>OZ024749.1:8210588-8215588 GCA_964016885.1 Eledone cirrhosa | reverse complement strand
TGTGTGTGTATGTGTGTGAGTGTATGTGTTTATGTGTGTGTATGTGTGTTTGTATGTGTATATGTGAGTGTATGTGTGTTTGTGTGTGAGAGTATGTGTGTTTGTGTGTGTATATGTGTGAATGTGTGTATGTGTTTGTGTGTGTATGTGTGTGAGTGTATATGTGTTTGTGTTTGTATGTGTGTTTGTGTGTGTGTATGTGTGAGTGTGTGTAAGGCGGCAAATTTGCAGCATTTTTACAACGTTATACGGTATTTCTACCAGTTATATATTGCGCTGAGATCCAATTCTGCCAAATTAATTCACAAATATATTCCGGTTTCAAGCCTTTCATAGAATTAAGACATCAGTTTCCAAAATTCGTAGTTGAAGTCTTCCAAATATTTATTCATAAATATATCGTATATCGCTAGATATGTAAAATACTCATACTTATATGTATACAGCTATGTACCTATGTCGGAGTGAACACCTTAATTCTATTTTCAGACCGAGCCGGCCGACAGTTTCATTCGCAAATGAGGCTAATACGCGCATCTACATATGTCTCAAAATTTTATGTTTTCGCCTATATTAAGTTCCAACACAGAGTGGGGTAAGAGAGCAGTCTCTTGATTAATACCAGGGTCAGAAACAAAGATCGTCCACAGTTACCCACCCTTGCTTCTGTTGAAATCTGCTAGATGGTTGTACGACGCCATTAGCTTCAAAAATTAATATCTGAAGGCTTTCAAATGTGTATTCATAGACATACCGTATATCGCTAAATATACGAAATACACATACTTATATATGTATATATATGTATGTATATCTATCTATATATATATATATATATATATATATATATATATATAAATTCAGCGAGAATCGTATTTCGGTGGGTAGAAATAATATATATATATATAACGAAGGAAATGTGGTAAGGAACCAGGTGGACCATAACTCACCAAAGTACTCAATACTTAGGGTAGTAGAGTGGGTAATAGGAACGAGTAGGACCCCGACGGCTGAGCTCAAGCCGTTTCGACGGCTAATTCTGGACTGAATTAGCCGTCGAAACGGCTTGAGCTCAACCGTCGGGGTCCTACTCGTTCCTATATATATATATATAAATATTGTTATACTTGGGGAGGGTTGTTGTTGTAATAATATTGCCAGAATTAATAAGAGAACACACTCACTGTTTAGTTGATTTTCGCTTCTGTATCTTTTATATCAGTTAATTCATTCGGTCCTCAATGTTACCATTGACTGACCAACGGTAACAAATACAGATATAATATAGACACAAACACATATATATGGTCTAACAAAGTTCTTTCGTTGCACATCTGCAACATCGTCAGTGGTGCTATTATGTTTCTCCTATTGTATTGTGTACCTACGCCATCTTTATTTTATCTGTTTGTTTATTTATTTATTTTTTGTCTTCTCCGTGCATGCGTTTGCGTGTGTGTGTAGTGTTTGGTGTGTGTTCGCGTTTGGCTGACTGTATATATATATATATTTAATATAGAAAAGCTTCTACAGGACTAGAGCTGTTTCATTCGTGAGAAATCGTCAGGCAACTGACTGTCCAAGTAATATGGTGGTATTTATATCTTTTCTGGTGGTAGGAGAGGGTGGTGTTTGGGATGGGTGGAGGTTAAATACTAGATACTGGGAAACATACACGGAGAAAACAACCAACCCGACTTGTACACGGAAAGAAAGACATCTTTGCTGGTACACTCAATGTCCAAACACTCCAGAAAGACCATAAAATCCCTGAACTGATTGCTTCAGCAGGGGCGACCAACCATGATGTTATCTGTCTTCAGGAGCACCGGTTCATACATGAAGAGCTTGTAACAAAGGAGCAAATATTTGGCAATTGGAGGCTGATCACCTGCACAGCTTGGAAAAACAACACGAATGCAGCAAATGGTGGAGTTGGAATGCTTTTCAGTCCGCGAGCCTATGATGCACTTGCGTGTGTTGAAATGATAACATCCAGGATAATGATAGCTACGTTTAACGGGAATCCTAAAACAACTGTAATCTCTTGCTATAGTCCCACAAATGTATGTGACATGGCCGAAGTAGAGAGGTTCTACATGGAACTAACATCACTCACTAGACAAATCCCGAAACATAATGTTCTCATCATTGGCGGAGACTTCAACGCGTGTCTTGGACAGCTTGATGGATTCAAATTCTCATACCACTCACAAACCAATAGAAACGGTTGTATGCTAAAAGATTACTTGTGTGAGAACAATTTACAATGTCTCAATGCCATATGCCAAAAAACGACCAGGCCAGCGGTGGACACACACATCTCCAAATGGCGACAAGACACAACTGTATTATATGATAATAAATCGAAAATGGAAGAACAGTGCAAAAGATTGCAGAGCATATGACTCGTTTGTTAGTGTTGACTCGGATCATCGCATTGTCTCGGCTAAGATACGATTAAGTCTCCGAGTGGATAAAAAGAAATCTGCAACTGGGCAGTTCTGAATAACAATCCTGAGACTTACAAAACCTTTGTAACCTAACTGAGCAACCGATTTGCTGCCCTACAAGACTCTGCGCCAACAAAATCGTCAAATTCTACATTTAACTACTTTCAAATGGCATTCAAAGAGACAGCGGCCGACACCATCCTTTTAAAACCCAAGGTTAAAAAACGAAAACCCTGGGAAACAGAGAGGATACGCTAAAAGCGCAAAGAGTTGCAAAAGCTGCAGAATTGAAAGACACTCAACGATCTCCAGAAAACATTAGTAACTTCAGTGCTGTACAAGCAGCACTGAAAAGTGAGTAAGAAATTGAGCAAGCCGAATACATGCAGAAAAAGATCAATCATATCTCAAGTACTGTCAGCAATAAGAAGTCTGCTGAAGCCTGGAAAACTGCCAATGAAATTAGTGGCAGAAAAAGTAGTGACAGAGCCAAACTGAAAGCCTCCAGCCAACCCGAACATTTAAAACTGTGGCAACAACATTTTCAGAACCTACTTGGCAAAGCACCGCAGATCATCGAAAAAGAAATAATACCCATTTTTACAGAGGAACATCAAATACAGAAAGGTCCTTTCACTATGGAGGAACTACAGAAGGCAGTGAAAAGTGTTGGTAACGGAAAAGCGTGCGGACTTGACGAGATCCCAGCTGAAGTGTGGAAGGTACCTGAATTTCACCCAATCCTATTAGAGTTGTGTAATGGTGTCTATAATCAAGACCCCCATAGACTAATGGACCGAGGGATGCATACTCCCTTTTCCCAAAAAGGGCGATCTTGGAATGGCTAAAAACTACCGTGACATAACATTAATGGCAATTGCCGCAAATATATACAATCTCATGTTTCTTAACAGAATAAGACCTGTCATTGACCCCTTGTTGAGAAAAAACCAAAATGGCGTCCGCACCAACAGATCAACATCAGGGCAAATACTTACTATTCGGCGTATCTTGGAAGGCATAAAAGCCCAAAACCTCCCAGCAACTCTCCTGTTTATTGACTTTTCAAAACCATTCGATTCCATCCATCGTGGGAGGATGAGAGAGATAGTTCTAGCCTAGGGCTTGCCAAAGGAAACAGTAATTGCCATCATGATGTTATATAAAAACACCCGTGCAATGGTGCGCTCACTTGATGGAGATACCAACTTCTTTGACATCATTGCAGGAGTACTCCAAGAGGATACTCTGACACCATATATTTTTATCATCTGCCTCGACTATGTATTGAGAAAAGCCCTGGACGAAAACTTAGAGCTTGGTTTCACTCTCACAAAGCGAAAGTGTAGACGCCATGCAGCTCAGAAAATCACCGATGCTGACTATGCGGTTGATTTAGCGGTCCTCGCTGACTACCTTAATGATGCAACATCACTACTTCACAGCATCGAATCAGTTGCAAAGGAAATCGGACTCTGGCAAAACAGAATATATTTGCGGCAAAACAGAATATATTTGCCCTAACCAAGACTCCTCAGTTGGTATGCGAAGTCTAAACGGCGATATAATCAAGCAAGTTGACGACTTCAAATACCTGGGTAGCTATATCGCCTCCACCGAACATGATGTTAACATCAGACTGGGAAAAGCCTGGGGAGCACTGAATGCAATGGAAAAAATATGGAAATCAAACCTGTCGGCCAAACTGAAAAGGAATTTCTTCAAAGCTGCTCTGGAATCTGTGCTTGTTTATGGCTCTATCACTTGGACGCTAACGTCAAAACTGGAGAAAAAGCTAAACGGGGCAGACACACGTATGCTCCGTGCTGCTTTAAACGTATCTTGGAGGGAACACCCAACAAATAAGGATCTCTATGGCAATATACCACCTATCAGCAGGTCAATACATAAACAGAGACTCAGATTTGCTGGCCACTGTTGGCGCAGCAAGGAAGAAATAGCAGGCGATGTATTGTTATAGAGTCCATCTCATGGAGCAAGAAACGGTGGTCGTCTCAAGAAGACATACGTCAAGCAACTTGAGGACGATACTGGATGCACTGCGGAAGAACTGGCAAACGTTATGAGAGACAGAGATGGATGGAGGAAACGTGTTGTAGAAGGCCGAGCAAGCTCGACCTGATGATGATGATGATATTACTTGGACAGTCAACTTCCTGATGATTTCTCACGAATGAAACAGTCCCGTAGAAGCTTTTCAATATTAAATATTTATACTCTGCTTTGTATTGAGTACCTTACTTACTGTGGTTATCCCCGATTGAACACGGGATAAACTTATATATATATATATATATATATATATATATATATATATACATATACACACACACATTATATATACACACCAAATAATGGTAGTTAACACGGGATTAATTCACATGATTGATAATTGCATGATAGATATTTCTGTTGCATGGTTATTCATGTGACTTCGTCAGTTGCTTTCGCAATCATAGGTGCAGTTAGGCTGCCGGGATAAACTACTGACGTGAAGTGTCTTGAGTCGTTCGGACACGTTTATCC
>OZ024749.1:8193088-8205588 GCA_964016885.1 Eledone cirrhosa | reverse complement strand
TATACTTTGGGAGGGTCATGTTGCCAATAAGAAACACACGCACCAGTTCTTATTGGCAACATGTCCCTCCCAAAGTATAACAATATCGGTTTCAACACACGTTTTCAGATAAAGAATCTTACTAAACAAATTCAGAAACGAAATATATATATATATATATATAGAATTTGTCAACTCTTATTAATGGTCAGTCCACTTCTACGCAATGTAATGTATAAATAACATTTTCTTCTTGTCTCCCCACCCTTCGGTTCATTCATCCATATATCTATAATCGCCCAGAATCCAAATCCTACTTCATAATTGCTATTCTATAATTCTGTCTCACTGTTCTAAATAATCTTCTTCCTTGCTAACTACCCCCTTGCTAACTACCCCATACCCCTTTTCTCCCCCACTCGCCACCTTTATTATTTGGACCAATCACAAGTCAACGGCCTATGCTATCACTTCTGCTTTTCGATATGATGGATGGACTAAGGAATTTCTGGAGAGTCTGAAGAATCTGGACACTCGAAGACAATGCCAAAGATAACGACAAATTCACCTCATGCTGCCGGACAAAAGGGCAAGGCCCCCTCCTCTTTGTTGCAGCCGCGGATGGCCAACATAACCCCAACCCCATCCCCCTCACCCCTTCCTGCGCCCCACCCACCAAACGCAATCCAAAACTTCAGAGTTGGTACCATGAATGTAGGCACCTTAAAAGGCCGCTCTAACGAGGTTGTAGAAATGCTTGAACCTAAGGAGGTTGATGTTTGCTGTATCCAAGAGACCAGGTGGAGGGGCGGGTCTGCTAGATTCATTGTGGGTAAAAAACGATGCTATAAGCTTTTCTGGGTGGGAAATGACAATGGGCTGGGTGAGGTAGGAATCATGTTAGCTGAAAAATGGGTGAATAAAATAATAGACGTAAATAGAGTAAATGACAGAATAATTAAAATAAGACTTGTTCTAAATAGAACTACTGTGACAGTAATATCTGCGTACGCGCCCCAATCCGGACTGCCTGGCGCTATAAAAGACAGATTCTATGAGACACTGATGCTCACTACCTCCCAAATAACCGACAGTGACTATATAATTATTGCTGGCGACCTAAATGGTCACGTTGGACAACATTGTGACGTCTATGACGGAATCCACGGAGGCTATGGGTTTGGTACTAGAAATGAGGAAGGCTTCAGAATCCTGGAATTCTGTGACACAAATAACCTAACTATCTGTAACACTAACTTCAAAAAACGAGACAATCACTTGATCACCTACAGATCAGGGGAACATACCAGCCAGGTAGATTATATCCTTACCAGAAGACGTGACAGAGTGTCTGTTGTAAACACTAAATCCCTCCCCCATGAAGAATGCACCTCCCAACATAGACTGATAATTAGCGACCTCATAGTCAGGACGAGACGTACTCGACAGCAGAAGAGGATTATCCTCAGGAGAAAAATATGGAATCTAAAGGAAAGACAGTCTCCCCCACATCAACCCAATAGAGGGACTAGCAGTGTTAGTCGAAGGTAGTATAATAAGTAAGGCAATCAAAGATATGAAGACGGGTAAGGCGGCTGGGCCTTCGGAAATAGTTGCTTAAATGCTGAAAGCTTCTGGAACGATGGGACACACCATGGTCACCCGGATAGTAAACAAAGTCGTACAGAATGGGGTTGTTCCGAAGGACTGGCGTAGCAGCATCATCATTAACTGTTACAAGGTTAAAGGAGATGCCCTAGATAGGAGAAACTATAGAGGCATTAAATTAATCGACCAGGTCATGAAGGTCACAGAAAAAGTAATAGCGCAACTAATCATAGAGAGAATTGATCTAGATGAAATGCAGTTCGGGTTTGTGTCAGGCAAAAGTACCACAGACGCTCTTTTCATTGTACGACAACGACAGGAGAAATACCTAACTAAAAGTAGACCCCTATACTTAGCTTTTGTCGACTTGGAGAAAACCTTCGACAGAGTCCCCCGTTCCATTATCTGGTGGGCTCTTAGAAAACTAGGTGTTGATGAATGGCTTGTGAGAGCTATACAAGCCATGTATAAAGAAACAGTCAGCAACAGTTAACAACGAATATAGTGAAGAGTTTAGCGTAACATTTGGTGTTCATCAGGGCTCCGTTCTTAAAACCCTACTATTTATTATTGCCCTTCAGGCTATAACAGTGGAGTTCAAGACCGGCTGCCCATGGGGACTCCTATACGCAGATGACCTAACGCTCATAGCTGAATCAATGGCCGAACTAGAGAAGAAATTCCAAACATGGAAGCATGGCCTAGAATCAATAGGCCTTAAAATTAACCTGTCTAAGACTAAAGTTCTAGTTTGTAGGAATGAAAATAGGGCGCCGGTCCCATCCAGGAAATGGTCATGCTCAGTGTATAGGAAAGGAGTAGGTAGAAACTCCATTTTATGTCCCAAATGCAAAGTATGGGTGCATAAAAGATGTAATGGGATCACAGGTAAGCTAACTAAGAACATAGATTTTATATGTGGCCGGTGCTCTGGTGCAATAAGTAGCAGCAAGTGCCCACAGAATACTAGCTCATTCCATTGCACAGATGGTTCTATAGAAATAGTGGACAGCTTCCGTTACCTCGGTTACAAAATCAGCAGTGGGGGAGGGTGCTCTGAAAGTACAGCAGCTAGAGTCAGAACTGGATGGAAACAGTTCAGAGAGCTTATACCACTATTAGCCGCTAAAGGGTTCTCCCTAAAAATGAAAGGCAGGCTGTATGATGCCTGCATACGAACAGCAATGTTGCATGGCAGTGAGACCTGGGCATTGTGTGCAGAGGATATACGCAGACTAGAGAGGAACGAAGCTTGCATGCTCCGTTGGATGTGTAATAGTAATATACGTGAACGGCAAAGCATAAACGAACTAAGGGAAAAATTAGAAATAAGAGGGATCAGATGTTGTTTACTCGAGAGAAGGCTACGTTGGTATGGTCACGTGATGCGCATGAAAGACGACAGCTGTATAAAAAAGTGCAGGGCAATAAAAATAGACGGTAGCCACGGAGTAGGCAGACCCAGAAAAACCTGGGACGACTTGATAAATTCCGACCTAACACACTTACACCTCTCCAAGACAATGTCACTGGACCGAGATCTTTGGCGCTACACAGTAATAGAGAAGACCCGCCTTACCTAAGTACAAAGAGAAACCTACTACAGTCACTAGGCACCTCTAACAAAATACACCCCCTGTCCCACTAACCCCACCCCATCCACACCTCCCCCTTTCGATGTAAAGTCATGTTGGTGCCACACCATCCAGGCCGAAACAAATGAGATCGTGTAGGTGTCACGAAAACAAAACACACAGTCCATGCTGTAATGTGGCCGTGTTGGTAACACGGTAAAAACCTCCCAGTCCCACACTGTAAATGTGGTTGGTGTTAGGAAGGGCATCCAGCCGTAGAAAACCCGCCAGACAGTCCTATGCGAGCAAGACAACCACTCTTGCCTCAAGTGGGAAAACTCCCGTCCAAACCCATGCTAGCGTGGAATATGGACGTTAAACGATGATGATGATGATGATGATGATGATATATATATATATTTATTGCTGATGGATCTCTGTCGTTTACGAAGATGAGTGTTTTAGTTTATTCAATTTTTGAAACTGTCTGCTCAAGAAATTAACTTCTAAGTGCCTGAGTAATCCAAAACCTGAAGCACCATTAACGTAGTTCTCAGGGATATCCAGCAATGAGTCATTATCATCATCACCATCGCCACTTAATGTCCGCTTTCCCTGTAAACAACGGTTGTCCGTGTTTTTACACACCAAGTTCGTATTGAAATGAGGCTAATGTCCTCCCAGACTGAGTAATGAGACCAAGTTGTACTGACTCTCTTCGAAAATTCATATATATATATATATATATATATATATAGGAACAAGTAAGACCCCGACGGCTGAGCTCAAGCCGTTTCGACGGCTAATTCTGGACATTTTGGACAATTCTGGACCACATTTCCTTCGTTATATATATATATATATATATATATATATATATATATATATATATATTCACTCACACACAGGCACAGACACACAAACATATATATCTTTATATACTTGTGAATTGTCTGTTTGTGTGTATATATATTTTTTATATACAAATGAATATATGATAGGGATAAACACTGATACAGGTATACAAGTGTTTGCATTGTAAATGACCAAGTTAGCTAGATTGAAAAATACTAATTAAAATAATACGGTTTGCCTGTCTCGATTAAAAATAACAAATCAATAAAAACAAACCTATATTGGCAATAGCCGTGATACCTGGACAAATTTAAATTTCAAATTTTAAATTTGTTTCGCAACAATTAAGTGAAATTTCCTATTCCTGTGCTCCTCTGCAGGTATCCAGAAATTGGTAAGTTTCACTTCAAAATACTTAGGAAGACTGAGATAACTGTGTTGTTGAAATATATATATATATATATATATATATATATATATATCAATAATATTAATAAATAGAAACTAACTTTATAAAATATAAAACCATATTTATTTTATTATATATTTCAAGGGTACCAACATTTTTGGTACGACTCATCAGATAAAATACAAAAGTTGTTTTATAGAACGATAAGTTATATGGATAAGTTCTTGTTTTTTGGATATGTCACTATCTATAAAACAACTTTTGTATTTTATCTGATGAGCGCGTACGAAAAATGTTGGTACTCTTCAAATATATATAATAAAATAAATATGGTTTTATAAAGATAGTTTCAATTTATTAATATTATTGATATTATACTCCAGAAGAATCTTGTAGAGTGCTTGGAATCTTTTATAAATAAATTTGTTGAATAACCAACAAATTAAATATCTCTTTGCTTATATACATATATATTATTATTATTATTGAATTGGCAGTATCGGTAGAGGGTGGGACGCCATGCTTTGACGCATAGAGTTACGGCCCTTGCCATTCTGAGTTCAAATCCCGCCGAGGTTAACTTTGCCTTTCATCCTTACGGGGTCGATAAAATAAAGTACCAGTAATGCACTGGGCAATTGCTGGCCTTGTGCCAAAAGTAGAATCAATTATTATTATTATTTAAGGGCAGTGGATTGGCAGTATCGGTAGAGGGCCGGACGCCATGCTTTGCAGCATAGAATTACGGCCCTTTATGATCTGAGGTCAACTTTGCCTTTCATCCTTTCGGGGTCGATAAAATAAAGTACCAGTCACGCACTGGGGTCGATTTAGTCGACTTTCCCCTCCCCCAAAATTGCTGGCCTTGTACCCATTGTAGCAACAATTATTATTATTATTATTATTAAATGAGGACGCCTGAGATCTGACTGTCCGTCTTTCAGTTGTTCTTTCTTTGCATTGTGTTTGTCCTGTGGGCTCCCTATTTTGATCACACACACACACACACACACACATATATGTATATATATATATATATGTACATATATGAATATATGTCTGATCATTTTATTGTAGATATACAATTTTAAATCTAAACAATTTCATATTCGCTACATTTCAGAGATTTTTGTCTTCTCATCAGATGGTTACTTCTACAGTTCTGTATATCATTATAGATATGCTATATACTATATATTATACTATATATTATATATTATTCGATATATACTATATATTACACTATATATTACATATCATATACTATATATTATATACTATTATTATACTATAATATTATATACTATATTCTATATATTATACTATATATTAAATACTATAATCTATATTTTATATATACTATATATTATACTATTTACTATATATATCCTATATACATACAGTATATAGAAATCAGTGGACATGTTCAGAGATAGTTGAGAATAGTTCAGTGTTGCTATGTTTAAAGAAGAACAAGAATGAGGTTAGAAAATATCAAGTTTTTGACATGGATTGTTATTTAAATAGATGTGAAGTTTTACCTGTACAGATGGTCTTTGTGGTTGTGGGGTGTAAACCAGCGGAATCGGAACGAAGATAACCCACTTGAGGAGAAACAAATAGCAGAAGAACACTAGGGTCTCATGACCAAACTGGACCGGTTCTCTTAGGGTCTTAGGAGGAACAAATTGCCGAAATACTTGCCTGATGGGGTCCTTTCTCTTATTAACATTGCTGTTAAAATAGATAGCAGAAGGACACCTGGGTCTCATGACCTAAGTGGACTCGGCCCCCTTGGGGGTCTTAGGAGGAACAAACTGCCGAAATACTTGCCTGATGGGGGTCCTTTCTCTGATTAAAAGTTAGTTTATCGAAGGTCTTTGTGGCGGAGTGGTGCAAACCACAGGAAAGGGGAAGAAGATCCCCCACTGGAGGAGTGAAAGGAGAACAGCAGAAGGACTCATGAAGGACTCATGACAAAGCTGGGTTCGGCTCCCTTAGAGTCTCAGGAGGAATAAACGACCGAGACACTTATTATATTTCTTCCTCTGACGATCTTCCTGCTGTCAGCCCACCTTGTCGCCAGTTTCCGCCTACTGCATGTTGTGCACACATTTAGCAAGGCGGAGGATTGGCAGTATCGGTAGAGGGTCGGACTCCATGCTTTGCAGCATAGAGTTACGGCCCTTTATGATCTGAGTTCAAATCCAGCCGAGGTTAACTTTGCCTTTCATCATTACCGGGTCGATAAAATAAAGTACCAGTAATACACTGGTAATTGCTGGCCTTGTGCCAAGTGTAGACACAATTATTATATAATAACTATATAGGGCGAAACACGTATATTTCAAGGTTTTCAGATGAATTTAATTGACATAGAAATACTGTAATGCACATACAAACAAGCACACGCATATATATATATATATATATATATATATATATATATATATGTATATGTATATATATATATATATAAAAGAGAGAAATAGGACGAAGGTAAACAGTTACAAAATAATTTAATCCACGTATTAACAATTGTTTCATCAGAATTTCAGTCCATTATTGCTACACTATGTAATAATAGGCAATCAAGAAAGATACTGTGACATCCGAATTTTCAAAATAAATGTTGAGAACTTTCCTCACAACTTGTTCTACGAAGCTTTGGAATACTCCTAATTACTGAATATGTATATATATATATATATGAATATATATATATATGAATATATATATATATATATATATATATATATATATGAATATATATATATATATATGAATATATATATATATGAATATATATATATATATATGAATATATATATATATATATATATATATATATATATATATATATATATATTCATATATATATATATGAATATATATATATATATATGAATATATATATATATATATATATATATATATATATATATATATATATATATATTCTTACTTTATATATATATATATACATACATATGTTTATGTATGTATATGTATATATAAATATATATTCTTACTTGATATATATATATACATATGTTTATATATGTATATGTATATATAAATATATATGTTCATATATATCATCATCATTTCATCATACGTCCACTTTTCCCTGCTTGCAAGGGTGGGACAGGAACAGATTCTGGCTTGATTTCTAAAGCTGGATGCCCTTCCTAACACCAACCTCATTTACAGTGAGTGCTGGGTGCTTTTTTGCCGTGTCACCTCCACGACCACTTTGCAGTGGAATGATATGGACCCAGTCCCTATCATCTCATTTCTACAGCTGAGTAAACTGGAGCAATGTGAAATAAAGTGTCTTGCTCAAGGAAACAACACATCACCCGGTCTGAGAATTGAACTCACAACCTTTCGATTGCAAGGTCAATGCTCTAACCACTAAGCCATGTGCCTCCACTTTCATGTTCATATATATATATATGTATACACACACACACACACACACACACACACACACACACACACACACACACACACACACACATATATCCATATATACGCATGTATATCGACACACACGCACACACACATATATATATAGATTTATATAATTTATATATAGTATTGTATATATGTATAAGAATACACTGAAAGCAACCTCGTATACAGCGAATTGACATGATTTTACTTTTTCTGTGGCAATTTAAAGAGAATCATTTCCATCAGAAATGTCAGAATCTTGCTACACTCCGACATAAATCTTAACATTTTTCAACATTTCTGTGTTGTGGTGCAGCAATTAGATAGACAATTCAGAGAAGGCGAGTAACATGTCATTGCCAGATAGTAAAGTCGTTGCCAACACCCACATATAAACATACGTAGATAAACATATATTTATATATAAATAAATGTACAGATATATGTATCTACTTCTATATGGATCTGTAGATATATTTATATATAGATAGATGTACAGATAAATGTGTTTGTATATAGATCTGTAGATATATTTATATATAGATAGATGTACAGATAAATGTGTTTGTATATAGATCTATACATATATTTATATATAAATATATGTACAGAGGAGACTGAGGTTAGCTGGACATGCTCATCGACAACCAGAGTTGACACTGCACTCAGTGCTCCTGTGGGAGACCCTACATGGACACACTGGAAGAGGAAGACCAAGGTTAACGTATGTTGATGCCCCAAGGACAGACACTGGTCTCTTGGAGACGCAGGACATTGCAGAGATGATGAGGGACAGAGACCGCTGGGGAGAACTCATCCATGGATCTCGGGAATTTTACCCGCCCTAGATAGATAGATGTACAGATAAATGTGTCTCTATATATATTTATATATAATGTATCTGTACATATATTTATATGTAAATATATGTACATATATATATATATATATATATATATATATATATATATATATATATATATATATATATATATATATATATATACGATATTAATAAATGGAAACTATATTTATAAAACCATATTTATTTCATTATACATAATTCAGGGATACCAAATTAAATTATGGTATGCCTTCATCAGACAAAATACAATATATAACAGTTTTACAAATAAGCTTTGACGTACCCTATTAAAATGCAACCATTATTTTTGGAAGCCATCTGGATAGTGAGTTGTTTATATTATTTTAATAAGTCATAGTGTTAAAGACAATTAGAAAAAGACGGAGAGAAAGAAAAAGACGGAGAGAGAGAAAGAAAAAACGTGGAGAAATATCGGAGAGAGAGAAATGCATGGAGAAAAAAGAAAGAGTGCTTTATATCAGTTATAAAAATATTTACTTGTTGTATCCAAACAATTTTAAATAGAACTTTTGCATATATATATATATATATATAGAAAAATTGCAGTTGAAAATTGTAAACTTGACTGTCACCACACAATATGAACCTGAAGATTGCGAAAGCATGAAAGTACTTGTTCAATTAACACTTAACATTTAATATTCTACCATACTATTTCATTCTAATACTATTATAAATTTTAAAGGATTGTAAATAAAACGAGTAAATCAGACAAACTTGGAATTCCTTTTATTAATATAATCTTCTAGACACAATCATACACACCCGTGTATATTTCTCTCTCTCTCTCTCTCTCTCACTCTCTCTCTCTCTCTCTCTCTCTCTCTCTATATATATATATATATATATATATATATATATATATATTAACAAATGGAAACTATATTTATAAAACCATATTTATTTCATTATACATATTTCAAGGACACCAAAGCATATTATGGTGCGCTTTCATCAGATAAAATATAATATAGATCAGTTTTATACATGCATGTATGTATGTATGTATGTATGTATGTATGTATGTATGTATGTATGTATGTATGTATGTATGTATGTATGTATGTATGTATGCATGGATTCATGTATGTATGTAGTCTAGGAGAAGGAAAACTATATGTCAGGTGACCAGTTGCTGCTACTGGTAACATGTATCCCAGTACAACCTGTCTCATGGTCGGGTCGTTGGCGACTGAACTGGCAACCCTACCAAGGTTTCTTGGTGAGGAGGGTGACTTTGGACATCCTGCAGGACTAAAAACAAAACCTGTCAAAGGGCAAAGGAGCTCTTAAGAGTCAATGGCCATCCAAAATCACCGGGAGAGATGACCTCTTAGCCTTTGTCAATCAGAATTCTAGGAGAAGGAAAACTCTGATATAACACCTGCAACCCTGATGGTATCCAATGATGTTGACTTGTTCTTCTTTTTGGTAAATATCATCTTGGTTAAGAGAGTGGGACTGGCTTTGTGCAGTGCCTTTGCTCACTATAAAAGCTTCACGGCACAGGCATTGCTTTATATCTGGAGATCTCTCTGCACTTGTCGTCACATGGTATCATGGGTCCAGCACTATGTGTCAATAATTGTCACAAGTGTAGTGTTTGTACCAGAGTTTTCAAGTCGCTGGCTGGACTAAAAAGTCACACTTGTTCAGCGCATTGGTAGGGGTTCTCCTACATGGATATAAAGTAGTGGCCGTACTCGAAAACGAGTTGGCAGCCACCATATGTATGTATGTATGTATGTATGTATGTATGTATGTATGTATGTATGTATGTATGTATGTATGGATTCATGTATGTTTGTAGTCTAGGAGAAGGAAAACTTCGATGTAAAGCCCGTGAATCGATATTGATATGTTCTTTTGGGATACCTGTCAGATTGTTAAGTGAGTGGAATTGTTCCAGTAGAAGACCTTCAAGTACAGGCATCGATTTTCACGGTTTTCCTTCACTACAGTATACGCAGAAAGGAATCTAAGTCCTTGGCAGTGGTAATATGTGTGGTTCGTACCAACCATGTATGAGAAATAAGTCAAGATATGGCAATTCTCTAAACTGAGATGCAGCCATTTGGTTAGTATTTGGGTGACTGAGTGTACAAGTTTCTCTACACTGCTGGTGTGTGTTCAGGTTTGGTAGACTGCATGGAGTGAGTGTGTAGACATTGTGGAGATGAATCCGTCATGTCATTTTTGTATATACAAGTGTATGTATGCGGATGATGTTTGTGCAATCCAAATTTGTTTAAAAACACATGTAAAAGATATATATATATATATATATAAGTTTTAATATAGATGAGATTCTACAGGACTAGAACTGTTTCATTCTTTAGAAATCATCAGATGATTTCTAAAGAATGAAACAGTTCTAGTCCTGTAGAATCTCATCTATATTAAAACTTTTATACTCTGCAATGTATTGAGTACCTTACTTACTGTGGTTACCTCCGATTCAACCCGGAATAACGTACTATATATATATATATATATATATATATATATATATATATAGAGAGAGAGAGAGAGAGATATGTTTCTTTATATATATAGATATATAGATAGGTAGATAGACAGGTACACATATCTTTTACATATATTGTATATATATATATATATATACATGCATATATATATGCATATATAAATACATATATATATATACACACACACACATATATATATATAAATATGTATATATATATACATGAATGTGTATTATATATATATATATATATATATATATATATATATATATATATATATATATATATATATATATATACCTATGATATGATATGAACAATTTACCTTTAAGTCCATGACATGTAAAAGTAGATTGCGAAAATAATAATAATAATAATAATAACAATAATAACAATATTCCGACGCCATTTTCTTGTTTGTTTGGTCCGCCATTTTTTCTCAGTTTAATTACATGTTTGTTTCCTACAATGTTGTTTATTTTGTTTTAGTTGTTTTATATTTTATTTATTGTTTACTTCTTCAATTGGTTTGAAGAGATGAAGAAACTGCAGTTGTTGGATTAATTTTATCATTTGTATTCTTTCTGGTATTCACGGCAACATTGCCAAAACACGTGACGTCGGAATCGACAATTTAATATAATTGTTTCTACTTTTGGCACAAAGCCAGCTATTACCCCAGTGTATTACTGGTACTTTATTTTATCGACCCCCGTAAGGATGAAAGACAAAGTTAACCTCGGCGGGAATTGAACTCAGAATGGCAAGGGCCGTAACTCTATGCGTCAAAGCATGGCGTCCGACCCTCTACCGATACTGCCAATCCACCGCTAATAATTGTTTCTACTTTTGGCACAAGGCCAGCAATTAATCAGTGTATTACTGGTACTTTATTTTATCAACCCCCGTAAGGGTGAAAGACAAAGTTAACCTCGGCGGGAATTGAACTCAGAATGGCAAGGGCCGTAACTCTATGCGTCAAAGCATGGCGTCCGACCCTCTACCGATACTGCCAATCCACCGCCCTTCTATCAGTATAATAATAATAATCATCATCATCACTATAATCATCTTCATGATGATGATGATCATCATCAGAAACACCACGATCATCATCATTGCCATCACCATCGTCGTCGGCTCTGTTGTCCCCGTCATCATCATCATCAACACGAAGACCAACAATTACGGTAGTAACAGCAACAACAACAACCACAGCAACAATAGCAATAGAAGGACAC
>OZ024749.1:8183088-8188088 GCA_964016885.1 Eledone cirrhosa | reverse complement strand
GCACACGCGCACACACACACATATATATATATAGAAATGTATACCACCTAGACAGAAACTGACAGAGAGAAAGTGAATGGAGAGAAACTGAGAGAGAAAGTGAGAGAGAGAGAGAGAGATTGGGGCAGAGAGAGAGTGAGAGATAGATAGATAGATAGAGAGAGAGAGAGAGAGATAGGTATAGACCGTGTGTGAACTAATACTTATTCATGATTTGCGCACTATAAACACTTACATGCGTATATACATACACACACACACACACACACACGCACACACACAGACATATGTATGTGTGTATATATACACACACACACATATATATATATAGTTAGATTGATTGTGAGACACACTCACACACGTACACACATATATATATATATATATATATATATATATATATATATATATGCAATATAATTAATATTTTACAACATTTATATGACACCAATATACACTTTTCGTTAGCGTATTAAAATATGCCAACTCATCCATGCGTCATATGATAGTTTACCGACTTCAGGATTATCTTCTCTCATATAAGAGTTCTAGTACAAGGGGATGTAATTTCGTGACTCAAACGTTAGGGGCTAGGTGGTTATATATATACATACCTATATATATATATATATAAATATATATATATATATAAATATAAATATACATATATATTTATTTAGGTTTGAAGGTTCACCACTGGATAAAGCTGGTCATTCCGTATGGTCAATCTTGATGTAATAATATGGAGAGTACTCAACGTAAAGCAGCTCAACTGTCTTCGTTTGTGTAGTTGGAGGTGCGAGTACGGAGTTAAATATTATAATAAAATAACAGGAGGCTGGACTTGTGTAAATCCTTGAAAGGTTTATTATACTATGATCATTTCAATGACCGGGTTCCGTATGAATCCGGTGATATCATCAGGTATTCGAAATATAATAAATGAATAAATGAATGTAACAGATAAAATCCATGGGGATGAAAATCATAGACCCGAGGACGACCGACCATCTAGCATCTTCCATACATACATATATATATATATGTATATAATTGGTGTTGGATGCTTAAAGCGTTCGTATGCGGTAGGCCATATATATATATATATATATATATATATAAATACACAGATACATATATAAATACACGCACGCACATACACACAGACACACACATATGTATGTATATATATATATATATATATATATATATATATATATATATATATATATATATATACAAGTTGTCACAAAAAATGTATATACAATTTATTAGAATGTTGTTGAAGCCCGTATCCATTTTTTGGGGACATCTGTATATGCGGGTGTAACATATCATTAATCGTTGTGAATCACGTTTCCAAATCCTTTTTTCATTAGGATTGATTTTTGCAATCGATCTTTAGAATTCCAGAAGATCGAATGTATTAACAATGAAAGATATTTGTTATTCTCGACACAGAAAACATTGTCAAAGAGCGAGGGATGTTGTTTCAAAATATTTACTTCGTAATTTCTCTAATTTCAGATGACATATATTCTTGGAAATATTTCGCCAAACTCACCCATTTCGCCTTTCACTGCCTCAAAACATCTACAATTAATGTCTGCAAATAAATTTCCCTTGTATTCTTTCAATGGAATGTATGTATGTGTATGTGTGTGTGTATGTATGTGTATGTGTGTGTGTATGTATGTATGTTTTGAAACGTGATTTATAACCATTAATGACAAACACATTTTAGGCCCGTATATAGAGGGTCTCCCCCCAAAATGTATACATACTTCAACAACATTCTAATAAATTGCATATACATTTTTTGTGACAACTTGTATATATATGAATCCTTTTTCGCCTGCTTCCTAACTAGCCTAATTTCATACACATTACTTAGAATTTGCTGTATAAAATTCACTTTCAACGCTTGACCGGCTCCACCCACTCCCTCATTGTTCTGTCGGCAGGTTCAGCCACCCCCACTTCCCACCCACTGCCATGACAGATTTAACTGTTTACAAGAAATTTTGACTAATCCTTTTGACAACTACAATCTTCCCATATAGGGAATTACTTTTTGAATTACTTTTTGAAAAGTGATTACTTTACCACGTTAAAAATTGTAATCTAGTCCAGAAATAGTTGTCGACACGGCTTGAGCTCTGCCGTCGGACTTAAACATTTTCCTATTACCCACTCTACTACTCTAAGTATTGAGTACTCTGGTGCGTTATGGTCCATCTGGTTCCTTACCACACTCCTTCGTTATGTGTGTGTGTGAATATATATACAGTATATATATATATATATATATATATATATATATATATATATATATATAACGAAGGAAATGTGGTAAGGAACCAGGTGGACCATAACGCACCAAAGTACTCAATACTTGAGGTAGTAGAGTGGGTAATAGGAACCAGTAAGACCCCGACAGCTGAGCTCAAGCCGTTTCGACGGCTAATTCTGGACTCGAATTCAGTCCAGAATTAGCCGTCGAAACGGCTTGAGCTCAGCTGTCGGGGTCTTACTGGTTCCTATATATATATATATATATATATATATATATAATTTCAGGTTATCAATAATGTAGTGATAATATATCGTTACGTTAGAGATGAACAGCGTACGTGTAGGTTTGCTCAACGAGTATAAATTATATTCCGGAGAAAATTTAGAAAAGATGAATATAAAATGAAAGTGCTTTTTTTAAAAAGGAATTTATTAGGTATGGACATATGTTTCTGTAAAAGACGGAATACCTATGTATCGCTGCTTGCGTAATCATATAATGTTAGCAAGTATTCAGAGATTTTGGATAAATTGGATAAAATCAGAAAAATTGAAGTATTTATATTAGTAATAGAGGAAGAAGAGAGGAGATAGTATATGACAGATGGTAATTCAATTTACTGCTAAACAAGTATATAAAGGGTTTCTAATGAGAATACCATGAGTAAATGATTCATTTTATCTAAATAAGAATTTTTGGGAGTGCCAATTTTAATCTCTACTTGACCAATTGGACAGTGGACAAGGCTGGTCATTTGGTGTAGTAGTATTAATTATAAAGTGTCAATTGCGGAAGGGGGAGATTTCGATTGCTACTGAATAACATCAATGCTAGTAGCCAGCTGGTATATGCATTAGGGAATTGAATTAAGAAATCAGAAATCTCATTTAATATAAACTGCTATAGAAAAATGAGATTTCTGATTTCTTAATTCAATTCCCTAATGCATATACCAGCTGGCTACTAGCATTGATGTTATTCAGTAGCAATCGAAATCTCCCCCTTCCCCAATTGACACTTTATAATTAATACTACTACACCAAATGACCAGCCCTGTCCACTGTCCAATTGGTCAAGTAGAGATTAAAATTGGCACTCCCAAAAATTCTTATTTAGATAAAATGAACCATTTACTCATGGTATTCTCATTAGAAACCCTTTATATACTTGTTTAGCAGTAAATTGAATTACCATCTGTCATATACTATCCCCTCTCTTCTTCCTCTATTACTAATATAAATACTTCAATTTTTCTGATTTTATCCAATTTATCCAAAATCTCTGAATAAGTGACAACTGATTATACATTTGCTATCGAATACTTGCTAACATTATATGATTACGCAAGCAGCGATACATGGGTATTCCGTCTGTTACAGAAACATATGTCAATACCTAATAAATTCCTTTTTAAAAAAAGCACTTTCATTTTATATTCATCTTTTCTACATTTTCTCCGGAATATAATTTATACTCGTTGAGCAAACCTACACGTACGCTGTTCATCTCTAACGTAATGATATATTATTACTACATTATTGATAACCTGAAATTTTATTAATCTCCTATACAGTTGAGCAACTAATTCAGCATACGCCTCTAAAATGGAAAGGCACCAATTGGATATGTCGGTAAAAAACATACCTATTCAGGCAAAAAGGGAATATATTCTAGGTATGATACGAAGGACCAATGATTTTATTCGACGAATCAGATGGAAAACATTCCATTTTGACAAAAGCCGTATAAGCCAAATATCGGATCTTAACAAGAATAAATTTGGATTTAAATCTTACAAAAACCCACCCTCAAAACCACTTTTGGATGCATTTGAACAAGACCTAATGGATATGATCATGGAGATCAAATTTACAAAACGGAAGAACAATAAACTACAGAATGACATCACGGCACTGCTCAATAATCTAAAAAACGCCAATGGAATTATTGTTAGAGCAGACAAAACATCAAACGTATATACCATGGATGTGGACACTTACAATAACTTCATCCGTAAGGAATTGCATAAAAAATACAAGAAAACTAATGAAGCTACACTTAAAAACATCAACAACTCGGCATGTGAAATTGTTAAAAAACTTTGTATTGACGATAGAACGCAACCCTTAACACCAGCTATACCATCCTTCAACCTGAAGGACCACAAGGTAAACTTCGATACTAACCCTAAGATTAGACTGATATGCCCCTCTAAATCTGATATAGGCAAAATTAGCAAATATATACTAGACAGAATTATCCCCCAAGTTAAGGTTAAAGTAGAAATTAAACTATGGGGTAACACTCATGAAGCAATAAGATGGTTTAATAACATTACTGATAAGAAAAAAAATCAAAATTTATTCAGTTTGATATTGATGAATATTATTCCTCAATTTCACCTGATACTCAACATGAAGCTCTTTCGTTCGCTAACGCTAATTCCGACCTTACGGATGCTGAAATTAAAATTATTATGGAAGCGAGGAAAACTATAGTTAAATTCGATGATAGCTACTGGGTTCGCAAAGATAGACCTTCTAATTTTGATATTACTATGGGTTCTAATGATTCGGCGGAAGTAACAGATCTTGTGGGAATTTATATCACCCACAGACTACAAGGAAAATTCAAGGATCTCCACGGTGGAATCTACCGTGATGATGCGCTCCTATTAGTTAAGCATATGAATAACCAGAATTTA
>OZ024749.1:8133088-8168088 GCA_964016885.1 Eledone cirrhosa | reverse complement strand
TGCACTGGGTAATTGCTGGCCTTGTGCCTAAAGTAGAAACAATTATTAATATAAAGAACGATGTGGTCATTCTTTATCTTCTCAGCACTTTGTAAAAGTCCTAGAGATCGTCTATATATACACGATGTTTGTTGACATTTGAAAGCAATATATCTAATTAAGGACAGTAAGTGTTGTTACGGTCTCTTGGTTTACTGGCTTAAATCACCTAGTCGGTATCTGGGAGTTATAGGGTTCAATTCTTTACATGGCAACTTGTTTTTCCGTCTTTAAGAGTCTTCACCCTATTCTATAATCTATTTCATCGCATCTCCACGCATGAGCACATCATTCTTTCTGTCAACTTTATCTTCTCAACGCTTTGTAAAAGTCCGAAAGATCGGCTATGTATAATATGTAAATGAAGGACTGACAACAGATAAAAGGTGCTATTTAGAACTTGACAGGATGTAAACTTAGAACGAAGAACCTATACCGGAATCGCAAAGCATTCTGTCTGACATCTAGCGACTTAGCACAGAGTATACAGCACTGACCTCCCTCAGGGAGTCGGGCGATGATTATATAACGGTCTATGGATAAAGACTGTTATCCACAATATGCAATTAAACGAGGACTTATATATATATAGAGAGAGTATATATATATAATATTAATTATTTCTACTTTAGGCACAAGGCCAGCAATTACCCAGTGCATTACTGGTACTTTATTATATATATATATAATATTAATAAATGGATGCTATCTTTATCAAACGATATTTATTTTATTATATATATTTCAAGGGTACCAACATTTAGGTACGCCCTCATCAGATAAAATACAAAAGTTGGTTTACAAATAGTGACATATTCAGACAAGAACTTAATGTTGTGAGTGCTATTTGAATAGTCATATATATATGTGAGTGTGTGTGTGTATATGTATATGGGTGTGTATATGTACATATGTGTGTGTTCATATGTGTATGCGTATATATGTATGCGTGCGCGTGTGTCTGTATGCGTATGTATATATGTGTGTGTGTCTGTATGTGTGTGTATATATGTGTGTGTATATGTGTGTGTATATATGTGTGTGTGAGCCGACTTGTGAAATACCAAACCCAGCATGAGTTCATTGAAGTGTGTCGGACGGAGAGTAGCTGATGGACAGTATGGCAGCAAATATTGACCAGAATTTATGATGACGTAGAAAAACAACGGCCAATAGCAAGACAAGAGAGGAAGATGTTTTTTGAAGCTAACACCCCAGTAAGAAATTTTGTTCCGAAAGTATTGCATGTGTCCGAAAAACCTGCACATCTGGAATCAGGCAGATCCGTATAATGATCGTGTCTCGAGCTATCTGCCGGCGAAACAATTGTAACACACAATAAACTGAGTCCAGATGCATCACTGATTTTTCGTTTTATATTATATATATATATATATATATATATATATATATATATATATAGAGAGAGAGAGAGAGAGAGAGAGATTGAAGAAAGAGAAGCAAACCGTTAAAATATATTTATAAGAAGCTCTAACACATGTTACGCCCATGTTGGGCTCCTCAGAGGATCAGGGGAAAGTAAAGGGTTTAATTAGAAACCCTATATATATATAGAGAGAGAGTGAGAGAGCAAGAATTTAAAAATAACCTCCCAGAGAAACAAACCTACTACCACTTTAAAAAATCTGAAATATGAATGAATAAATAAGTAAAAATAAATATATATATAAAAAGACTGTGCCCCAGCGTGGCCGCTCTCAAATGGGTGAAATCAGTTAAAGATAAAGATAATCAAGCAAATAAAACCCTCAATTAATTGAGAGAACGTAGAACAGGTGAATTCTCACCTTTCTATTGCAATGTCTGAGAATTTAACCAAATTACAAGAATAAATACAATAATTAGAAATATTTTGACTAAAAAATACAGCAAAATATAAACAAAGAATCTAGTAATTTGCAGATTAAGTCCACGATTGTTATTGATGAAAGAATTAGGTTAGATCGATGATCGAACTTCAAAGAGAACTTCTGTTCCAGTTAAAGATGTAATAGTACATGAATAGTGAGAAATCTTGTCGTAATTATTTGCTTTTTATTAAATTTGATTCTACCTTTTTTTTAAATACTTCTGAAGATATATATATATATATATCTATATATATATGTGTGTGTGTGTGTGTGTGTGTGTATACGTGTGTTAGCGTGCTTCCCTTTGTGTGTAGTGTGTATATATATAGATCATATATTATGTGTCTGTGTGTGTATGTGTATATATATATATATATATATATATATATATATACGCATAAATATACATGTATACGTATATATTTTGCGTATTTATTTATAAGTGTCTGTGTGAGTGTTGCTCTGTATGTGCATGCAGGTTTGCGTTTATGTGTGTATATATGTGTGTGAGTGTTCGTGCGTGTGTATTAGAGTACGCGTCCGTGTGTGTGTATTAGTGTACGCGTGTGGAGAGAGAGAGAGAGCGAGAGAGAGAGAGAAATGTTGCAATTGTGTGCATATTTTTGTAGCCGTATGTGCATGACTACAGATGCATCATTTAATGTAAATATATATATATGTGTGAATATACACACACACACACACACACATACACACACAAACACACACACACACACACACACACACACACACACACACACACACACACACACACACACACACACACACACACACACACACACACACACACACAGACACACACACACACACATATATATATCTAAATCAAAGATATTAATAAATGGAAACTATATTAATAAAACCCTATTTATTCTATTATATATATTTCAAGGGTACCAAAACTTTGGTACGCCCTCATCAGATAAAATACAAAGTTTGTTTTATAAATATTGACATATCCAGGAATGAGACCTTAACGGTTTAAGTTTTTCCCTTTGCTTATATATATATATATATATATATATATATATATATATATATATATGTGTGTGTGTGTGTAAAAGTTCTATTTAAATTGTTGGGACACAACAAGCAAATATTTTTATAACAGATATAAAGCACTCAACAAATAATTGGAGTAAAAATACGATATTAACAAATGGAAACTATATTTATAAAACCATATTTATTTCATTATACATATTTCAAAGACCCCAAGTTATATGATGGTGTGCTTTCATCAGATAAAATATAATATAGAGCAGTTTTATAAATAAATATTGACATACCCTTAAAGAATGTAACCATTACTGTTGGAAGCTCCCGGATAGTCAACAGTATCCGGGAGCTTCCAACAGTAATGGTTGCATTCTTTAAGGGTATGTCAATATTTAATCATAAAACTGCTCTATATTATATTTTATCTGATGAAAGCACACCATCATATAACTTGGTGTCCTTGAAATATGTATAATGAAATAAATATAGTTTTATAAATATAGTTTCCATTTGTTAATATCGTTATATATATATATATATATATATATATATATATATATATATATATATATATATATGTGTATATATATGTATATATATATTCCAGTTAAGACATGGTCAAAAGGATTGAAAGGGAAAGATTCAGTCCAGACCTTTTATACTCCGTTAAACCCTGACCTTTAAGCCACATAATTACATTTATATGAAAGAAGATCAGCCGGAAGTCTTTGAACTATAATATTGCGAATCGATGAGTGTGTACTCGATTTATGTGATTGTGGTATTGAATTAATTTAATCACATACATGTATATGTACACACACACACACACACATATATGTATATATTTACACAATATATTAACAAATGGAAACTATATTTATAAAACCATATTTATTTCATTATACATATTTCAAGGGCCACCAGAGCAAACTATGGTGCGCTTTCATCAGATAAAATATAATATAGGTTAGTTTTATAAATAAATATTAACATACCCTTAAAAAATGCAACCATTCTGGTTGGAATCTCCTGGATATTACTCCAATAATTTGTTGAGTGCTTTATATCAGTTATAAAAATATTTTGCTTGTTGTATCCCAACAAATTAAATATAACCTCTACATATATATATATATATATATATTTATATATATATATATATATATATATATATATATATATATATATAAAATAAACTAAAATAAATAAGTCAAATGTTTAAAATTTGGCTTCGTTTATTATTGCTATATATATTTCGGTGACAGCCATCTTTGGCTGTGACCTCTGCAGGCAGTCCGAATTAGTGTGGTAGAGATGAGTACACATGTTGTTGAGGTGTTTAACTTTGTCAATACTCTGATATGCCCAGTTCCTGGTTGGGTTGTTCTTTCACTTTGACTTATTTACTTTAGTTTATTTTACATTACTCCGGAGTAACCAAACCAACCTGAGCACTTCGTCGAGTGCTCCAATATAAGTATATAATTCGTTTGTGAATTTGTTTTGTGAGATGTCATATCTGAAAATGTCTGTTGAAAAGGATATTATTCTACCAATAAAAACACACGCACCTGTTTCACTTCAATTTATTATGTTTCGGTTGGATGGTTCAATAACCGGATGGTGGTTTATATATTGTCAAAGCTATTTCGTCACACATTCCGTTATTGTGTCAATAACAAAATAGTGTAGGACAGAACACAGGAGAGACACACAACATAAAAACCTAGTCAATAAGGAGGTTACAGAATGTGTGACGAAAGACCTTTGACAATATATAAACAGCCATCCGGTTGTTATTGAACCAACCAACCAACCAACCAGCAGGAAACTTGTAATAAATAGAAATGAAAAGCAACATGTGCGTGTGTTTTTATTGGCAACATGACTCTCCCAAAGTATAACAATATATGTATATATATATATATATATATATATATATATATATATATATATATATATACACACAATATATTAATAAATGGAAACTATATTTATAAAACCATATTTATTTTATTATACATATTTCAAGGGCCACCAAGGCAAATTATGATGCGCTTTCATCAGATAAAATATAGATTTGTTTTATAAATAAATATTGACATACCCGGAAAAAAAGACAACCTTAAAATTTTTAAGCTTGTTGAATCCCAACAAATTAAATATAACCTCTGCATATATATATATATATATATATATATATATATATATATATATATACATATGGGGACGTTTGTTCGATGCTTTACCGATATTGCTAATCCATCTTGAATATAATAATTGTTTCTACTTTTGGCACAAGGCCAGCAATTATCCCAGAGTATCACTGGTACTTTATTCCATCGACCTCGTAAGGATGAAAGGCAAAGTTAACCTCGGCGGGATTTGAACTCAGAATGGCAAGGGCCGTAACTCTATGCGTCAAAGCATGGCGTCCGACCCTCTACCGATACTGCCAATCCACCCTAATATAAGATTACCCTAATATTCTCTAAATAAGTGAGGTATACTGCAATGGGGGATAGGCGTGAACACTACTAATACTACAACTACAGCAAATGTTGAATAGCACCCTACATAGATGACTAACTCACCATTTATATTATATATATATATATAAAATATAAAAAAAATAATGAATAAAACAATGAAACAGTTCCTTATATTAAACAAAAAAAGTTCATTATTTAACGATCGGTTCTAGGACATATATATGTTAGAATTGGCATGCATATTCATATTACATTGAGTTCTTCATACGGATTGGACACTACCGTAAACTTTTGGTAGATTTATCTACATACTATATATATATATATATATATATATATATATATATATATATAGAAGTTATATTTAATTTGTTGGGATACAACAAACAAATATTTTTATAACTGATATAAAGCACTCAACAACATTTTTGGAGTAAAAATACAATATATTAACAAATGGAAACTATATTTATAAAACCATATTTATTTCATTATACATATTTCAAGGACACCAAAGCAAATTATGGTGCGCTTTCATCAGATAAAATATAATATAGATCAGTTTTATAAACAAATATTGACATACCCTTAAAAAAATGCGACCATGTCTGTTGGAAGCTCCCGGTCGCATTCTTTTAAGGGTGTGTCAATATTTGGTTATAAAACTGATCTATATTATATTTTATTTGATGAAAGCGCACCATAATTTGCTTTGGTGTCCTTGAAATATGTATAATGAAATAAATATGGTTTTACAAATATAGTTTCCATGGAGTATCGGTAGAGGGTTGGATTATGCTTTCCAGCATAGTTACGTCCCTTTACGATCTGAGTTCAAATCCCGCCGAGGTTGACTTTGCCTTTCATCCTTACGGGGTCGAAAAAAAAAAAGTACCAGTAATGTACTGTGATAATTGCTGGTCTTGTGCCTAAAGTAGAAACATTTATATATATATATATATTATGAAATACTGTTGGATTCTTGCTCACAATAATTTCTATATTTTCATTTACATTAACATAATATATATATATGTGTGTGTGTGGTTTTGTATATGTCTGTATGCATATAATATATATACATATTTGTGTCTGTGCGTGCGTGCGTGTGTGCGTATGTGTGTGTATATGTGTGTGCGTATGTGTGTGCGTATGTGTGTATGTGTCAGTGTGCGTGCATATGTGTGTATGTGTGCGTGTGTGTTGTGTGTATGTGTGCATATGTGTGTGTGTATGTGTGCGTATGTGTGTGCGTATGTGTGTGTGTATGTGTGTGCGTATGTGTGTATGTGTCTGTGTCTGTGTGCGTGTGTATGTGTGTGCGTATGTGTGTAAGTGTCTGTGTGCGTGCATATGTGTGTATGAGTGTGCGTATGTATGTATATGTGTGCGTATGTGTGTGTGTATGTGTGTGCGTATGTGTGTCTGTGTCTGTGTGCGTGCATATGTGTGTATGAGTGTGCGTATGTGTGTGTATGTGTGTGCGTATGTGTGAGTGTCTGGGCGTGCATATGTGTATGTGTGTGCGTATATGTGTGTGTATGTGTGTGCGTATGTGTGTCTGTGTGCGTGCATATGCGTGTGCGTATGTGTGTGTGTGTCTGTGTGCGTGCATATATGTGTGTATGTGTGTGCGCATGTGTGTGTGTATGTGTGTGTGCGTATATGTGTATGTGTCTGTGTGCGTGCATGTGTGTATGTGTGTGCGTATGTGTGAGCGTATGTGTGTGCGCATGTGTGTGCGTATATGCGTGTGTGCCTATGTTTGTGTGTGAATGTGTGCGTATATCTGTGCGTGCGTGTGTGTGTGTATGTGTATGCGTATATGTGTATGTGTGTGCGTATGCATGTGTGTGTGTTTATGAAAAGTACGGATCTTACATGATTGTAACATTTATTCGAGAGAAGTTTGTGTTATGGTGTTTGACAGTCATAAGCGCCATAGACATAACGTTCGATTTAATCCTAAACAGAGCCAGTCTTAATCACCTTATATATTTAATAGCTGTCGACGGTATCCGGAATAAATGTCAGCTATGAGTGTTAATGTGTCAAGGTGTCAAATTGTCAGCCTGGGAATTAACAATGTACTATTATACGATCGGTTAGCCACTAGCATTTGTCTCAGAAATTAGCAAAGTCATTTAAATTTTCTCTACCATTGCTTAAAAGTTGGCGTGATGACAGAGACTTTGGAACATCCGATGGAGACTTTTGTGGTTTTTGTTGCGGGTCTTTGCTGATTGAGTTCAAATTCCGCCGAGGTCAACTTTGCCTTTCGTCCATTCCAGGTCGATAAAAAAAATGTACCAGTCTTGTATTGGTATCCATATCTCCCTCTCTCTCTCTCTCTCTCTCTCTCTCTCTCTCTCTCTCTCTCTCTCTCTGGAAGAAATCTGCTGAAGTAAGAGACCAGCAGAGGATTTGGGCGCCGCCAGTTTTAAAAAAAGCCCGAGAAACGCCGTATGTCAATATGGAGACCCTTCGACTCTCTCGGGTGTTACGGGACCAACCGACCGACCGACCTACCCTCCGCCCTTCCATGCATCTATCCATCTCTCCCTCCCCCCCATTGCCTAAACAGTAGGAAAACAAGATGTCGAATTAAAGTACGTGGTTACAGGATTGCTGAATTGGTTAGATATATGCCAGAATATAGGACAGGGGTTAGCTGATCAAGTTGGAATGGGTCTACTCTCGTGTCTCGAATAATCACTCTATCCCCGCTTATTAAATGTTGCTAATCTATCTATGTCACTTACTTCTTTTCTGCGAAAGAAGGGAGAGAAGCTGACAGTCTGTTTCACGCTGGTTGGCGTTCATCAGAGCTACGTACACCCCGTGCACCGATAGATATTTTATATTCTGCAAGGTAGGTCCACGTGTGAACTGTAAAACAAAGAATGTAGTACATAGCATAAGGTGTACATAGTGGCAACCTAGAAACTCTACCACGACATTCATATGAGAAACGGCTCGCAGTGTGAAAGAAAGGATGAAGGGAAACTGCTGAAAACTTAGACGAGTCAGCTCGTCGATGCAGTACCAGCATGCCAAAAATAAACATGGTTGCTCACTAGAAACCCTGAAGATAAAGATCATAACAACACATCCTACAGGCACAATGATCGGAGTTTTAGGAAGCCACGCGTATAACAGAAAGTAAAACTACCCTCAATAGAAACTACAAATGGAATAACAACAGCACAACTTCTCTGTGACTTTGATAATAATTGTTTCTACTTTAGGCACAAGGCCAGCAATTACCCAGTACATTACTGGTACTTTATTTTATCGACCCCGTAAGGATGAAAGGCAAAGTCAACCTCGGCGAGATTTGAACTCGGATCGTAAAGGGACGTAACTATGCTGGAAAGCATGGCGTCCGACCCTCTACCGATACTGCCAATTCCTTTGATAATAATGTCTGGGACTTCAGCGAGTCGGAGGACCTCTATCACCCAAGAGCCGGGAGCAGAATCGAAAGCTTTCCTGTAGTCCAGCCAAACTGTAGCCATATTCCTCCTAAGTTGTCGCACCTCCGACATCGCAGTTTTGTTGATTAGGAGTTGTTCAGCACATCCCCAAAGCCCTTTCTTTCCAGCTGCTTGTTCATCTGTGAGTATGTTATTATTTTCACAGTGATCTTGGAGGAATAGGTTCAGGCAGGCTGTATACATCTTATACATCAGGTTCTGGCATGCAATGGGTCGGTAGTTTTTTGCTAAGTGGGTGTCTTTGTTCTTGGGGATCAGTATTGATTGTGTTAATGTCAACGATCCTGGAATAAGTGTATCTCTCTTGAGAACTTGTTGGTAGAGGTCGATAAGATACATCTGATAGAGTATCAATTTTTTTGTACCAGTATCCGACAATCATGTCTCTTCCTGGTGTTTTCTATCTTGGAGTTTTACTATCACCATCTCAAGGGTATCCTCATTTATTTCCTATCTTTTTGTTGTAGTGTAGGAGCAATAGTTCTTTTGGATTTCTTTTAGCCACACTGCATCTTGGTTGAAATTCTTCTTTTCATCCCATATTTTTCTCCAAAAGGAATCTATGTCTTTCTGTGATGTGGCCTCAGTGACACTTATTATTTTGCCCTTAATATCTCTATAGACTGATGTTTGGTATCGTCTGAATCTTTTATTGAGTACTTTTCTTTCATCTACCTTCTTCAGGTATCAGCGTTTTTCGCTAACAACTCTGAATTCTCGTTTTAGGGTGATCAGTTTATATTGAAGAGTTCTGGTTCCACTGTTACCAAATATTGTTTCTATTTTATTTTTCACTCTTTGTTGGTGAGGAGTGAAGTTTTTTTGTGTTTGGTTGCATGTAAGGAGCATTGTCACATATCCTATGTTTTTTCGTAGGTCAGCAATCTTTTTTTCTATTTTAATTATATATGATGGTATTTTTGGTGGTGTTTTGTTCTTGTTAATATCTCTGCTATCACCAAGATAATGCTTCACTGTCGTTGCTAAGGCATATAAACAGGCGTTGATTTGCCAAAATGTTGGGGTTTTTATCCGTCGTAAATATTCATCCCCTATTTCGTCAATAACACGTAATATTTCATTATTTCGTTTTATTTTATTTACTACTGTTGTTTTAATACGTTCAGCAAGAGAAATGTTTATACATGAATTCATTTCTCTCAGGAAGATTTCGTTCAGGGAAATTTTCAATTATTTATACTTTTGATTATTATTATTATCGAGAGTATTTTCCACAACACTCGAGGTAGATTCAGATGGTACACGTGGTGTCAAATTTCTTACAGGCATAGTTGTTTCAAGGCAGTGTTCGACCTGGCTGCTAGGAAGTCTAGTAGCATGGCGACCTGTAGCACGTGTTGTTGATTCCATGTTTGTTCTGGGGGACTTACAATTACTAATATTTATCTTAGTTTTACGTTCAACAAACGTCGCTTGTTGGCGTAATTGTTTCGCTGCGAATGATTTAGCTCTGGGTGTATTTCATCCCAGTGTAGCTTCATTCTGTTCATATAGCCAACGGGGGGATTTTTTTATAACAATTAAATAAATCATCATTAATTTCGCAACTCCAATAGAAATGTAATTTATAATTTCTGTAGCTACAACTGAATAAATTTTGTTTACCTTTCTCATTGATTTTCTCGCTGGTTTTCTTCGGTAAATTGTTTTTTTGATATTTTGTCCGGCCTCGCTGTTTGTAGCAAATCCTTGTAAAATGAATTATGTATTTAGTCGGATATCTCTACGAATTCGAATGAAAGGTGTCTTCAGTGGATATATTTAGAAGAATTATGTATTTAGTCGGATATCTCTACGAATTCGAATAAAAGGTGTCTTCAGTGGATATATTTAGAAGAATACCCTGTTATTCAACATGACTGGTAGTTTTGGCTTTACTGACGGAGAAAGTATTCATCTTAAATTTAATGAATAGTCTCCCACGCCAATATGTGCGACTGATCGCGTTGACTGACTATGTCTGTATATGTATATATATGTATATATGTATGTAGAAACCTGCGGCTCAGTAGTTACCGATGGTGTTGATCTTTTCTTCTTTTCGGGTTATAGCTACTGTCACTCATATATTGGGATTAGCTCAGTGCACAGTCTTTCCTCTCTTTAAAATATCTTCACACACAGGCAGTGCATGATAACATTAATTATTAATTAATAATAATGTTATATTGTGCAATGGCCATACTCGATAACGAGGGAGTAGTCATCATGTATGTATGTATGTATGTATGTATGTATGTATGTATGTATGTATGTATGTATGTATGTATGTATGTATGTATGTTCTTCTGGTTTTATAATTTCACAAAGTTTTACCAATAGAGAGAGAGAGTCGGTTTCTAACATAGACACAAGACTCTCTCGTTGGAATTTACACAACATCAACTAGGTAGATATGTATGTATACATGCATGTGTAGATATGGATGTATGCATGCATGTGTAGATATGGATGTAGATATGTTATTGTATTTGTGGATGTGTATGTTTTGAGTTGTATGTGTGCATGTGTATATGCTTTGTATCTGTACATGTGTATATGCAGTTATTAGATCCAACATTTTTGGAATGTTTTACATATTTTTACTGTTCCATTAATGGATTGTACTTGTAGTTTCCTAACTAGTTGTGTTCTTTCTGTTCCTGTAGCCTAGCTTCTCAAGATTTGTATTGAGGCAGTTACTAACATATCCCAGTGCCCCAATAATCACAGGCATAAATCTGAAGGTGTAATCAGGGTGGAGTATCTGCAGATTTCTCATCAGTTCTGCGTAAATATTCTCCTTTTCACTAATCTTTGATATTATATTGGCATCTGCTGGGTAGCTAATTTCCACTACTGTGCATGTTTTCTTCTCCTTGTCCCATATCATAATATCTGGTCTGTTATGCCTGCATTCTATTGGGGTTTTTACTGGAACATTCCACCAGTACTCTTTCATATTATGTACATGGATGTCTTCCACATTGTTGTAGCTTTTAATGTGTTTATTATCGGGGCTATCTTTTTTACGAACTGCATTGTACAGTGTTTTGGCAACTACATCATGCCTCATAGGTAAATAGTACCGCGATGACATCTTTGGACAGCTTCTGATGACATGAGTGATATCCTCGATGTTAGTTATGCAGAGTCTGCACTTGTTATCACATCTAGGTGTTTTGCCTGCATCCCTATCTCTTTTGTGAATCAGGTATTTCGTGCTAATCTCCTGTTCTTGGATTGCAAAAGCGTATCCTTCAAAGTGGGAGCCAATATAGCGGTTGTTGGTCCAAGATAGACAACTTTCCTTATCCATACTACTCTCACTCTGGAGCTCCCTGGCAACATATCCATGCATGATTTTTTGCTGATAGGCATGCAGTATTTCATCCCCGGATTCACTGCACTAGCTGAGCGACATCCCTGGGTGTGAGTTTTTGATTATCACACATGGAATATCTCTCAAGGAGTTCCTTCCCAACTCTCATGATCTTATCTGTTTCATGCAGATACACTTGCTCGAGAAGCGGGCTCCTACGCTTCGAGGTTCGTAGATGTTGTCGGAGAGATATGATGCGACATTCAAATGTTGTCTGGACTGATGTTAGGCCTCTGCCTCCCTGCTTACGTTTCAAGTAAAGGCGGTCTATGTCACTGTTGATGTGGAAGTTTCCGGTGTTGTTCAGTATTTTTCGAGATCCAACATCAACTGCTCGGATTTCGTCTATCGTCCAATTGAGTATTCCAAACGTTGGTGTTAGGACAGGCACAGCAAACACATTGTGAGCCACTGTTTTGTTTTGCGCAGAGAGTTCCGATGACCAGATCTTTCTTAATCGGGTGTAGTATTCCCTGGTTACGCGTTCTTTATTACAGATACCATTATAGGATATGTTCTCATCTATCCCCAGGTATCTGTACCAGTCGTCATCAGATATCGGTGAAATAGTTAGACCATTGATGACAATGTTGCTAGATTGGGTTGTTGTTTTTCCCCGCTTTACACTCATGTATGAGCATTTATCTTGGTCAAACTCCATTCCTATATCCTTTGAGAACGTTGTAACCAGGTAAAGATTTTTCTTCATCCCATCCATGTTCTTGGCATAGAGTTTCAGATCGTCCACAAAGAAGTTATGGGTTAGGTTCGTATTTCTGCCCTACGAACGCCTGTATGTATGTATATACATACGTACGCATGTATGTATGACTATCTGTTTTGGAAGATCAACTGTTAATGTATGTATATGTAAATGTATGTAGGTACACATATATGTAAATGTATGTAAGTACATATATATGTATATGTATGTAAGTACATATATATGTAAATGTATGTAAGTACATATATATGTAAATGTATGTAAGTACATATATATACAAGCTTGTTTTATTTTGTATTTATCTTAATGTTATTTTTCTATTTCTAATCAAGAATATATGGACAAAGATCCAAGAATCTGTTAGAAGAATATAAGTCAATGGAAGTAGATTTGGCAAATAACGCCACAATTATAAATAGAAAATACTATTTTCTTTGAAAATAATATTTTGAATCGTCGCCAACTGACGTCCATGTTTCTTCGGATAAATCTGTTATTATGTAATAACATCCGTGTTAAAAGGAATTGCTAATATCATTAGACACAGTGGGATAACGGAAGCTGAACCGATGTTCGCCGGAAGTAAAGAGCTGACATCTTGTTTGTGCTTTGGTTTGGCATTCTTAGCAGAGAATTAATAGAAGTATGAACAAGCCAGAACAGGTGATGGAACATCATATATAGGAGGATGAAGGGAAATGGATATATAATAGATGTGTATGAATGAAAGGGAGAGACAGTGGGGAGAAGGAGCAAGAGTGAAGATGAGAGCGAGATGATTATGATGTATGGGAAAGTAGGAAGAAGATGAAAGACAGAGTAAGAAAGATAAATGTGAAAGAAATACGAAAGAGGCAGAAAAAGAGAGAAATAGATTAAATATTTGAATGGACAAAGTAGATTGTAAGATAGAGATATGAAAATTACAGGTCAAATATGTGTGTATCGGCAGTATAGAGAGAGAGAGAGAGAGAGAGAGAGAGAGAGAGGGTGTATGTGGTATATATATATATACATACATATATATTATATATATATATATATATATACATACATATATATATATATATATATATATATATATATATATATATATATATATATATATATATATATATATATACCCTTATATGGAAAGGGAGAGAAAAGAGAGAATATGTGTGTATATGTATATATGCAAATATATATATATATATATATATATATATATATATATATATATATATATATATATATATATATATATATATATATATATATATATATATATATATATATATATATATGTATATATATATATTCATGTGTGTGTAGCTATAATTGTATAGAAAAAGAAAGAGAGAATGAGAGAGGGGTTATGAAATTATGGGAATAAATCAATTGATGTTCCAGAAGAATGTGATGAAATATAGAAGTTTCGCTAGTTTAAGACCTACGAGAATTCCTTAATAATGGCCCAGCTGGTAGAGCATCAATTTTCACGATATTAACTAAGATTATTCAATTTTCTGTCAGTGAAAACCTTAAACTTTGCTAATAATATCACACTAACGATTCATCAGCAGCCTATCTTTACAGATATGCATCTGATCTCGACATACGTAATGAAACCTATCTATTACCATATGAAATATATCGTCTGATCCGGACATACGTAATCTAACGTATATATTGTTATTCAAACACTGTCTTGTCTTTGTAGATATGTGTTTGATCCGGTCATACGTAATTGAGCGTATTTGTTGTCATTTAAAATATACGAATGGGCTATTTTGCCGGTCCCGGTAAAATAGACAAATTTGCTTTGTAAGGTTATTTACAAAACATATAAAAAGGGGGCTCGGGGTTGTCACAATGCATGAACGGAATATGAAGAGTTCAGTGAAACATTTACGTCGAATAAAATAAAGAAAGGTTCTGAGTTCGTATTTCAAGAAGCTATTATTGTTGCAGTAAATTATATTGCATTCAGGAGATTACATCATAAATAGTTCCGTAAGTCCTGAGGGTGGCGTAGCGGTGCTGTAGTGGCATATGACATTTGTAGGGCATTTTAAGCCTGGTGGAACCAATCCACCTCCAGGTCAGAACACAGGAGATTTCTTCGAGAGAAGGATAGAAAAATGAGAGAAAGATATATATATATATATATATATATATATATATATATATATATATATATGTATACACAATATGTTGAGAAGGTAACACACTAGAGAGAGATAGTGCGCCATCAATAAAACAGGGAAAAACCACCAGTGAATGTAATCTATAATCTATGAAAGGCAGGGTAGACACACAATAATTAAAAATATGAATTAAAATGTGTGTACGTACCTCCATAACTATATAAAACACACGTACAAATTCAAAGAGATCTGTTTCGCCAATAAGTTGTTGACAGAAATGAAATAACCCATGGTTCATCAGCGTGTGTAAGGCCATACATTTCAGACAACTTTAAGAGAATTTAAAGCGACCGTCCAACTGCACGTGGGAGAGAGATATCACAGTATGTTTAGGACAGTGAACCAGTGGTGTCTGAGGGACAAGCTGCTAGAAAGGGCAGCCCAAACCACTCAGAGAAGTGTGCTCAACCAAATAGAGAGAGAGGAATGACTGTTATAAGGAATGAAATATCACGATAAATTAACGGCACCATAGACTCTCGCTATTCCCTGTCACTAATGTGCTCAATGGAGAAGGAATCCTGAGCTCTGGTGGTTTTTCCTGTTTTATTGATGGCGAACTATCTCTCTCTGGTGTGTTACCTTTTCAACATATTGTATTTTAAAGAGCTCAGGATTCCTTTTCCTTTGAGCACATTATTGACAGGGAATAGTGAGAGTCTATGGCTCTGTTAACTTATCGAGAGGGAGAGATATATAGATAGAGACAGATATATATATATATAGAAAGAGAGAGAGGGAAATATAGATAGAAAGAGAGAGGGAGAGATAGATAGATAGATAGATAGATAGATAGAGAGAGAGGAAGTGAGAAAGAGATGCTCAGCAAGAACCTTGACCATTACTAGACTGATAATGTTTTATCGATCTCGTGTGGATAAAAGCATGCCTGCCAACCTCTAAAAATGCAAACGGGGAAAAACATGAAAAAAGAACCCCAAAACGGGGAGATTTCACATAACGAAAGCTATACCTATTTTCACAAGAGAAGTCATTTTTCACCCACCCCTAAGTGGGTGTGTGATCTCCCCGCCGGACAGGAAGAGTTGACAGGTCTGATAAAAGGCAATGTTGACCTAGGAAGGATTCGAATTCAGAAATTAGACAGACGAAACTAATACTGCAATGCATTCTATCCGACATTCTAACGATTCTGGTAATTCCTCGCCTTTTCAGTAGAATAGATGAAGAGAGAAAAAAAAAAAGGTTTAACATAAAACATACATCGGAAGTCCATGATACCTGAAAAACACTTTCAGCATCGCATTACATTGACGATGATATTTCAACTCCCAGTTGAAGCCAAATCTATTTTCCGCCTTCACCTGCCGCCCCCTCCTGCAAATCTTTATAAATTACGCACATCATATAAATCCATTGCCAACCCCCATATAAATTCCCGGGCTTGTGCCAGAATGAAAAATCAATTTTTAGGCAATCCTCTGCTCAGCCAATCCAATTTAGCCGCTGAATTAGAAATTTCCCGCTGGTTACCTGGATAATTGAACGTAGAAAAGTTCATTAAAGAAGAATTATTTCCTACATCACTAGAACGTACCGTCGGGATAATCATTCTCTCTCTCTCTCTCTCTCTCTCTCTCTCTCTCTATATATATATATATATATATATATATATATATATGTATATATATATATATATATATATATATATATAGATAGATAGATAAGTAGATGGAAAAATGCACATATATATATATATATATATATATATATATATATATATATATATATATATATATATATATATGCATTTTTCCATCTACTTATCTATCTATCTATTTCTCCCTCTTTCTCCCCCTCTCTCTCACTATATATATATATATATATATATATATATATCTTTATATATCCATATTTGTATCTATATCTATATATATATATATATATATATATATATATATATATATATATATATATATATATATATATATATATATAAATATATTTATATAGTGAAAAGATAACAAGGACGATTGGTTACACCTTCATTACATTCATTGGTTGTTACACTCCCTGGATATATAAATATATATGAATAAATATAAATAAATATATATATATATATATATATATATATATATAAATATATATAAATAAATATATATATTTATACATAATTCCGAAGCTACATTAATAATGTTTCTAGGGTTATGCTGATAGGATCAATAAAATACGTTGCCACAATACACAGCACTGCGTGCCAATTCAATCGTCTCTTCTATATCATATGTTCATAACAAGTATAAAGACAAATGAATGCTAAACTGATGGAAAATATATACAACTCCATTCTCTATCTCTCTCTCTCTCTCTCTTATCTCTCTCTTACTCCTTATATATATATATATATATATATATATATATATATATATATATGTAGATAAATCTACCAAAAGTTTACCGTAGTGTCCAATCCGTATGAAGAACTCAATGTAATCCGGATATCATGAAAAGAGAAGATGCATTCAAAAACTACTTTCGGTGAAAAATAAACGGAAAACAGAGTCAAGATAAATTAATAAAATAATGGTTTCTACTTTTGGCACAAGGCCAGCAATTACCCAGTGTATTACTGGCACTTTATTTTATCGACCTCGTAAGGATGATAAAATAAAGTGCCAGTAATAAATTAATAAAATAATGAATAAACAAAGAAACAGTTCCATATATTAAAACAATTCATCATTTTACGATCGTTTCTAGGATATATATGTGTTAGAGTTGGTATGCATATTCTATAGATCTATGTACAATATTTATACAAACTATCAGAGGGAATATACATACCTACACATATATATGCTGTCTTTTTAATATAAGGAACTGTTTCTTTGTTTCTTCATTATTTTATTAATTTATATATATATATATATATATATACTTACGGAAGCTGTTTGATGAGATCATGACAGTGGTTGCATGGAATCACGTTCGCCACTGCCGCCATTGAAATATGTATCATAGCTTCATCAATAAAAGGGTTCTTTAATATCTACAAAAACTTCGCATTTTCCGTATTACACACACACACACACACACACACACACACACACACACACACACATATATATTGTTACAATGTGTTTATAAATAAAAAATTAAATGTTCAAGGTATTGTAAGTATATACTGACTCTACATGATCCTATCGTTGCATTAAACTAAGATACACTGAGTAAATGAATAGCATGTTTCTACTTTAGGCACAAGGCCAGCAATTGCTCAGTGCATTACTGGTACTTTATTTTATCGACCCCGTAAGGATGAAAGGCAAAGTCAACCTCGGCGGGATTTGAACTCAGATCGTAAAGGGACGTAACTATGCTGGAAAGCATGGCGTCCAACCCTCTACCGATACTGCCAATCCACCGCAGTTACTCTCATTAATAATACTATTATATATATATATATATATATATATATATATATATATATATATATATATATATATATATATATATATATATATATATATATATATATATATATATATATATATATATATATATATATATATATATATATATATATATACATGTGTGTGTGTGTGTCTGTGTGTGTTTATATATATATGTGCGTGTGTGTATGACTTTGTGTGTGTGTTTATATATATATATATATATATATATATATATATATATATATATATATATATATATAACGAATGAAATGTGGTAAGGAACCAGGTGGACCATAACGCACCAAAGTACTCAATACTTGAGGTAGTAGAGTGGGTATTAGCAGAATTAGCCGTCCAAACGGCTTGAGCTCAGCTGTCGGGGTCTTACTGGTTCCTATATATATATATATATATACAAGTGGAAGCTTAGTAAAATCGAAGCTTTGGCTGCGGCCAAGCAAAGTCGACCTACAATAAGGAATGAGTAGCAAAGCACTCAATAAGGGTTGGTCCCTAGAGTAATAACATACGTTTAAATAGCTTGACAAATTGAAAATTGCGTCACCAAAGTAACGAAAGAACTAATCAGAAATATATATATGTGTGTGTGTATATGTTAGTTAGGTGTGTAACAACAGCTACAGGTGGCGCGCCATTTGAAGTACTCAATGTTGTTACGAGTTCCGTTTCTTTTGTGTGGTATACCAGACTTACAGATGTAGTGTTTAGAGTGTAAATAGATTTAAAAGAGTCGAAGTCAGTGTTGCAGAATATCTACAAACTTTATTTGGATATCACAATCGTTTCGATATCGATCAGCTCAGAGTACAATCAAGACGGGGCCCGACACTTTTTCTATATCTCATCAGATATGCGAGCTTATATGTGCAAAGACACATTTAAATGTCGTTCAGTTGTCTAATAGATGTGATACTTCAATCAACGGAAGAGTTTCTTCGTCAGCAGCTGGCTCACCTACGAGACCCTTAAAGATGTTGACAAACTTTCTCATATATGCTTCATAATATCCTGTGATGATGGGGAGGTAGAGCTTCTCTTTCCTATCTATTATTTCGTTTACTCAGGTCCTAGTATCAATATGTTGCTGATTTATATAATTTCGTTTGAGGTCAAGGATTTTCTCTTCAACAAACTCTGTAAAATTATTCGTGTATACCCCATCTTGGCCCTTTACTTACCCCGATGGTAACAGAGCCCAACGTCTAATCCTCTTGGTTAAAATGAAAACTATGTAATAAGAACCATGGCACCAAAGCCTTCTCAGCCTTTCCAGTATACACTTTGATCACAGGTTTGTCCATTCCAAGTTTATTCTCAGTCTTTTAACTCCAATGAAATTTCCATATCTTTCTCTCTATCTATGTAACATACACACACAAACGCACATACGTATACACACAGACACACACACACACACACACACACACACACACACACACATATATATATATATATATATATATATATATATATGTATATATATTTATCTATTATATATATATTATCTATAATATATATATATATATATATATATATATATATATATATATATATATGTATATATATTTATCTATTATATATATATTATCTATAATATATATATATATATATATATATATATATATTAGAAAGTGAGGTTTTTTTTACAAAATGAAAAATAACCGAGGTGTCCTACACGAGTGAATGTATAAAGAAAAAGAGATGAAATCGAAAATGCAACTGGAGTCTTATTTTCTTTTTAAATATATATATTTATTTGGTTCCTTTACCGGTTTCGCAATTCTTCTGCTTTTCAAAAGGTAGAGTTGAGATGGAGGGTCTGTGGTTTTTCTCACATCTGATGTGAGAAAAACCACAGACCCTCCATCTCAACTCACCTTTTGAAAAGCAGAAGAATTGCGAAACCGGTAAAGGAACCAAATAAATATATATATTTAAAAAGAAAATAAGACTCCAGTTGCATTTTCGATTTCATCTCTTTTTCTTTATATATATATATATATATATTTATCTATTATATATATATTATCTATATATATATATATATATATATATATATATATATATATATATATATATATATATATATATATATATATATATTTATCTATTATATATATATATTATCTATAATATATATATATATATATATATATATATATATATATATATATATATATATATATATATATATATATATATATATATATTTATCTATTATATATATATATTATCTATAATATATATATATATATATATCTGTATTTTTAACCGCTGTTCAATCAATGATAAACATTGGTTGCCAAATAAATTAACTATGGAGATATAAAAGATACAGAAGCGAAAAACAACCCAACCAAACAGTCAGTGTGTTCTGTTATTATTTCTGGTAATATCATAACAATATGAACTTCCCCAAGTATAACAATATATATATCTGATAAAATACTGTTAGTGAAGCAGCGGGAGGAAAATTAAGAGAATACGTCTCGTTTGAAACAAGATTCTGCTTTACAGCATCCTTCATTACTATTGGTTCCATAAAGGTTTTCAAGGATTTCACGTTGTAAGAGACAGCGATGCGAAGGAATCAGATAATCACATGAGATGGTTGAATCGGAAAATCAAAGCCGAGTTGTGTGGGTTTTGCTCGCCAAGAGGACATTTCAGTAATCTAGCGTTTGATATTACCTTCCACGTTCTTCTCACATTTAATTCCTCTCCAATTTAATTAAGCTCATTTCTCGGAATTGGCAAATAGCTGAAATATGTAAATCAGTTATAGTAATCCCAGATGGGTTTGTCGTCATGATACATACGAGTCGCAGTGTTAATTAATCGCAAAATACGCTGCGGCGAAAACAAATATTTTCAGTGAAACATTCGATACTACACACCAAATGTAACTACTACACATACAATAAAGCCACTTTTACTGCAACGTTTCTAAATGTTAATACATATACAATAACACCATTTTTACATCAACATTTCTAAATGTTAATACATATACAATAACACCATTTTTACATCAACATTTCTAAATGTTAATACATATACAATAACACCATTTTTACATCAACATTTCTAAATGTTAATACACATACAATAATGCTATTTTTACATCAACATTTCTAAATGTTAATACACATACAATAATGCTATTTTTACATCAACATTTCTAAATGTTAATACATATACAATAATGCTCTTTTTACATCAACGTTTCTAAATGTTAATACACACACAATAACACCATTTTTACATCAACATTTCTAAATGTTAATACACATATAATAATGCTATTTTTACATCAACATTTCTAAATGTTAATACACATACAATAATGCTATTTTTACATCAACGTTTCTAAATGTTAATACACATACAATAATGCTATTTTTACATCAACGTTTCTAAATGTTAATACATATACAATAACACCATTTTTACATCAACATTTCTAAATGTTAATACACATACAATAATGCTATTTTTACATCAACATTTCTAAATGTTAATACACATACAATAATGCTATTTTTACATCAACATTTCTAAATGTTAATACACATACAATAATGCTATTTTTACATCAACGTTTCTAAATGTTAATACACATACAATAATGCTATTTTTACATCAACGTTTCTAAATGTTAATACACATACAATAACACCATTTTTACATCAACATTTCTAAATGTTAATACACATACAATAATGCTATTTTTACATCAACGTTTCTAAATGTTAATACACATACAATAATGCTATTTTTACATCAACATTTCTAAATGTTAATACACATACAATAATGCTATTTTTACATCAACGTTTCTAAATGTTAATACATATACAATAACACCATTTTTACATCAACATTTCTAAATGTTAATACACATACAATTACGCCATTTTTACATCAACATTTCTAGATGTTAATACACGCACGAACGCCATTTTTACATCAACATTTCTAAATGTTAATACACATATATTAACGCCATTTTTACATCAACATTACAAAACAGAATTGTATTTATTAAGATAAAATTTAAGATAAGTTTAATGCTGATATCTTCATGATCATTCACTTTATACAGCAACGTTGCTGAGCCGTGTCTCCAGCTACCCCCTTTCCATAGCATCCTCCTATGTTGATCCTTTTGACAGCTCTTCATTTATGTTACTGTACCAAAGGTTTCTGGACCTTTCAACAGGTCTTCTGCCATTTATTTCCATTCTCCATGCATGCATGACAACGCACCAAAGCACATTTTAGTCGCGCCACCACGAATACTCTCGATAAGTTTAATCTAGGAACAATTACTGATTAAAATATATATATATATATATAAACCGTCTACTCATGAAGAGAGCACATATTAAATCTCTCTCTGTATCCAATACAAACCAGAACGTGGCAGTATTATTAAGTCTAATTAATTCACATGATGCACGTTGGTTTATGACTTAATAAAATAAATATTTATGCACAGTGCAACTCATGTTACAAGATCTAAGATAATTTTATTGGTATAACTACAGTATATATATATATATATTTCTCTCTGTGTCTATTTCTCTCTCTCTCTCTCTCTCTATATATATATATATATATATATATATATATATATATATATATATATATATAAATATATATATATATATATATATATATTTATGTATATATATTAAATGATGATGAATTATAGTCACATAATTCCGGTTGTAATTCATATTTGTTCTGCAATTAATTTTGATGTTAATTTATATTAACTTATTTCAATGTTCTTTTTAACTGGAAAATTACATTCAAATTGAAGAGGTTTTACTTGGTGATGTAATAAATGGACAGAATCAATAGAGCTTAGGATTAAATACCTTGCTATTTTATGCCGCATTTTGTGGGGTCTGATTTCAAATTTCACCGAGATTAAATACGTCACTATTTGTTCCTGTAATTTGTGCGGTCTGAGTTCAAATTCCACCGAGATTAAATACCTATTTGTATTGTATATATATTAAGTACATATATATTTGTATAAACTGTATAAACATATTATTTACAGTAACTAACGACAGCAACAGTTGACTGATAAAATGACAAATCAGTCAATAATATTGGTGGCCTCTCCACAGCCACGACGGACAGAAGGGAGAAGGCGTTTCCCCGCGGGACGGCAAGGGAGAAGGCGTTTCCCCGCGGGACGGCAAGGGAGACGCGTTGGAAAAGCCATTCCAGCTCGCGAAGCTCACACCTGCGGCTGGCCAGCTCAGCACCTATGGTGGTGAGTAGGGAGGTAATTAAATACCTCGCTATTTGTTCCCGTAATTTGTGGGGTCTGATTTCAAATACTGCCGAGATTAACTTTGTTGTCCATCTTTTCGGGGTCAGATGTGGATTAGCAGAAATGGTAAAAAATCGGACGAGATGTTTTGTGATATCTGCCAGGGTCTGCGACTAATACATAGTATTTTGAAATGGATGCATAATTCCTTTCGGCCGACAGACACTCGGATCTATTCGTCTCCTATTTTCCCCTTGATTAGAAGAAAACTCATAACTGTTGAGTTGTTAGAATTATTCAACTATTTAGCACTGATAAAAACAAAAAAAACTAATAAAAACAAAAAACTAAAAAAACTAAAAACAAAAAAACTAATAAAAACAAAAAACTAATAAAAACAAAAAACTAATAAAAACAAAAAACTAATAAAAACAAAAAACTAATAAAAACAAAAAAACTAATAAAAACAAAAAACTAATAAAAACAAAACAAACAAAAAAACAACAACAACTATGGTTCTCAGTCAGAATTCTTTTCCTTCTTTTAGTCTTTTATTAGGTATTCAGGGTAAGGGTGGGGGGTTGGCAGCATCGGTAGAGTGTCGGACACCATGCTTTGTGGCATAGAGTTATGTCTCTTTACGTTCTGAATTTAAATCCCGCCGAAGTTAACTTTAGATTTCATTCTTACGGGGGTCGATAAAATAAAGTACCAGTAATGCACTGGGGTAATTGCTAGCCTTGTGCCAAAAGTAGAAACAATTATTAGATATTTGGGGTAACGGTGGTGGATTGGTAGCATCGGTAGAGCGTCGGACACCATGCATTGTGGCATAAGGTTATGTCTCTTTACGTTCTAAGTTTATATCCTGCCGAGGTTAACTTTATATTTCATCCGAACAGGGTCGATAAAATAAAGTACCAGTAATGCACTGAGGCCGATTTAATCTATTTTCCTCTCCCCCAAAATTGTGGGTGTTAATATTCTTTTAATGTTGTATTTGTATCTGTTCTGTTGCTATCAAATGTGAATGTCACATTAAATCATGTAGTGCCAGATATTGGGGAATATTATCGGAATGGTCACGGATGGAATGGCACTGGTCACAGATCCTATTAGCCAGGATAGGTCTGGTGTTATACAACAATAACAACAACAACAATAAAATAACATTAGGGGAAATAATCGATATATAGTTATGGTTAGATATGAAAATAAACATAGCTTTTATTTCTTTCTGTATTTAATTATTTTTGAAAGATTATTTCTGTTGATTGCAAAGTACTGATTGACCTGAGGAGAAGGAAGAGGAGGAGACGAAGAAGGAGAAGGGATGTATGATCATCATTATTATTGTTGTTGTGGATTGGCAGTATCGGTAGAGAGTCGGACACCATGCTTTGAAGCATAGAGTTACGTCCCTTTATGATCTGATTTCAAATCCCGCCGAGGTTAACTTTGCCTTTCATCCTTACGAGGTCGATGAAATAAAGTACCAGTAATGTACTGGGTTATTGCTGGCCTTGTGCCTAAAATAGAAACAATTATTATTGTTGTTGTTTTTGTTGTTATCATTAGCTTTAGTAATAGTAAGAAGAAGAAGAAGAAGAAGAAGAAGAAGAAGAAGAAGCAGGAAGCGGATTAAAAATGAAATTATTATTATCATTAGTAGTAGTGGTGGTGGTGGTGGTGGGAGCAGTAGTAAGAAGAAGAAGGGACAGAAGAAGAAGAAGGAAAAGAAGAAAAAGAAGAATCAAGGAGTGGATTAAAAATGAAGGTAGATGAAGGTTAGATGGAGGTGTGAGTTGGGTAAGGGAAAAGGGATCGACGTTGCTATGGAGTGGAAGGGATAACACTGAAGATGACAGACATATCAGGGGAGAAACAAGGCCGACAAAGCGACCCCCACCCACACTGGACCTCACCTCTCTGATTGGATTGTAAACCATCGAAAGTGATAGTAGAAAAAAAAACACAAATCACGTTTAAATGTTTGTGATTTTAGCACCAGGCAGCTATTTTAGCACCAGGCAGCTATTTTAGCACCAGGCCAGCTATTTTAGCACCAGGCAGCAATTTTAGCACCAGGCAGCTATTTTAGCACCAGGCAGCTATTTTAGCACCAGGCAGCAATTTTAGCACCAGGCAGCTATTTTAGCACCAGGCCAGCTATTTTAGCACCAGGCAGCTATTTTAGCACCAGGCAGCTATTTTAGCACCAGGCCAGCTATTTTAGCACCAGGCAGCTATTTTAGCACCAGGCAGCTATTTTAGCACCAGGCAGCTATTTTAGCACAGGCAGCTATTTTAGCATCAGGCCAGCTATTTTAGCACCAGGCCAGCTATTTTAGCACCAGGCAGCTATTTTAGCACCAGGCAGCTATTTTAGCACAGGCAGCTATTTTAGCATCAGGCCAGCTATTTTAGCACCAGGCCAGCTATTTTAGCACCAGGCAGCTATTTTAGCACCAGGCAGCAATTTTAGCACCAGGCCAGCTATTTTAGCACCAGGCAGCTATTTTAGCATCAGGCCAGCAATTTTAGCACCAGGCAGCTATTTTAGCACCAGGCAGCTATTTTAGCATCAGGCCAGCAATTTTAGCACCAGGCAGCAATTTTAGCACCAGGCAGCTATTTTAGCATCAGGCCAGCAATTTTAGCACCAGGCAGCTATTTTAGCACCAGGCAGCTATTTTAGCATCAGGCCAGCAATTTTAGCACCAGGCAGCTATTTTAGCACCAGGCAGCTATTTTAGCATCAGGCCAGCAATTTTAGCACCAGGCAGCAATTTTAGCACCATTGCAGACCTGGTGCTAAAATTGCTGGCCTGGTGCTAAAATTGCTGGCCTGGTGCTAAAATTGCTGCCTGGTCCTAAAATAGCTGCCTGGTGCTAAAATTGCTGGCCTGGTGCTAAAATTGCAGGCCTGGTGCTAAAATTGCTGGCCTGGTGCTAATTTTAGCATCAGGCCAGCAATTTTAGCACCAGGCAGCTATTTTAGCACCAGGCCAGCAATTTTAGCACCAGGCCAGCTATTTTAGCACCCGGCAGCTATTTTAGCATCAGGCCAGCAATTTTAGCACCAGGCAGCTATTTTAGCACCAGGCCAGCAATTTTAGCACCAGGCCAGCTATTTTAGCACCAGGCCAGCTATTTTAGCACCAGGCCAGCTATTTTAGCACCAGGCCAGTTATTTTAGCACCAGGCCAGCAATTTTAGCACCGAGCCAGCAATTTTAGCACCAGGCAGCTATTTTAGCACCAGGCCAGCAATTTTAGCACCAGGCCAGCAATTTTAGCACCAGGCAGCTATTTTAGCACCAGGCAGCAATTTTAGCACCAGGCCAGCAATTTTAGCACCAGGCCAGCAATTTTAGCACCAGGCCAGCTATTTTAGCACCAGGCAGCTATTTTAGCACCAGGCCAGCTATTTTAGCACCAGGCCAGCTATTTTAGCACCAGGCCAGCTATTTTAGCACCAGGCCAGCTATTTTAGCACCAGGCAGCTATTTTAGCACCAGGCCAGCTATTTTAGCACCAGGCCAGCTATTTTAGCACCAGGCCAGCTATTTTAGCACCAGGCCAACAATTTTAGCACCAGGCCAGCTATTTTAGCACCAGGCAGCTATTTAAGCACCAGGCCAGCTATTTAAGCACAAGGGGAAGGGGATATAAACAAATATAGATGGAGATATCTTGGGAATCATATTTAAAATAATTGGATATACAAGGAAACATATGTAAGGAAATACATGTGATTTAAAGATGTTTCGATATATATATATATATATATATATATATATATATATATATATATATATATATATATATATATTTATATATATATATATATATATACCCATTACTACAATAGGGGTGTGTATCACTCAGTTTAATTTGTTACTGGTATTTAGAACAAGGTCTGTCCTGGTGGAGCGACATCTTATTATGTATTTTCATATATAGTGTATCAAGGATTAACTTTAATCTTTCTTTAAAGTTGATATAGTGTGATTTATAAGGGATTTGGTCGTGATTTCTAGCATTACGTGGTACCATATACAAGGTTCGTGTTAAGCTCAGCCTTTCGACACAATGGCAGCGGACACCAATTGATATTGGTGAACACACACAGTTCAGTTGCAATTCTGTTCATACGGACATAAACACAGAAACCTACTTAGAAATATTCTGAACCTATACCGCCATTATAGAATAGACTTCCAAATCAATGAAGGCTGAAGCTATTGCTTTAGATTTATGATTAAATTTCTGCTTCAAAAGTATCAAATTTCAACCGATATACTGAAATAAATAATGGATAATGGCAAGGTTAATGACAAACACTCAGTCAGAATGGTATGGTCTATTATACGGCTATCATACCACCCTACACCGTCAGAATCGTATGGTCTATTTACTGCTATCATACCACCCTACTCTGTCAGAATGGTATGGTCTATTTACTGCTATCATACCACCTCACACCGTCAGAATTGTATGGTCTATTTACGGCTAACATACCACCTCACACCGTCAGAATGGTATGGTCTATTTACTGCTATCATACCACCCTACTCTGTCAGAATGGTATGGTCTATTTACTGCTATCATACCACCTCACACCGTCAGAATGGTATGGTCAATTTACGGCTATTATACCATCATGAAACATACGATTGCTTAAATATCGAAGGCTAGGACATTCGTAATTATATTAGCATTCACACTCAGGTAATTATATATATATATATTGCCTTGTCTGATGAACGAATGAGGACGTTTTTTGCATTCGTCTTATTCGAGAAACCTCTGGTAATGAGGTAATTATATTATATTGTTTATTATACATTAAAATTAGCTCTGTAACTGACATAGAGCACTCTTCACTCCTATGACTTTTTCAATTTTCAACGGAAACTCTAATACTTATATATATATATATATATATATATAACGAAGGAAATGTGGTAAGGAACCAGGTGGACCATAACGCACCAAAGTACTCAATACTTGAGGTAGTAGAGTGGGTAATAGGAACCAGTAAGACCCCGACAGCTGAGCTCAAGCCGTTTCGACGGCTAATTCTGGACTAGCCGTCGAAACGGCTTGAGCTCAGCTGTCGGGGTCTTACTGGTTCCTATATATATATATATATATATATATATATAGGAAAAGTATGACCCCGACGGTAGAGCTCAAGCCGTTTCGACGGCTAATTCGTCCAGAAAGCCGTCGAAACGGCTTGAGCTCTGCCGTCGAGGTCATACTTGTACCTATTACCCACTCTACTACCCTAAGTATTGATTACTTTGGTGCGTTATGGTCCATCTGGTTCCTTACCACATTTGCTTCGTTATATATATATAACGGAAAAGTATACGCACACGGTAAACAACAGAGGACACGTGTTGCCCCTCCCCAGCAAAAAACCTATTTTTCCTAAGGAACACCCCCAGTTGATGGATGCGAAATCCGAAATATAGGGACAATTAAATCACTTCCAAGGTAACTCTATCTCGTGTTATTATTTTTTCACTCTTTCCTACGTTCCTCTACACACTATACGTCTAGTTCTAAATTTGCTCTTACGTCTCTCTCTTCACCACCTGATTCTGTTACCGGGAGATTTACCCATGCGCATTGTTGAGGCTTCCAAAACGACCAATTTTATTATTCCCCAATGCTTCAAGCAAACTTCAACACTCTCATATATATATATTAATTCAAAATATTAACAAAATAGATATTCTTGTGATCAAGTATATTTTATTATACATATTTCAGAGGTACTGAGTTAAGTTCAACAGTACGTCCTCATCAGATAAAATTCAATGGACGAAGAATATCTTGTGATCTCTGTGTTACGGAAGCATATTACATAACTCGATCACGACCTCTACCGATTAACCATAGAACGGAGGTAACCATTAGCTGTCAACATCGAAGGGCTAATGCCTTCGCCAATAGAGTTTTTGACCCAACTTAGTCATGTGGCCCCATTTCTACTTGTAGCTAATAAGTTAAATTGCTATGAACAACTCGATAATTATAAGTTACCTCCCCTACATTGTCTCTCAATTAAAAAATTTAAAAACTAGCACTTAACTATAAATACTCACAATCTCTAATCTCTCGAGAAGTTACTTCCCCTGAAACCACCCTCTAATTAGTAAGGTAAATATGCCCTTTGGCAGCCATCTTGTTACCCATAGGCAGATCTCACACAATGCAGCCTCGACAGATGAATACTGCTTGATTATGGCTGACAGCTGATGCAACCAAGACACCATAGTAAAAACCAATATATGGAACATTATATTATGTAACATTATCCCATTATTTTAATTTATATTCCTTTGAGTTCCGATGAGCCACTCTGTTTTTTAAATATGTTAATTATTTTCAACTGAACCGGATCAATTATGATATATAGTCATCTGATCCAGAAATATTATATGGAGTAGCGAAACAATTGTAAACGGACCGGTGGATTGGCAGTATCGGTAGAGGGTCGGACGCCATGCTTTCCAGCATAGTTACGTCCCTTTACCATCTGAGTTCAAATCCCGCCGAGGTTGACTTTGCCTTTCATCCTTACGGGGTCGATAAAATAAAGTACCAGTAATGCACTGGTAATTGCTGGCCTTGTGCCTAAAGTAGAAACAATTATTATTATTAATATTATTATTATTATTCTCTACATTCCTTACATCAAACTAAAATATGTTGACAATCTTTTAATAATGTCTTCCTTGTGAAGTGTGTGGCCTTGTTTTGCTTAACTAATGAATATTTCCAGCTCTGCACACCTAACCTCTGCATGAACCCAGCCACATAGCTGCTTTCTACTGCATATTGCACATTGAGCACATGCCTTTACGCTTTGGCTTCTAACTAACTCACCAATCTCTCCTCTCATATCTCCTCTACTATCTCCATCTCTCTCTTTAAGATTGGTTACTCTTGAACTGTGTATATATTTATATATATATATATATACAGATTCAAACATCTTTATACAAATATGTATACAAATTTCGTATTCAGAGGGCGTTAGTCCCGGTGTTTGCAGAGCTACGGCTTCCTAAAACCGTGTTTCTTTAGAAATATGAAATTTCTATACAGACACAGACACACACACACACAAACACACACACACATATATATATATATATATATATATATATATATATATATATATATATATATACGCGGTGTGTCAGAATAGTTAAAGGACTGATGTCACAAAAGATTTATTTCAAACCCAAACTTCACACTAAGAGTTGTTTCCTTCAAAGTAATCCCCCTGGAGTCTAATGCACTTTTCCATCCTTTTCTGCCACGCTTGCATGCTCTTCTGGAAGGATTCTTCCGGGATCCCCCGCAGTTCCGTCGTCACGGCCTTTTTGATGTCGTCCACGTCTTCAAAACGGGTCCCCTCCGGGTCGTACACGAAGATCCATGACTCATCACCGGCGATGATGTCCCTAGCAAGTCTGGTTCGGTTTCAAGACGCTCAAGGATGTCCTGGCCTACTTGCATGCGTCGATCTTTCTGGTCATCGCTCAGCAGTTTTGGTACCATCTTCGCGCAGACTTTCCGCATGTCCAAATCTTCAGTGAGACTCTTCCATATATTTTTATATATATAATATATATACATATATCCCCCCCCCCCACACTCTCAAGCGTGAATCCAATAATAATAACATTTGTACTGCCTCTTTGTGTTTCTGTTTTTTGTACTCTGTTTACTTTAACAAAATATATATATATCAAAAGACTCAAGACCCCGACCGCTGATACAAACTAATCTATCTATGCGCAAGGGTTGCAGCCTTCATCTCGACTCCTTTATCTCCTTCTTCTGCTCCTTCCACCCCTCCCTCCACTTCACCACCTCTATCTCCACCACCCACGTTCACTTCTTAGACATCTCCGTCGCCTTCGACCCTCCCACCACTCCCTCGTCACCTCCGCCTTCTTCAAACCCACCGACTCCCACTCTTACCTCGACTTCACCTCTTCCCATCCCACACACACTAAACATTCTATTCCCTACTCCCAACTCCTCGGGATCCGCCGCCTCTGCAGCCGAGATGCCGACTTTGAGTCCCAGGCCCTTTCCCTAGTCAGCCATTTCATCCGCAGAGGTTACCCCCTCTCTCTCGTCCACACCGCTCTCACCCGCGCCCGTGCTGTCCACCGCTCCACCACCCTCACCCCATGCCACCAGACACTCACCCACCGTCTCCCCTTCCCCATCACCAACCACCCCTCCACCTTACCCCTCCACCGCACCATCCGCCGCCTCTTCCGACCCCTCCAGTTCAGGCCGGGGGGAGTGTGGGTCTGTAAGATGAAGATGGTTCGTTGTTCAACTCTTAGGAGATTGGCGGGTGTTCCGCGGCATTGTCCAACCCCTCCACTTCCCACATCTTCCCAGCCCCACCACTCCCCTCCTTCAAACGTGCACGCAATCTCCGCACCCTCCTCGTCCACAGCTCCCTACCCCCCAACTCACGCTCTCCCCCCCCGGTTCCTTTCCCTGTTCTAGGCTCCGCTGCAACACCTGTCCCCACATCACCAACACCACCACCTTCCAGACTCCCAACGGCCACTCTCTCTCTGTCCGGCATGCCTTCCGCTGCACCTCCTCCAACCTAGACTGGACGTCGCCTGGCGGACAGATTCACTGAGCACCTCCGGGATATTCGTCTCGGTGGTAGTTCCCCCATCGCCCGCCACTTTGGTGCCCCTGGACATTCCGCACGCCATCTCACAGTCTGTCGCCTACTCCAATGCCGCGGAACACCCGCCAATCTCCTAAGAGTTGAACAACAAACCATCTTCATCTTACAGACCCACACTCCCCCCGGCCTGAACTCCCCACCCTTATTCCTTTAGCCTTCGACCGCCCCCTTCCCCCACACATATCCCCCACTAACACCACTAACACACCCCTCCTTTTCACCGCCCACCCCACAACTAACAATACTAACACCTCCACTCCACCCAACATCCGACCACCCTTCCCCAACTAACATACTAACATCCCTCCCTTCTTCTCCTCCCCTCCTCCTTATCACACGCACACACCCACCGGCACATATATACACGCGCTCACACTAAACACACACCCTACTACCACCACTAACCCTCACCCCCACACATCCACCCCATCACCCCGCAACTAACATCACTAACACCCCCTGACCCCAAGCACACGAACACACACACCCACTTACACCACCCACCCTACACGCAACTAACATCACTAACACACCCCAACCCCACGCACACGTACACACACACCCTCTTACACCACCAACTCTACACACCCTACCACCACTGACCCCCACTTACACCCGCATTCAACCCTTTCTCCACCTCCTGTATACTAACACACACTAACACCGCCTTCATCAAACTACACACACACACCAGTACACCACACTCCCTCCATCGACCCCCACACCCTTCTCTCCCCGATCCACCCACACCCTTTCTCAAACACTCACTCATCCCACTAACACCTCTACTAATACACACACACCCTCTCCTCACTCCAACTTTCACACCTACCCATCCTCTCCCCTTTACCATTCCACCCTACTGCTGCTATGCCATCTGACCACCTCCCAGCACACACAGACACACAGCACTCCTACTGCCTTGACCACTTCCTGTTGCGCGCGCACCCCACATCTCCCCTCTTCCGACCAATCTCTTCACGGATTACACGTATGTGGACCTGGACCGCGGAATCAACCACCATCCTAGGATTTTACTAACCATTCCACCACATCTTCTTACGGAATCACCTTTATGACTCCCCCCCCCCCCAAAAAAAAAAATGTTTTCCCACACGCCACCTACACCCACAACACGCTTAAACACCACACACGCACGTGCGTTCCACCACATATTTACACATTCAGACTCCGGATTCCTCTCCCCCACCCCTCTATCCACACACGCACACACACTCCGACCTACACCCCACCCCACACACACCTCTTCCTGAACATGCAAACCCGTTCTTCCCCCAACCCTTGCTTTCACATACACACACACACACACACGTACACCTACACACACACACCACCTTCAGCCTTCCCCGCTCGGACACCCCGTCTCCTTCTCCCCACTCCACCCGCCACCACACGTATACGCCCCACACCCTTCCACCACCTGTTTTACCCCATTTTAATTTTATTTTGATCATGTTTTTATTTTTAATTTCATTTGCACCGTTTCCTCCCACCCCCTTTTTGCTATATGTCTCTCCACCTCGCCCTTACACACCCTTTGAACTCTCTTCCCACACACTTTTCACCTGAAGAAGGGCTTATGCCCGAAACGTCGTTCCCCACCCCCACCCCACTCTCAAGAGCGTGAAATTAATAAACATTCGTTGTACTGCCTCTCTGTTTTGTTCCTGTTCAAATTTTCCATTATATATATATATAATTGGATATTTAGTAAAATCGAATCTCTGGCGATGTGCAAGCAAATTCGGCCTACTATGTGAATGAGTTAGCAAAGCACTCGACAAGGTAGGTCCCCAGAGTAATAACATACGTTTAAATAGCTTGACAAATCGAACATTGTGGTAGGCAAAATCTAACACACAATATACCAAAGTAACAAAAAAACTAACAGGTTGAGAAAAATACACCTGGACAAATTAAACGTTATACGTTTAAAGTGTTTCTATGAATCCGAAATCAAATATCAGACTTACGTAACTCCAAGCTCGTGGTAATTATGATCGAACAGAGGATGCAGTTATTAACAGGTTTCGTTCTACCAAAGAACGGGGTGAGAAGCTAAATGTTGCCGCTAAGTGCAGCATATCGTATATATAGTTGTCACGTGTTATTTCCAGCAATGGAAATAACCCCCGGTTTTTGGCGAGTCATTCAAAATGTTAGACAAAGGAAATATAATTTCCGCTAACCATCAGAATAAGCTCTCGACCAGATGTTATTAAACAAACACACATATATATATATAGGTGTATATATATATATATATATATATATA
>OZ024749.1:8125588-8130588 GCA_964016885.1 Eledone cirrhosa | reverse complement strand
CCTGTTTCTTTTGATATATATATATATATACACACACAGTATTGACGTAAACGAGGTATCGTATAAGGTAATCCAAGTATAGCTTACGAGTAATATGTACCGTGGGGGACTTTAGCCTGCGGCATTGTTTGACTCAACAAGTCACATCCAATCTCATACTAGCCAATGAAACATATGTTAATACCTGGAATAATCCCTATTATATAGATTATCCCTGTTATTTATCATTCCTTCATTATATCATTATATATATATATATATATATATATATATATATATATATATATATATATATATATATATATATTAGGGTAAACATTGATGCAATTCAATTCAAGCACTCAACGTACTTTTTCCACATAGGTGTGACGGAGTAAATATCGAATAAGGAAAAGCGAAGTAGTTTCAGATGTTCAAGTCCTTTAATAATAATGCTGTGATATATATTTCAATGACGACACTGGCCACACTGTTCTGTGTGCGAGTGTCGTGTCATCATCAGGCAGCTTGTTACATAATAAGGTTATGTTTCCGAGGCAATCCAAATTGAATCGACATGGGAACGGATGAAGTGTGTGCTTTTGGGTTCTTCATCCGTTCCCCTGTGAGTACCAATTCACCCCCACCGGTCTGCGCAGGCGCATTTCCGAAGGAAGTTGACCATTAGCTACCGCAGATTTCAACGAAATTCGCTTAGTCAGTTCACTCTCTCAGCCAAACTATATATGTGTGTGTGTGTATATATATATGATGGCTGCAAACTCTGCTAAGAGTATTGCAATCGCTTATCAGATTCAGGTGTGTGACACTCGGATATGGCTTTACAAGCCTGATAGAGACTTGCACTCCTTCACACATTGACGTCAACTATGGATCTCCCTGGCCTGAGGTCTTGCATTAGGTTGACTGTGAACCCTCACAATACCGTGGAGATCACATTTCACTGGTTCTCTCTGTACATGGCTGCGACAGTGGCTCCTGGGACTAGATTTGCTTAAGTTAATATTTGCTTAATCAGGGCACACCAATTCAATGGAGACACCGATTGGTTCAAGAGATACACCAGGGCATTGCTTACGCACATCACGTTTGATTATAGGCCCCATCCTTTACCATTCCACGCCAAGTTTCTCTTTCAAGAACTTCTATCTTCCAATCAGTCAATATCTAACAAGATATCGCACTCCCGGCAAGCTGATCAACTTCAGCTGTCTCACTGCCAACACTAAGGTACTGAGTACCTTGATCAGAGAATTTCTGTATGCGGATGATTGTGATCTCTTTGCACACTCCCAGAGTGACATGCAACACCTTATGGATTCGTTTTCCAATGCGTGCAGTGCTTTGGGACTGACAATGAGTCTGAATAAGACTGTCGTCATGGACCAGCCTGCTCCGGTTAAAGTTTCCAATGAACCCTCCATACATGTGTACGGTGAAAAGCTGAAGGCTGCTGACACAATTGTGTATTTGGGGAGTACTCTGAGTGTGACCTGCTCTCTGGATGCAGAAGTTGGTCTACGTGTTAGTAAGGGAAGTGAGTCATTTGGAAAGCTCAGCGACCGTCTGTGGTGCAGGCGAGGAATTACAATATATATATCTGTATATGTATATATATAAAATTAAGTATGTGTGTGTGTCTGTGTGTCTGTGTATTACCTATAGGGGCCTACATCTTACAACCGATTTTCACGAAACTTTACAGGCTCATAGATTAGTCATCGGGGAGTGTTTTCTATATATCAGCGTATCGTTTTTTTTAAATTCTGGGGTCAATCTGCAGATAAAAATCGATAAGGGGTCACCTTTTTTTAGGTATCGAAAAATAAGATGTTTGGCTCTAGCTCCCACATTTTGCCAGCGATTTCGTTCAAATTTTAAAGCACAATAGAATTTGTCATTGCACATCCTGTACTCGCTTTATATTTTGCATTTGTTGTATAGGGACGGCGTGGCTGCCGCTTAAATATTCAAAAATACCACTTTTAGACTCAAATTTCCACTTTTTCGGCTTTAGCTACCACATTAATCAACCTACTGTGTTCAAATTTTACACTACGCCAGATCTGATTATTTCACGTCCAAAAGTGGCTTTACATTTTGGATGTTTTGTTCAGGAACGGCGTGGCAGCCGCTTAAATATTCGAAAATACCACCTTTTCGCTCAAATTTGCGCCTTTTCGGCTCTAGCTCCCACATTTTTCAACCGATTTCGTTCAAATTCGAAACTTCAGCTCCACCTCACACATAAATCAATTTATTTGGTTCAACTTTTATACTACGATAGAACCTATCATTGCACCTCTTATAGATGGTCAAAGGCAAAACGATGGCCGCGGACGTCATCTGAGCTTAGTTGTGCATTTGAGAATTCATCGGTTTCCAATCAAGTAGCGTGAGGAAATTTGGCTTAGTGTTAGAGGTCATTACCTCCCTCCCCCTACATGCCCCTACGTCATTCACCCGCGTTTCTCAGTGATAGTGGCCATCACCACCCTCCCCCGCATGGCCTGTGTGTGGCCATAGATGAGTCATCGAGAAGCAGTCGCTAAGATCAACACCTCTTCATCAAAGCAGATATTATTTTACCTACCCAGGCAACGCTGGGTATTGCTGCTAGTATATATATATATATATTATATATATATACTAACAAACACACACACACACACACACACACACATACACATATATATATTCATATTCATATGCACATGTATATATATATAGAGAATATTCTCTTTATATTATATTTCTGGTATTTAAAGTTTAAAGTCTGTTCTCTAATGTTTGTATCGCTAATGTTCGATTTATTATTTATAGTTTTATGTTATTTATAATATTTACAATTTTACTTCACACTAGTATAATATGAAGTCTTTTCATTTTGATAATGTAAATTCTTTTTAAGATTAATTTCCAATAACGTTTATTTCTTATTTTTATATAGTCCACATTTTTATATATGAACTATATTCCGTTTAGTTTTAAATAAAATTTCATTAAAATTGTATTTGGTATAACATTTATGAATACACTTATAGATATTTTGTATATGTATGATGGTGTTTTATATATGTATATATATATATATATATATATATATATATATATATATATATATTGGTGGTTTTGCTATAAGGAATTTTGGTGTATATGGTAGGTGGGGCGAAGGATTATATATATATATATATATATATATATATATATATATATATATATATATATATATATAGGAACGAGTAGGACCCCGATGGCTGAGCTCAAGCCGTTTCTGGGTCCAGAATTAGCCGTCGAAACGGCTTGAGCTCAGCCGTCGGTGTCCTACTCGTTCCTATTACCCAATCGACTACCCTAATTATTGAGTACTTTGGTGCGTTATGGTCCATCTGGTTCCTTACCACTTTTCCTTCGTTATATATATATATATATATATATTATAATCGTTCGCCCCACCTATCACACACACCAAAACATTCCTTAGAGCAAAACCACCAATTATTACAACAGTAACTGACCACCATAAATGAATATGAACCGTTATAGCCCATTCTAAGCCCCTACAGGTTCATTCTGTCATTACCACAGCAGGGGTCCGATGAGCTTTTGATTCCCGAGTCTGGCTAGAACGATATAGATGGACCCTTGAGCTGATCAATAGCGAAACGCGCGTCTCTAATCAATAAACGTAATGAAGGCATAACAAATCGCCATTTTATTATATATACACTCTGTTTAGTTCTTCACTTCTTTACTGACTCGAAACTATGCATAGAGAGCTCACTCTGGCGAACTTACAGTAACTGGATGATACGTTCCCTATATATATATATGTGTGTGTGTATGTGTGTATATGCGTGTGTATGTATGTGTGTGTGGGTGGGTAGGGGGTGCCCAGTTCGCTATCTTCAATTCGGATTTCGTGCCAGCCCCTTACCTATGTACATGAATTTTGAGTAATGACTGAATGAATACGATCGCGAATACAGGTGGTCGAAATGGGATTCATCCGCCGAAGAGTCTTTGTAATTCGTAGATTAGAGAGTTTATCCAGGTTGTGCTGCTACTTCTCTGATTTGAGAGATCACAGCTCCGATACTATGGGCTTGTTGTTAGAATGTCTCAGGAAAGAGTTGCTGGACAGATTGTACGAGCAAAACCAACCGACAAGAGACCCAAGGTTAGACGCCGAGCAAGATGTTTGGATAACATCCATGAGCTTGACTGGTCTTGATTGGTGATCCAGTTGGTGATGGTTGATTCTGACAGGACCCGTTGGAAGGAGTGTTTGAGGACTCTACCCCCATGACCCTCTCATGAATAAGTGGGTGAAGTAGAGGAAGAAAAAAAAATATATATATGTGTGTGTGTGTGTGTGTGTGTGTGTGTGTGCGCGTGTGTGTGTAGCGATAAATAACAACGTTGTGTTGTCGATATATAGGTATAAGATTAAAAACAATTATTTGCTGATGGTGTAACTCGATTTCTGAAGTATATATATATATATGTATATATATATATATATATATATATATATACCAGATATTTAGAGACAGATATGTCTTTCCACCACTCACCCACACACACCCTCGGAGCTCTCTTTCTGTCCACTTTTCTCCCGATGAAGGGCTTATGCCCGAAACGTCCCCCCCCCCTCTACTCTCAAGTGTGAAACTACTAATTGTTTTTTTTTACTTTTGACACAAGGCCAGCAAGTATCGCAGTACATTACTGGTATTTGTACAGCCTCTTCGCGCTTCCACGTTTTTTTTAGTTTTTTCTTTGTTTTCTGTTTACCGTCGCAACTTTAATATATATATATATATATATATATATATATATATATATATATATATATATATATATATATATATATATATATATATATATATATATATATATATATATATATATATATATATATATATATATATATATATATATATATATATGTATATATGTATATATATATATATATATATATGTATATATATATATAT
>OZ024749.1:8090588-8115588 GCA_964016885.1 Eledone cirrhosa | reverse complement strand
ATTGTAAATTATATTCTGTCAATGACAATTACTTCACATTTCACTTCTGCAATCTTTAACAAACTTCTGTTATAATTCTTCCAGAATATATTAGGAATGGTTTTTGTTGCAATGTCTTTACATGTCGGTTCTTTCTATGAAATATTTTTTACAAGTAAAAATTAAAAAAACCCACTTTATATCGAGCTGCGCTGTCGAGTGTTGCCATAGAACGTCGGGTTCTCTCGTGAGACGTCGTGTGCTGTCGTGTACTATCGTGTGCTGTCGTGTGCTGTCGTGTGCTGTCGTGTACTATCGTGTGTCATCGTGTGCTGTCGTGTGTCATCGTGTGCTGTCGTGTGCTGTCGTGTACTATCGTGTGCTGTCGTGTGTCATCGTGTGCTGTCGTGTGTCATCGTGTGCTGTCGTGTGTCATCGTGTACTGTCGTGAGTCATCTTGTGCTGTCGTGTGTCATCGTGTACTGTCGTGTGTCATCTTGTGCTGTCGTGTGTCATCGTGTACTGTCGTATGTCATCTTGTGCTGTCGTGTGTCATCGTGTGCTGTCGTGTGTCATGGTGTGCTGTCGTGTGTCATGGTGTGCTGTCGTGTGTCATGGTGTGCTGTCGTGTGTCATCGTGTGCTGTCGTGTGTCATCGTGTGCTGTCGTGTGTCATCCTGTGCTGTCGTGTGTCATTGTTTGCTGTCGTGTGTCATCGTGTGCTGTCGTGTGCTGTCGTGTGTCATCGTGTGCTGTCGTGTGTCATCGTGTGCTGTCGTGTGTCATCGTGTGCTGTCGTGTGCTGTCGTGTGTCATCGTGTGCTGTCGTGTGTCATCGTGTGCTGTCGTGTGTCATCGTGTGTCATCGTGTGCTGTCGTGTGCTGTCGTGTGTCATCGTGTGCTGTCGTGTGTCATCATGTGCTGTCATGTGTCATCGTGTGCTGTCGTGTGTCATCGTGTGCTGTCGTGTGTCATCGTGTGCTGTCGTGTGTCATCGTGTGCTGTCGTGTGTCATCGTGTGCTGTCGTGTGTCAACGTGTGCTGTCGTGTGTCATCGTGTGCTGTCGTGTGTCATCGTGTGCTGTCGTGTGTCATCGTGTGCTATCGTGTGTCATCGTGTGCTGTCGTGTGTCATCGTGTGCTGTCGTGTGTCGTCGTGTGCTGTCGTGTGCTGTCGTGTGTCATCGTGTGCTGTCGTGTGTCATCGTGTGCTGTCGTGTGTCATTGTGTGCTGTCGTGTGTCATCGTGTACTGTCGTGTGTCATCGTGTGCTGTCGTGTGTCATCGTGTGCTGTCGTGTGTCATCGTCTGCTGTCGTGTGCTGTCGTGTGTCATCGTGTGCTGTCGTGTGCTGTCGTGTGTCATCGTGTGCTGTCGTGTGTCATCGTGTGCTGTCGTGTGCTGTAGTGTGCTGTCGTGTGTCATCGTGTGCTGTCGTGTGTCATCGTGTGCTGTCGTGTGTCATCGTGTGCTGTCGTGTGTCATCGTGTGTCATCGTGTGCTGTCGTGTGCTGTTGTGTGTCATCGTGTGCTGTCGTGTGTCATCGTGTGCTGTCGTGTGTCATCCTGTGCTGTCGTGTGTCATTGTTTGCTGTCGTGTGTCATCGTGTGCTGTCGTGTGCTGTCGTGTGTCATCGTGTGCTGTCGTGTGTCATCGTGTGCTGTCGTGTGTCATCGTGTGCTGTCGTGTGCTGTCGTGTGTCATCGTGTGCTGTCGTGTGTCATCGTGTGCTGTCGTGTGTCATCGTGTGTCATCGTGTGCTGTCGTGTGCTGTCGTGTGTCATCGTGTGCTGTCGTGTGTCATCATGTGCTGTCATGTGTCATCGTGTGCTGTCGTGTGTCATCGTGTGCTGTCGTGTGTCATCGTGTGCTGTCGTGTGTCATCGTGTGCTGTCGTGTGTCAACGTGTGCTGTCGTGTGTCATCGTGTGCTGTCGTGTGTCATCGTGTGCTGTCGTGTGTCATCGTGTGCTGTCGTGTGTCATCGTGTGCTGTCGTGTGTCATCGTGTGCTGTCGTGTGTCATCGTGTGCTGTCGTGTGTCATCGTGTGCTGTCGTGTGTCATCGTGTGCTGTCGTGTGCTGTCGTGTGTCATCGTGTTCTGTCGGCTGTCATCGTGTGCTGTCGTGTGTCATTGTGTGCTGTCGTGTGTCATTGTGTGCTGTCGTGTGTCATCGTGTGCTGTCGTGTGTCATCGTGTGCTGTCGTGTGTCATCGTGTGCTGTCGTGTGCTGTCGTGTGTCATCGTGTGCTGTCGTGTGCTGTCGTGTGTCATCGTGTGCTGTCGTGTGTCATCGTGTGCTGTCGTGTGTCATCGTGTGCTGTCGTGTGTCATCGTGTGCTGTCGTGTGTCATCGTGTGCTGTCGTGTGTCATCGTGTGCTGTCGTGTGTCATCGTGTGTCATCGTGTGCTGTAGTGTGCTGTCGTGTGTCATCGTGTGCTGTCGTGTGTCATCGTGTGCTGTCGTGTGTCATCGTGTGCTGTCGTGTGTCATCGTGTGCTGCCGTGTGTCATCGTGTGCTGTCATGTGTCATCGTGTGCTGTCGTGTGTCATCGTGTGCTGTCGTGTGTCATCGTGTGCTGTCGTGTGTCAACGTGTGCTGTCGTGTGTCATCGTGTGCTGTCGTGTGTCATCGTGTGCTGTCGTGTGTCAACGTGTGCTGTCGTGTGTCATCGTGTGCTGTCGTGTGTCATCGTGTGCTGTCGTGTGTCAACGTGTGCTGTTGTGTGTCATCGTGTGCTGTCGTGTGTCAACGTGTGCTGTCGTGTGTCATCGTGTGCTGTCGTGTGTCATCGTGTGCTGTCGTGTGTCATCGGGTGCTGTCGTGTGTCAACGTGTGCTGTCGTGTTTCATCGTGTGCTGTCGTGTGTCAACGTGTGCTGTCGTGTGTCATCGTGTGCTGTCGTGTGTCATCGTGTGCTGTCGTGTGTCAACGTGTGCTGTCGTGTGTCATCGTGTGCTGTCGTGTGTCAACGTGTGCTGTCGTGTGTCATCGTGTGCTGTCGTGTGTTATCGTGTGCTGTCGTGTGTCATCGTGTGTCATCGTGCGCTGTCGTGTGCTGTTGTGTGTCATTGTGTGCTGTCGTGTGTCATCGTGTGCTGTCATGTGTCATCGTGTGCTGTCGTGTGTCATCGTGTGCTGTCGTGTGTCATCGTGTGCTGTCGTGTGTCAACGTGTGCTGTCGTGTGTCATCGTGTGCTGTCGTGTGTCAACGTGTGCTGTCGTGTGTCATCGTGTGCTGTCGTGTGTCATCGTGTGTCATCGTGTGCTGTCGTGTGCTGTTGTGTGTCATTGTGTGCTGTCGTGTGTCATCGTGTGCTGTCGTGTGTCATCGTGTGCTGTCGTGTGTCATCCTGTGCTGTCGTGTGTCATAGTGTGCTGTCGTGTGTCATCCTGTGCTGTCGTGTGTCATAGTGTGCTGTCGTGTGTCATCGTGTGCTGTCGTGTGTCATCGTGTGCTGTCGTGTGTCAACGTGTGCTGTCGTGTTTCATCGTGTGCTGTGGTGTGTCATCGTGTGCTGTCGTGTGTCATCGTGTGCTGTCGTGTGTCATCGTGTGCTGTCGTGTGTAATCGTGTGCTGTCGTGTGTCATCGTGTGCTGTCGTGTGTCATCGTGTGCTGTCGTGTGTCAATGTGTGCTGTCGAGTGTCATCGTGTGCTGTCGTGTGTCATCGTGTGCTGTTGTGTGTCATCTTGTGCTGTCGTGTGTCAACGTGTGCTGTCGTGTGTCATCGTGTGCTGTCGTGTGCTGTTGTGTGTCATTGTGTGCTGTCGTGTGTCATCTCTGTGCTGTCGTGTGTCATCGTGTGCTGTCGTGTGTCATCGTGTGCTGTCGTGTGTCATCGTGTGCTGTTGTGTGTCATCGTGTGCTGTCGTGTGTCAACGTGTGCTGTCGTGTGTCATCGTGTGCTGTCATGTGTCATCGTGTGCTGTCGTGTGTCATAGTGTGCTGTCGTGTGCTGTCGTGTGTCATCTTGTGCTGTCGTGTGTCAACGTGTGCTGTCGTGTGTCATCGTGTGCTGTCGTGTGCTGTTGTGTGTCATTGTGTGCTGTCGTGTGTCATCTCTGTGCTGTCGTGTGTCATCGTGTGCTGTCGTGTGTCATCGTGTGCTGTCGTGTGTCATCGTGTGCTGTTGTGTGTCATCGTGTGCTGTCGTGTGTCAACGTGTGCTGTCGTGTGTCATCGTGTGCTGTCATGTGTCATCCTGTGCTGTCGTGTGTCATAGTGTGCTGTCGTGTGCTGTCGTGTGTCATCGTGTGCTGTCGTGTGTCATCGTGTGCTGTCGTGTGTCATCGTGTGCTGTCGTGTGTCATCGTGTGCTGTCGTGTGCTGTGGTGTGTCATTGTGTGCTGTCGTGTGTCATCGTGTGCTGTCGTGTTTCATCGTGTGCTGTCGTGTGTCATCGTGTACTGTCGTGTGTCATCGTGTGCTGTCGTGTGTCATCGTGTGCTGTCGTGTGTCATTGTGTGCTGTCGTGTGTCAACGTGAGCTGTCGTGTGTCATCGTGTGCTGTCGTGTGTCATCTTGTGCTGTCGTGTGTCATCGTGTGCTGTCGTGTGCCATCGTGTGCTATCGTGTGTCATCTTGTGCCGTCGTGTGTCATCGTGTGCTGTCGTGTGTCATCTTGTGCTGTCGTGTGTCATCATGTGCTGTCGTGTGTCATCGTGTGCTGTCGTGTGTCATCTTGTGCTGTCGTGTGTCATCGTGTGCTGTCGTGTGTCATCGTGTGCTGTCGTGTGTCATCGTGTGCTATCGTGTGTCATCGTGTGCTGTCGTGTGTCATCGTGTGCTGTCGTGTGTCATCGTGTGCTGTCGTGTGTCATCTTGTGCTGTCGTGTGTCATCGTGTGCTGTCGTGTGTCATCGGCTGCTGTCGTGTGTCATCGTGTGCTATCGTGTGTCATCGTGTGCTGTCGTGTGTCATCGTGTGCTGTCGTGTGTCATTCGTGTGCTGTCGTGTCATCGTGTGCTGTCGTGTGTAATTGTGTGCTGTCGTGTGTCATCGTGTGCTGTCGTGTGTCATCGTGTGCTGTCGTGTGTCATCGTGTGCTGTCGTGTGTCATCTTGTGCTGTCGTGTGTAATCGTGTGCTGTCGTGTATCATCGTGTGCTGTCGTGTGTCATCGTGTGCTGTCGTGTGTCATCGTGTGCTGTCGTGTGTCATCTTGTGCTGTCGTGTGTAATCGTGTGCTGTCGTGTGTCATCGTGTGCTGTCGTGTGTCATCGTGTGCTGTCGTGTGTCAACGTGTGCTGTCGTGTGTAATCTTGTGCTGTCGTGTGTCATCGTGTGCTGTCGTGTGTCATCGTGTGCTGTCGTGTGTCAACGTGTGCTGTCGTGTGTCAACGTGTGCTGTCGTGTGTCATCGTGTGCTGTCGTGTGTCATCGTGTGCTGTCGTGTGTCAACGTGTGCTGTCGTGTGCCATCGTGTGCTGTCGTGTGTCATCGTGTGCTGTCGTGTGTCAACGTGTGCTGTCGTGTGTCATCGTGTGCTGTCGTGTGTCAACGTGTGCTGTCGTGTGTCATCGTGTGCTGTCGTGTGTCATCGTGTGCTGTCGTGTGTCATCGTGTGCTGTCGTGTGTTAACGTGTGCTGTCGTGTTTCATCGTGTGCTGTCGTGTGTCAACGTGTGCTGTCGTGTGTCATCGTGTGCTGTCGTGTGTCATCGTGTGCTGTCGTGTGTCAACGTGTGCTGTCGTGTGTCATCGTGTGCTGTCGTGTGTCAACGTGTGCTGTCGTGTGTCATCGTGTGCTGTCGTGTGTTATCGTGTGCTGTCGTGTGTCATCGTGTGTCATCGTGCGCTGTCGTGTGCTGTTGTGTGTCATTGTGTGCTGTCGTGTGTCATCGTGTGCTGTCATGTGTCATCGTGTGCTGTCGTGTGTCATCGTGTGCTGTCGTGTGTCATCGTGTGCTGTCGTGTGTCAACGTGTGCTGTCGTGTGTCATCGTGTGCTGTCGTGTGTCAACGTGTGCTGTCGTGTGTCATCGTGTGCTGTCGTGTGTCATCGTGTGTCATCGTGTGCTGTCGTGTGCTGTTGTGTGTCATTGTGTGCTGTCGTGTGTCATCGTGTGCTGTCGTGTGTCATCGTGTGCTGTCGTGTGTCATCCTGTGCTGTCGTGTGTCATAGTGTGCTGTCGTGTGTCATCCTGTGCTGTCGTGTGTCATAGTGTGCTGTCGTGTGTCATCGTGTGCTGTCGTGTGTCATCGTGTGCTGTCGTGTGTCAACGTGTGCTGTCGTGTTTCATCGTGTGCTGTGGTGTATCATCGTGTGCTGTCGTGTGTCATCGTGTGCTGTCGTGTGTCATCGTGTGCTGTCGTGTGTAATCGTGTGCTGTCGTGTGTCATCGTGTGCTGTCGTGTGTCATCGTGTGCTGTCGTGTGTCAATGTGTGCTGTCGACTGTCATCGTGTGCTGTCGTGTGTCATCGTGTGCTGTTGTGTGTCATCGTGTGCTGTCGTGTGTCAACGTGTGCTGTCGTGTGTCATCGTGTGCTGTCGTGTGCTGTTGTGTGTCATTGTGTGCTGTCGTGTGTCATCTCTGTGCTGTCGTGTGTCATCGTGTGCTGTCGTGTGTCATCGTGTGCTGTCGTGTGTCATCGTGTGCTGTTGTGTGTCATCGTGTGCTGTCGTGTGTCAACGTGTGCTGTCGTGTGTCATCGTGTGCTGTCATGTGTCATCGTGTGCTGTCGTGTGTCATCCTGTGCTGTCGTGTGTCATAGTGTGCTGTCGTGTGCTGTCGTGTGTCATCGTGTGCTGTCGTGTGTCATCGTGTGCTGTCGTGTGTCATCGTGTGCTGTCGTGTGTCATCGTGTGCTGTCGTGTGTCATCGTGTGCTGTCGTGTGCTGTGGTGTGTCATTGTGTGCTGTCGTGTGTCATCGTGTGCTGTCGTGTTTCATCGTGTGCTGTCGTGTGTCATCGTGTACTGTCGTGTGTCATCGTGTGCTGTCGTGTGTCATCGTGTGCTGTCGTGTGTCATTGTGTGCTGTCGTGTGTCAACGTGAGCTGTCGTGTGTCATCGTGTGCTGTCGTGTGTCATCGTGTGCTGTCGTGTGTCATCGTGTGCTGTCGTGTGCCATCGTGTGCTATCGTGTGTCATCTTGTGCCGTCGTGTGTCATCGTGTGCTGTCGTGTGTCATCGTGTGCTGTCGTGTGTCATCGTGTGCTGTCGTGTGTCATCGTGTGCTGTCGTGTGTCATCTTGTACTGTCGTGTGTCATCGTGTGCTGTCGTGTGTCATCGTGTGCTGTCGTGTGTCATCGTGTGCTATCGTGTGTCATCGTGTGCTGTCGTGTGTCATCGTGTGCTGTCGTGTGTCATCGTGTGCTGTCGTGTGTCATCTTGTGCTGTCGTGTGTCATCGTGTGCTGTCGTGTGTCATCGGCTGCTGTCGTGTGTCATCGTGTGCTATCGTGTGTCATCGTGTGCTGTCGTGTGTCATCGTGTGCTGTCGTGTGTCATTCGTGTGCTGTCGTGTCATCGTGTGCTGTCGTGTGTAATTGTGTGCTGTCGTGTGTCATCGTGTGCTGTCGTGTGTCATCGTGTGCTGTCGTGTGTCATCGTGTGCTGTCGTGTGTCATCTTGTGCTGTCGTGTGTAATCGTGTGCTGTCGTGTATCATCGTGTGCTGTCGTGTGTCATCGTGTGCTGTCGTGTGTCATCGTGTGCTGTCGTGTGTCATCTTGTGCTGTCGTGTGTAATCGTGTGCTGTCGTGTGTCATCGTGTGCTGTCGTGTGTCATCGGGTGCTGTCGTGTGTCAACGTGTGCTGTCGTGTGTAATCTTGTGCTGTCGTGTGTCATCGTGTGCTGTCGTGTGTCATCGTGTGCTGTCGTGTGTCATCGTGTGCTGTCGTGTGTCAACGTGTGCTGTCGTGTGTCATCGTGTGCTGTCGTGTGTCATCGTGTGCTGTCGTGTGTCAACGTGTGCTGTCGTGTGTCATCGTGTGCTGTCGTGTGTCATCGTGTGCTGTCGTGTGTCATCGTGTGCTGTCGTGTGTCAACGTGTGCTGTCGTGTTTCATCGTGTGCTGTCGTGTGTCATCGTGTGCTGTCGTGTGTCATCGTGTGCTGTCGTGTGTCATCTTGTGCTGTCGTGTGTAATCGTGTGCTGTAGTGTGTCATCGTGTGCTGTCGTGTGTAATCGTGTGCTGTCGTGTGTCATCTTGTGCTGTCGTTTGTCAACATGTGCTGTCGTGTGTAACTGTGTGCTGTCGTGTGTCATCGTGTGCTGTCGTGTGTCATTGTGTGCTGTCGTGTGTCAACGTGTGCTGTCGTGTGTCATCGTGTGCTGTCGTGTGTCATCGTGTGCTGTCGTGTGTCATCGTGTGCTGTCGTGTGTCATCGTGTGCTGTCGTGTGTAATCGTGTGCTGTCGTGTGTCATCGTGTGCTGGCGTGTGTAATCGTGTGCTGTCGTGTGTCATCTTGTGCTGTCGTATGTCATCTTGTGCTGTCGTGTGTCATCTTGTGCTGTCGTGTGTAATCGTGTGCTGTCGTGTGTCATCTTGTGCTGTCGTGTGTAATCGTGTGCTGTCGTGTGTCATCTTGTGCTGTCGTGTGTCATCGTGTGCTGCCATGTGTCAGTGTGTGTTATCTTATGCTGTCATGTGCTGTCGTGTGTCATGGTGTGCTGTCGTGTGCTGCCGTGTGTCAACGTGTGCAGTCGTGTGTCATCTTGTGCTGTCGTGTGTCATCGTGTGCTGCCGTGTGTCATCGTCTGCAGTCGTGTGTCATCTTGTGCTGCCGTGTGTCATCGTGTGCTGTCTTGTGTCATCGTGTGCTGTCGTGTGTCATCGTGTGCTGCCGTGTGTCATCGTGTGCTGTCGTGTGTCATCCTGTGCTGTCGTGTGTCATCGTGTGCTATCGTTGGTCATCTTGTGCTACCGTGTGTCATCGTGTGCTGTCGTGTATCATCTTGTGCTGTCGTGTGTCATCGTGTGCTGCCGAGTGTCATCGTGTGCTGCCATGTGTCATCGTGTGCTATCGTGTCTCATCTTGTGCTGCCGTGTGTCATAGTGTACTGTCGTGTGTCATCGTGTACTGTCGTGTGTCATCCTGTGCTGTCGTGTGTCATCGTGTGCTGCCGTGTGCTACCGTGTGTCATCGTGTGCTGTCGTGTGTCATCGTGTGCTGTCGTGTGTCATCGTGTGCTGTCGTGTGTCATCGTGTACTGTCGTGTGTCATCGTGTGCTGCCGTGTGTCATCGTGTGCTGTCGTGTGTCATCGTGTGCTGCCGTGTGTCATCGTGTGCTGCCGTGTGTCATCGTGTGCTGCCGTGTGTCATCGTGTGCTGTCGTGTGTCATCGTGTACTGTCGTATGTCATCTTGTGCTGTCGTGTGTCATCGTGTGCTGTCGTGTGTCATCTTGTGCTGTCGTGTGTCATCGTGTGCTGTCGTGTGTCATCGTGTGCTGTCGTGTGTCATCTTGTGCTGTCGTGTGTCATCGTGTGCTGTCGTGTGTCATCGTGTACTGTCGTATGTCATCTTGTGCTGTCGTGTGTCATCGTGTGCTGTCGTGTCTCATCGTGTGCTGTCGTGTGCTGTCGTGTGTCAACGTGTGCTGTCGTGTCTCATCGTGTGCTGTCGTGTGTCATCGTGTGCTGTCGTGTGTCATCGTGTGCTGTCGTGTGTCATAGTGTGCTGTCGTGTGTCATCGTGTGCTGTCGTGTGTCAACGTGTGCTGTCTTGTGTCATCGTATGCTGTCGTGTGTCATCGTGTGCTGTCGTGTGTCATCCTGTGCTGTTGTGTGTCATAGTGTGCTGTCGTGTGCTGTCGTGTGTCATCGTGGGCTGTCGTGTGTCATCGTGTGCTGTCGTGTGTCATCGTGTGCTGTCGTGTGCTGTCGTGTGTCATTGTGTGCTGTCGTGTGTCATCGTGTGCTGTCGTGTTTCATCGTGTGCTGTCGTGTGTCATCGTGTACTGTCGTGTGTCATCGTGTGCTGTCGTGTGTCATCGTGTGCTGTCGTGGGTCATTGTGTGCTGTCGTGTGTCAACGTGTGCTGTCGTGTGTCATCGTGTGCTGTCGTGTGTCATCTTGTGCTGTCGTGTGTCATCGTGTGCTGTCGTGTGTCATCGTGTGCTATCGTGTGTCATCTTGTGCTGTCGTGTGTCATCGTGTGCTGTCGTGTGTCATCTTGTGCTGTCGTGTGTCATCGTGTGCCTGTCGTGTGTCATCGTGTGCTGTTGTGTGTCATCGTGTGCTGTCGTGTGTCATTGTGTGCTGTCGTGTGTAATCGTGTGCTGTCGTGTTTCATCGTGTGCTGTCGTGTGTCATCGTGTGCTGTCGTGTGTCAACGTGTGCTGTCGTGTGTCATCGTGTGCTCTCGTGTGTCATCGTGTGCTGTCGTGTGTCAACGTGTGCTGTCGTGTGTAATCGTGTGCTGTCGTGTGTCATCGTGTGCTGTCGTGTGTCATCGTGTGCTGTCGTGTGTCATCGTGTGCTGTCGTGTGTCATCGTGTGCTGTCGTGTGTCAACGTGTGCTGTCGTGTGTAATCGTGTGCTGTCGTGTGTCATCGTGTGCTGTCGTGTGTCATCGTGTGCTGTCGTGTGTCAATGTGTGCTGTCGTGTGTCATTGTGTGCTGTCGTGTGTAATCGTGTGCTGTCGTGTTTCATCGTGTGCTGTCGTGTGTCATCGTGTGCTGTCGTGTGTCAACGTGTGCTGTCGTGTGTCATCGTGTGCTCTCGTGTGTCATCGTGTGCTGTCGTGTGTCAACGTGTGCTGTCGTGTGTAATCGTGTGCTGTCGTGTGTAATCGTGTGCTGTCGTGTGTCATCGTGTGCTGTCGTGTGTCATCGTGTGCTGTCGTGTGTCAACGTGTGCTGTCGTGTGTAATCGTGTGCTGTCGTGTGTCATCGTGTGCTGTCGTGTGTCATCGTGTGCTGTCGTGTGTCAACGTGTGCTGCCGTGTGTCAACGTGTGCAGTCGTGTGTCATCTTGTGCTGTCGTGTGTCATCGTGTGCTGCCGTGTGTCATCGTCTGCAGTCGTGTGTCATCTTGTGCTGTCGTGTGTCATCGTGTGCTGTCGTGTGTCATCGTGTGCTGTCGTGTGTCATCGTGTGCTGTCGTGTGTCATCGTGTGCTGCCGTGTGTCATCGTGTGCTGTCGTGTGTCATCGTGTGCTGTCGTGTGTCATCGTGTGCTGCCGTGTGTCATCGTGTGCTGTCGTGTGTCATCCTGTGCTGTCGTGTGTCATCGTGTGCTATCGTTGGTCATCTTGTGCTACCGTGTGTCATCGTGTGCTGTCGTGTATCATCTTGTGCTGTCGTGTGTCATCGTGTGCTGCCGAGTGTCATCGTGTGCTGCCATGTGTCATCGTGTGCTATCGTGTCTCATCTTGTGCTGCCGTGTGTCATAGTGTACTGTCGTGTGTCATCGTGTACTGTCGTGTGTCATCCTGTGCTGTCGTGTGTCATCGTGTGCTGCCGTGTGCTACCGTGTGTCATCGTGTGCTGTCGTGTGTCATCGTGTGCTGTCGTGTGTCATCGTGTGCTGTCGTGTGTCATCGTGTACTGTCGTGTGTCATCGTGTGCTGCCGTGTGTCATCGTGTGCTGCCGTGTGTCATCGTGTGCTGCCGTGTGTCATCGTGTGCTGCCGTGTGTCATCGTGTGCTGTCCTGTGTCATCGTGTACTGTCGTATGTCATCTTGTGCTGTCGTGTGTCATCGTGTGCTGTCATGTGTCATCTTGTGCTGCCGTGTCTCATCGTGTGCTGTCGTGTGTCATCGTGTGCTGTCGTGTGTCATCTTGTGCTGTCGTGTGTCATCGTGTGCTGTCGTGTGTCATCGTGTACTGTCGTATGTCATCTTGTGCTGTCGTGTGTCATCGTGTGCTGTCGTGTGTCATCGTGTGCTGTCGTGTGCTGTCGTGTGTCAACGTGTGCTGTCGTGTCTCATCGTGTGCTGTCGTGTGTCATCGTGTGCTGTCGTGTGTCATCGTGTGCTGTCGTGTGTCATAGTGTGCTGTCGTGTGTCATCGTGTGCTGTCGTGTGTCAACGTGTGCTGTCTTGTGTCATCGTATGCTGTCGTGTGTCATCGTGTGCTGTCGTGTGTCATCCTGTGCTGTCGTGTGTCATAGTGTGCTGTCGTGTGCTGTCGTGTGTCATCGTGGGCTGTCGTGTGTCATCGTGTGCTGTCGTGTGTCATCGTGTGCTGTCGTGTGCTGTCGTGTGTCATTGTGTGCTGTCGTGTGTCATCGTGTGCTGTCGTGTTTCATCGTGTGCTGTCGTGTGTCATCGTGTACTGTCGTGTGTCATCGTGTGCTGTCGTGTGTCATCGTGTGCTGTCGTGGGTCATTGTGTGCTGTCGTGTGTCAACGTGTGCTGTCGTGTGCTGTCGTGTGTCATCTTGTGCTGTCGTGTGTCATCGTGTGCTGTCGTGTGTCATCGTGTGCTATCGTGTGTCATCTTGTGCTGTCGTGTGTCATCGTGTGCTGTCGTGTGTCATCTTGTGCTGTCGTGTGTCATCGTGTGCCTGTCGTGTGTCATCGTGTGCTGTTGTGTGTCATCGTGTGCTGTCGTGTGTCATTGTGTGCTGTCGTGTGTAATCGTGTGCTGTCGTGTTTCATCGTGTGCTGTCGTGTGTCATCGTGTGCTGTCGTGTGTCAACGTGTGCTGTCGTGTGTCATCGTGTGCTCTCGTGTGTCATCGTGTGCTGTCGTGTGTCAACGTGTGCTGTCGTGTGTAATCGTGTGCTGTCGTGTGTCATCGTGTGCTGTCGTGTGTCATCGTGTGCTGTCGTGTGTCATCGTGTGCTGTCGTGTGTCATCGTGTGCTGTCGTGTGTCAACGTGTGCTGTCGTGTGTAATCGTGTGCTGTCGTGTGTCATCGTGTGCTGTCGTGTGTCATCGTGTGCTGTCGTGTGTCAACGTGTGCTGTCGTGTGTCAACGTGTGCTGTCGTGTGTCATCGTGTGCTGTCGTGTGTCATCGTGTGGTATCGTGTGTCATCGTGTGCTGTCGTGTGTCATCGTGTGCTGTCGTGTGCTGTCGTGTGTCAACGTGTGCTGTCGTGTGTCATCGTGTGCTGTCGTGTGTCATCGTGTGCTATCGTGTGTCATCGTGTGCTGTCGTGTGTCATCGTGTGCTGTCGTGTGCTGTCGTGTGTCATCGTGTGCTGTCGTGTGCTATCGTGTGTCATCTTGTGCTGTCGTGTGTCATCGTGTGCTATCGTGTGTCATCGTGTGCTGTCGTGTGTCATCGTGTGCTGTCGTGTGCTGTCGTGTGTCATCGTGTGCTGTCGTGTGCTGTCGTGTTTCATCGTGTGCTGTCGTGTGTCATCGTGTGCTGCCGTGTGTCATCTTGTGCTGTCGTGTGTCATCGTGTGCTGTCATGTGTCATCGTGTGATGTCGTGTGCTGTCGTGTGTCATCGTGTGCTGCCGTGTGTCATCTTGTGCTGTCGTGTGTCATCGTGTGCTGTCGTGTGTCATCGTGTGCTGTCATGTGCTGTCGTGTGTCATCGTGTGCTGTCGTGTGTCATCGTGTGCTGCCGTGTGTCATCTTGTGCTGTCGTGTGTCATCGTGTGCTGTCGTGTGTCATCGTGTGCTGTCGTGTGCTGTCGTGTGTCATCGTGTGCTGTGGTGTGTCATCGTGTGCTGTCGTGTGTCATCGTGTGCTGCCGTGTGTCATCTTGTGCTGTCGTGTGTCATCGTGTGCTGTCGTGTGTCATCGTGTGATGTCGTGTGTCATCGTGTGCTGTCGTGTGTCATCTTGTGCTGTCGTGTGTCATCGTGTGCTGTCGTGTGTCATTGTGTGCTGTCGTGTGTCATCGTGTGCTGTCGTGTGTCATCGTGTGCTGTCGTGTGTGATCGTGTGCTGTCGTGTGTCATTGTGTGCTGTCGTGTGTCATCGTGTGCTGTCGTGTGTCATTGTGTGCTGTCGTGTGTCATCGTGTGCTGTCGTGTGTCATCGTGTGCTGTGGTGTGTCATCGTGTGCTGTCGTGTGTCATCGTGTGCTGTCGTGTGTCATCGTGTACTGTCGTGTGTCATCGTGTGCTGTCGTGTGTCATCATGTGCTGTCTTGTGTCATTGTGTGCTGTCGTGTTTCATCGTGTGCTGTCGTGTGTCATCGTGTGCTGTCGTGTGTCATCTTGTGCTGTCGTGTGTCATCGTGTGCTGTCGTGTGTCATCGTGTGCTGTCGTGTGCTGACGTGTGTCATCGTGTGCTGTCGTGTGTCATCGTGTGCTGTCGTGTGTCATCGTGTGCTGCCGTGTGTCATCTTGTGCTGTCGTGTGTCATCGTGTGCTGTCGTGTGTCATCGTGTGATGTCGTGTGTCATCGTGTGCTGTCGTGTGTCATCTTGTGCTGTCGTGTGTCATCGTGTGCTGTCGTGTGTCATTGTGTGCGGTCGTGCCTCATCGTGTGCTGTCGTGCGTCATCGTGTGCTGTCGTGTATCATCGTGTGCTGTCGTGTGTCATCGTGTGCTATCGTGTGTCATCGTGTGCTATCGTGTGTCATTGTGTGCTGTCGTGTGTCATCGTGTGCTATCGTGTGTCATCGTGTGCTATCGTGTGTCATTGTGTGCTGTCGTGTGTCATCGTGTGCTATCGTGTGTCATCTTGTGCTGTCGTGTGTCATCGTGTGCTGTCGTGTGTCATCTTGTGCTGTCGTGTGTCATCGTGTGCTGTCGTGTGTCATCGTGTGCTGTCGTGTGTCATCGTGTGCTGTCGTGTGTCATCGTGTGCTGTCGTGTGTAATCGTGTGCTGTCGTGTTTCATCGTGTGCTGTCGTGTGTCATCGTGTGCTGTCGTGTGTCAACGTATGCTGTCGTGTGTCATCGTGTGCTCTCGTGTGTCATCGTGTGCTGTCGTGTGTCAACGTGTGCTGTCGTGTGTAATCGTGTGCTGTCGTGTGTCATCGTGTGCTGTCGTGTGTCATCGTGTGCTGTCGTGTGTCATCGTGTGCTGTCGTGTGTCATCGTGTGCTGTCGTGTGTCAACGTGTGCTGTCGTGTGTAATCGTGTGCTGTCGTGTGTCATCGTGTGCTGTCGTGTGTCATCGTGTGCTGTCGTGTGTCAACGTGTGCTGTCGTGTGTCAACGTGTGCTGTCGTGTGTCATCGTGTGCTGTCGTGTGTCATCGTGTGCTATCGTGTGTCATCGTGTGCTGTCGTGTGTCATCGTGTGCTGTCGTGTGCTGTCGTGTGTCAACGTGTGCTGTCGTGTGTCATCGTGTGCTGTCGTGTGTCATCGTGTGCTATCGTGTGTCATCGTGTGCTGTCGTGTGTCATCGTGTGCTGTCGTGTGCTGTCGTGTGTCATCGTGTGCTGTCGTGTGCTATCGTGTGTCATCTTGTGCTGTCGTGTGTCATCGTGTGCTATCGTGTGTCATCGTGTGCTGTCGTGTGTCATCGTGTGCTGTCGTGTGCTGTCGTGTGTCATCGTGTGCTGTCGTGTGCTGTCGTGTGTCATCGTGTGCTGTCGTGTGTCATCGTGTGCTGCCGTGTGTCATCTTGTGCTGTCGTGTGTCATCGTGTGCTGTCATGTGTCATCGTGTGATGTCGTGTGCTGTCGTGTGTCATCGTGTCCTGCCGTGTGTCATCTTGTGCTGTCGTGTGTCATCGTGTGCTGTTGTGTGTCATCGTGTGCTGTCATGTGCTGTCGTGTGTCATCGTGTGCTGTCGTGTGTCATCGTGTGCTGCCGTGTGTCATCTTGTGCTGTCGTGTGTCATCGTGTGCTGTCGTGTGTCATCGTGTGCTGTCGTGTGCTGTCGTGTGTCATCGTGTGCTGTGGTGTGTCATCGTGTGCTGTCGTGTGTCATCGTGTGCTGCCGTGTGTCATCTTGTGCTGTCGTGTGTCATCGTGTGCTGTCGTGTGTCATCGTGTGATGTCGTGTGTCATCGTGTGCTGTCGTGTGTCATCTTGTGCTGTCGTGTGTCATCGTGTGCTGTCGTGTGTCATTGTGTGCTGTCGTGTGTCATCGTGTGCTGTCGTGTGTCATCGTGTGCTGTCGTGTGTGATCGTGTGCTGTCGTGTGTCATTGTGTGCTGTCGTGTGTCATCGTGTGCTGTCGTGTGTCATTGTGTGCTGTCGTGTGTCATCGTGTGCTGTCGTGTGTCATCGTGTGCTGTGGTGTGTCATCGTGTGCTGTCGTGTGTCATCGTGTGCTGTCGTGTGTCATCGTGTACTGTCGTGTGTCATCGTGTGCTGTCGTGTGTCATCATGTGCTGTCGTGTGTCATTGTGTGCTGTCGTGTTTCATCGTGTGCTGTCGTGTGTCATCGTGTGCTGTCGTGTTTCATCTTGTGCTGTCGTGTGTCATCGTGTGCTGTCGTGTGTCATCGTGTGCTGTCGTGTGCTGACGTGTGTCATCGTGTGCTGTCGTGTGTCATCGTGTGCTGTCGTGTGTCATCGTGTGCTGCCGTGTGTCATCTTGTGCTGTCGTGTGTCATCGTGTGCTGTCATGTGTCATCGTGTGATGTCGTGTGTCATCGTGTGCTGTCGTGTGTCATCTTGTGCTGTCGTGTGTCATCGTGTGCTGTCGTGTGTCATTGTGTGCGGTCGTGCCTCATCGTGTGCTGTCGTGCGTCATCGTGTGCTGTCGTGTATCATCGTGTGCTGTCGTGTGTCATCGTGTGCTATCGTGTGTCATCGTGTGCTATCGTGTGTCATTGTGTGCTGTCGTGTGTCATCGTGTGCTATCGTGTGTCATCGTGTGCTATCGTGTGTCATTGTGTGCTGTCGTGTGTCATCGTGTGCTGTCGTGTGTCATCGTGTGCTGTCGTGTGTCATCGTGTGCTGTCGTGTTTCATCGTGTGCTGTCGTGTGTCATCGTGTGCTGTCGTGTGTCATCGTGTGCTGTCATGTGTCATTGTTCGCTGTCGTGTGTCATTGTGTGCTGTCGTGTGTCATCGTGTGCTGTCGTGTGTCATCGTGTGCTATCGTGTGTCATCGTGTGCTATCGTGTGTCATTGTGTGCTGTCGTGTGTCATCGTGTGCTATCTTGTGTCATCGTGTGCTATCGTGTGTCATCGTGTACTATCGTGTGTCATTGTGTGCTATCGTGTGTCATCGTGCGCTATCGTGTGTCATTGTGTGCCGTCGTGTGTCATTGTGTGCTGTCGTGTGTCATTGTGTGCTGTCGTGTGTCATCGTGTGCTTTCTTGTGTTATTGTGTGCTGTCGTGTGTCATCGTGTGCTGTCGTGTGTCATTGTGTGCTGTCGTGTGTCATTGTGTGCTGTCGTGTGTCATCGTGTGCTGCCGTGTTTCATCGTGTACTGTCGTGTGTCATCGTGTGCTGTCGTGTGTCATCATGTGCTGTCGTGTGTCATTGTGTGCTGTCGTGTTTCATCGTGTGCTGTCGTGTGTCATCGTGTGCTGTAGTGTGTCATCGTGTGCTGTCGTGTGTCATTGTGTGCTGTCGTGTGTCATCGTGTGCTGTCGTGTGTCATCGTGTGCTGTCGTGTGTCATCGTGTGCTGTCGTGTGTCATCGTGTGCTGTCGTGCCTCATCGTGTGCTGTCGTGCGTCATCGTGTGCTGTCGTGTATCATCGTGTGCTGTCGTGTGTCATCGTGTGCTATCGTGTGTCATCGTGTGCTATCGTGTGTCATCGTGTGCTATCGTGTGTCATTGTGTGCTGTCGTGTGTCATCGTGTGCTATCTTGTGTCATCGTGTGCTATCGTGTGTCATCTTGTGCTGTCGTGTGTCATTGTGTGCTGTCGTGTGTCATCGTGTGCTGTCGTATGTCATCTTGTGCTGTCGTGTGTCATTGTGTGCTGTCGTGTGTCATCGTCTGCTGTCGTGTGTCATCTTGTGCTGTCGTGTGTCATTGTGTGCTGTCGTGTGTCATCATGTGCTGTCGTGTGTCATCGTGTGCTGTCGTGTATCATCGTGTGCTGTCATGTGTCATCGTGTGCTGTCGTGTGTCATCGTGTGCTGTCGTGTGTCATCGTGTGCTATCGTGTGTCATCTTGTGCTATCGTGTGCTGTCGTGTGTCATCGTGTGCTGTCGTGTGCTGTCGTGTGTCATCGTGTGCTGTCGTGTGTCATCGTGTGCTGTCGTGTGCTGTCGTGTGTCATCGTGTGCTGTCGTATGTCATCTTGTGCTGTCGTGTGTCATTGTGTGCTGTCGTGTGTCATCGTGTGCTGTCGTGTGTCATCTGGTGCTGTCGTGTGTCATCGTGTGCTTTCTTGTGTTATTGTGTGCTGTCGTGTGTCATTGTGTGCTGTCGTGTGTCATCGTGTGCTGTCATGTGTCATCGTGTGCTGTCGTGTGTCATCGTGTGCTGTCGTGTGTCATCGTGTGCTATCGTGTGTCATCTTGTGCTATCGTGTGCTGTCGTGTGTCATCGTGTGCTGTCGTGTGCTGTCGTGTGTCATCGTGTGCTGTCGTGTGTCATCGTGTGCTGTCGTGTGCTGTCGTGTGTCATCGTGTGCTGTCGTGTGTCATCGTGTACTGTCGTGTGTCATCGTGTGCTGTCGTGTGCTGCCGTGTGTCATTGTGTGCTGTCGTGTGCTATCGTGTGTCGTCGTGTGCTGTCGTGTTTCATCGTGTGCTGTCGTGTGTCATCGTGTGCTATCGTGTGCTGTCGTGTGTCATCGTGTGCTGTCGTGTATCATCGTGTGCTGTCGTGTGTCATCGTGTGCTGTCGTGTGCTGTCGTTTGCTGTCGTGTGTCATCGTGTGCTATCGTGTGCTCTCGTGTGTCATCGTGTGCTGTCGTGTATCATCGTGTGCTGTCGTGTGTCATCGTGTGCTGTCGTATGCTGTCATGTGCTGTCGTGTGCTGCCGTGTGTCATTGTGTGCTGCCGTGTGCTGTCGTGTTCCATCGCGTGCTGTCGTGTGTCACTGGCTGCTGCCGTGTGCCATCGCGTGCTTTTGTGTGCTGTCGTATGCCATCGTCTGCCATCGTGTGTCATCGTGAGTCGTCCTGTGCTGTCGTGTGCCGTCGCATTATTTCATGTGCCATCGAGTTCCGCTGTGTGCCACCGGACGCCGTCGGATGGTGTCGTATGCTATGAGGTACCATCAGGTGCTTTTGTATCGTTCACGGTTTTCTTTATGTAAGCTCCGTGTGTTTAATAAAGAAATCATTGTTTCTACGTTAGGCACAAGGCCAGCAATTATCCAGTGTATTACTGGTACTTTATTTTATCGACCCCGTAAGGATGAAAGGCAAAGTTAACCTCGGCGGGATTTGAACTCAGAATGGCAAGGGCCGTAACTCTATGCGTCAAGCATGGCATCCGACACTCTACCAATACTGCCAAGAAATCATGGTATACTGAAGATGAAATATTAACAAAGTTCCTTCATGAAATCTCGTAGGTTCAGTATTCTCATGCTCAGACATATTTTAATAACTAACATTTTATTTTAAGATCTATGTGGTCAGCATGTGGTCAACACGTGTAGCATAGATATACACATGTATATATACATATATCAGTGCGCGCTCGTATGTGTGTATCCCGGCTTCAATCGGGGGTAACCGCAGTAAGTAAGGTACTTAATACATAGCAGAATATAAATATTTAATAAAGAAATATAGGAATGGCTTCTACAGGACTAGAACTGTTTCATTCGAAGGGCTTTCTTGATTATTAATCGTCGGTCTGCCGTTCTAGCTAGGAACGTACAAATATAATTAATTGTAAATGTAATAATAAAGCTTTCCTATTCGTTAGCACAAATCTCGCGTTGGCGTGATTTCACACGTCACGTGTTATACTAGTGTTCACACGTCACGTGTTATACTGATGTTACTGATGTAAGTGTGGTCACTTTTATATTGGTTGGAGTAATCAAATGGAACATGCTTTTATATACTTATATATATATATATATATATATATATATATATATATATATATAAGTATGTACACGTACATACATATATGTATACCGACGTACAGTAGTATGTATATATATATATATACATACATGCACACATATATACATGCACGTATGGATTCACCGAACATTTATTATAATGCTCGGTGTGTTTGTAAACAAACATCCCGTATTAAGCCGTAGTGTCTAGCAACCACCGTTGCTCGTTTGTTCAACACTGACAAAGGAACGCTGTACTAGTTTCAAGCTTGTTAGCTATCGTCAGCAACGTATACCTTCCTGCCAGATTGTTGAACGTATATACTTACCTTATGCATATTAACGGCTGAGTAGCCCAATATGCATATCGAGTGGGTTAATCGGCCGGGTGCACCGAAAACGATAAACGGAAAAAATGAAACGATATTTCATTTCCCACTCTTAGTACGGCTGTTACTTAAATATAAGTATGTACACGTACATACATATATGTATACCGACGTACAGTAGTATGTATATATATATATATACATACATGCACACATATATACATGCACGTATGGATTCACCGAACATTTATTATAATGCTCGGTGTGTTTGTAAACAAACATCCCGTATTAAGCCGTAGTGTCTAGCAACCACCGTTGCTCGTTTGTTCAACACTGACAAAGGAACGCTGTACTAGTTTCAAGCTTGTTAGCTATCGTCAGCAACGTATACCTTCCTGCCAGATTGTTGAACGTATATACTTACCTTATGCATATTAACGGCTGAGTAGCCCAATATGCATATCGAGTGGGTTAATCGGCCGGGTGCACCGAAAACGATAAACGGAAAAAATGAAACGATATTTCATTTCCCACTCTTAGTACGGCTGTTACTTAAATATAAGTATGTACACGTACATACATATATGTATACCGACGTACAGTAGTATGTATATATATATATATACATACATGCACACATATATACATGCACGTATGGATTCACCGAACATTTATTATAATGCTCGGTGTGTTTGTAAACAAACATCCCGTATTAAGCCGTAGTGTCTAGCAACCACCGTTGCTCGTTTGTTCAACACTGACAAAGGAACGCTGTACTAGTTTCAAGCTTGTTAGCTATCGTCAGCAACGTATACCTTCCTGCCAGATTGTTGAACGTATATACTTACCTTATGCATATTAACGGCTGAGTAGCCCAATATGCATATCGAGTGGGTTAATCGGCCGGGTGCACCGAAAACGATAAACGGAAAAAATGAAACGATATTTCATTTCCCACTCTTAGTACGGCTGTTACTTAAATATAAGTATGTACACGTACATACATATATGTATACCGACGTACAGTAGTATGTATATATATATATATACATACATGCACACATATATACATGCACGTATGGATTCACCGAACATTTATTATAATGCTCGGTGTGTTTGTAAACAAACATCCCGTATTAAGCCGTAGTGTCTAGCAACCACCGTTGCTCGTTTGTTCAACACTGACAAAGGAACGCTGTACTAGTTTCAAGCTTGTTAGCTATCGTCAGCAACGTATACCTTCCTGCCAGATTGTTGAACGTATATACTTACCTTATGCATATTAACGGCTGAGTAGCCCAATATGCATATCGAGTGGGTTAATCGGCCGGGTGCACCGAAAACGATAAACGGAAAAAATGAAACGATATTTCATTTCCCACTCTTAGTACGGCTGTTACTTAAATATAAGTATGTACACGTACATACATATATGTATACCGACGTACAGTAGTATGTATATATATATATATACATACATGCACACATATATACATGCACGTATGGATTCACCGAACATTTATTATAATGCTCGGTGTGTTTGTAAACAAACATCCCGTATTAAGCCGTAGTGTCTAGCAACCACCGTTGCTCGTTTGTTCAACACTGACAAAGGAACGCTGTACTAGTTTCAAGCTTGTTAGCTATCGTCAGCAACGTATACCTTCCTGCCAGATTGTTGAACGTATATACTTACCTTATGCATATTAACGGCTGAGTAGCCCAATATGCATATCGAGTGGGTTAATCGGCCGGGTGCACCGAAAACGATAAACGGAAAAAATGAAACGATATTTCATTTCCCACTCTTAGTACGGCTGTTACTTAAATATAAGTATGTACACGTACATACATATATGTATACCGACGTACAGTAGTATGTATATATATATATATACATACATGCACACATATATACATGCACGTATGGATTCACCGAACATTTATTATAATGCTCGGTGTGTTTGTAAACAAACATCCCGTATTAAGCCGTAGTGTCTAGCAACCACCGTTGCTCGTTTGTTCAACACTGACAAAGGAACGCTGTACTAGTTTCAAGCTTGTTAGCTATCGTCAGCAACGTATACCTTCCTGCCAGATTGTTGAACGTATATACTTACCTTATGCATATTAACGGCTGAGTAGCCCAATATGCATATCGAGTGGGTTAATCGGCCGGGTGCACCGAAAACGATAAACGGAAAAAATGAAACGATATTTCATTTCCCACTCTTAGTACGGCTGTTACTTAAATATAAGTATGTACACGTACATACATATATGTATACCGACGTACAGTAGTATGTATATATATATATATACATACATGCACACATATATACATGCACGTATGGATTCACCGAACATTTATTATAATGCTCGGTGTGTTTGTAAACAAACATCCCGTATTAAGCCGTAGTGTCTAGCAACCACCGTTGCTCGTTTGTTCAACACTGACAAAGGAACGCTGTACTAGTTTCAAGCTTGTTAGCTATCGTCAGCAACGTATACCTTCCTGCCAGATTGTTGAACGTATATACTTACCTTATGCATATTAACGGCTGAGTAGCCCAATATGCATATCGAGTGGGTTAATCGGCCGGGTGCACCGAAAACGATAAACGGAAAAAATGAAACGATATTTCATTTCCCACTCTTAGTACGGCTGTTACTTAAATATAAGTATGTACACGTACATACATATATGTATACCGACGTACAGTAGTATGTATATATATATATATACATACATGCACACATATATACATGCACGTATGGATTCACCGAACATTTATTATAATGCTCGGTGTGTTTGTAAACAAACATCCCGTATTAAGCCGTAGTGTCTAGCAACCACCGTTGCTCGTTTGTTCAACACTGACAAAGGAACGCTGTACTAGTTTCAAGCTTGTTAGCTATCGTCAGCAACGTATGTATGTATATATATATATATATACATACTACTGTACGTCGGTATACATATATGTATGTACGTGTACATACTTATATTTAAGTAACAGCCGTACTAAGAGTGGGAAATGAAATATCGTTTCATTTTTTCCGTTTATCGTTTTCGGTGCACCCGGCCGATTAACCCACTCGATATGCATATTGGGCTACTCAGCCGTTAATATGCATAAGGTAAGTATATACGTTCAACAATCTGGCAGGAAGGTATACGTTGCTGACGATAGCTAACAAGCTTGAAACTAGTACAGCGTTCCTTTGTCAGTGTTGAACAAACGAGCAACGGTGGTTGCTAGACACTACGGCTTAATACGGGATGTTTGTTTACAAACACACCGAGCATTATAATAAATGTTCGGTGAATCCATACGTGCATGTATATATGTGTGCATGTATGTATATATATATATATACATACTACTGTACGTCGGTATACATATATGTATGTACGTGTACATACTTATATTTAAGTAACAGCCGTACTAAGAGTGGGAAATGAAATATCGTTTCATTTTTTCCGTTTATATATATATATATATATATATATATATATATATAAGTACAGTGTATATATATATCATTATCTATAAAAGGCAGGTCTGTATGTATGTTTTAATTTTATCCATTTGCACAATTTCAAACCGATTCGACTCAAAGTCTGTAAGAATGTTGTAAATGGTCTAACTTAGGTGAACGACTATTTATTTATTTCAAACTCACCCACAATTACGGAAATAATCGATACAACTAAATACATGACGCTTTACCCCTCTAATACAATCTGATAACCTCTCTCTACTCCCCTTAAAATTCGATAAAACTACATACATGCTGCAACTTTCTCTGATATACGCTTAAACTTACAAACTTCCTTTAGGAACGCCGAAGAAAGAAGAGAGAAAGAAATGAAGGAGAGAGAGAGAGAGAGAGAGAGAGAGAGAGAGAGAGAACGTTTGTTTTTGAGTGTGGAATGGTCAAACATTTATTTACTTCAATGACAACAATTATTCAAAAGCAACAGATAAATTTATTCAACAACAAAAAAAAAAATAGCGGTAAATCTTTTTTAAAACATCTCTCAACGAACGTGGAAGAAAGAAGTATCAGTTTATTTACTATACACAATAATATCCTCTATGAGGTCACTAAACCTGCTAGAAATAGCAGCTAACTCTCCCCCATATCACACCCCTCCCTACTGTCTTAAATTTAGAAAACACACATGAGACAACCATGCAGAACAACTCCATCGCAGCTCTGTTGTTCGGCTGGCATCGTCTACGCGCGTGTTGCGCAAGTACTGTGAAACAATAAATTTCAACACTTCTTTGCACAGATAATATCCATAGGCGAAACTACAATTGTCACTGCTGGTGCAGCTCCTGCTTCGGCAGTCCAGGTCTGCAATTCATTCACCCAGTGCCTGGCAGACAAAAAAGTGCTGCCATAAAATGGGTGGTGCAACCTAACTTTGGTAACTTACTGACCCCGAGCAACGCCGGGCTTTAATGCTAGTATATATATAAGTATATAAAAGCATGTTCCATTTGAATACTCCAACCAATATAAAAGTGACCACACTTAACCGAACACTAACATCAGTATCACATGTGACGTGTGAAATCACGCCAACGCGAGATTTGTGCTAACGAATAGGAAAGCTTTATTATTACATTTACAATTAATTATATTTGTACGTTCCTAGCTAGAACGGAAGACCGATGATTAATTTAGATAAGAGGCTCTTAAGAATCACTACATATACTGTTAATGACATGCTCAATCACACACACACACACACATGTACACTCACACACACACTCATATGTGGGTGTACAACTATCTATCTTCCTCTTCCTCTCTTTCTTTCTGTCTGTCTCTCTCTCTAACTCTCTCTCTCTAGATTTATATGTATGTGTGTGTATACATAAATTCAATTATATACATATATAATATATTTATA
>OZ024749.1:8080588-8088088 GCA_964016885.1 Eledone cirrhosa | reverse complement strand
GAACGCGTCTACACGACGTGAGAAAGAATCCCAAAAGGCGGAGGGGGAGATAGTCACGCGATATAACGGTCGAGAAACAGAGCTAAGCCTCTTATAACCTCGAAGAAAATACCACGGAGGCGGAGGGGGTATTTATATCGAAGCCGCAGAGGAGGTGGTGAAGGAGGCGAGAAGTATGAGTAATAGAAGCTTTCCAGCTGTCCCCACACTTCAAAGATTGCTCGACCAGAGGGAGTTATTAACAATATATTTAGAAACACACAGATACATGCGGACACACACATATACATGAATGCATCCGCACCCAACCGTGAGTTAAGGGTGCCAACTTCACCGATGTTGCTCAATGAATGACTGGGACAGACCAATCCGGTTGAACCAGACTGAACCAGTATCAGAGTTAAAAGTACATCGGTGAAGTTGGCACCCTTAACTCACGGTTGGGTGCGGATGCATTCATGTATATGTGTGTGTCCGCATGTATCTGTGTGTTTCTAAATATATTGTATATATATATATATATATATATATATATATATATATATATATATATATTTATTTATATATGTGTATATATAGAGAGATATATATAAATGTAATCTGACTTTTTCGAATATCAATAATTGTTCCTACTTTTGGCACAAGGCCAGCAATTATCTCAGTACATTACTGGTACTTTATTTCATCGACTGCGTAAGGATGAAAAGCAAAGTTGACCGCAGCAGGATTTGAACTCAGATCGTAAAGGGACGTAACTCTATGCTCCAAAGCATGGTGTCCGACCCTCTACCCGTACTGCCAATCATTGGATTCGCTTGTAATTGTACAAACTGTCTCACTAAGCCATGTCAGTAGAATAATCTCGTAGTTCTTGCTCCTCTAAATATTCAAAGTATATTTATTAATATATATATATACACACATACATACATACATACATATATATATATATATATATATAGTTATACTTGGGGAGGGTCATATTTGTGTAATATTGCTAGAATTAATAACAGAACACACTCACTGTTTGGTTGGTTTTCGCTTCTCGCTTCTGTGTCTTTTATATCGGTAATCTAACATACTCGGTCCTCAATGTTGCCATTGACTGACCGACGGTCCAAAATAATACAGATACAATATAGACACAAACACATATATATAGTTTATCATAAATCTTTCGTTGCACATATGCAACATCGTCAGTGGTGCTATGTTTTCCTCCTCTTGTATTGTATGTCTACGCCATTTTTATTCAGTCTGTCTATCAAGTCGTCGGTCAGTCAATGGCAACATTGAGGACCGAGTAAGTTAGATTACCGATACAAAAGACACAGAAGCGAGAAGCGAAAACCAACCAAACAGTGAGTGTGTTCTGTTATTAATTCTGGCAATATTACACAAATATGACCCTCCCCAAGTATAACAATATTTTTTTCGACACACGACTTCATATAAAAAACCTCACAAAACTAATTTATCGCCGCTATATATATATATATATATATATATATATATATATATATATATATATATATAATACTACGATATTAACAAATGGAAACTATATTTATAAAACCATATTTATTTCATTATACATATTTCAAGGACACCACGTTAAATTATGGTGTGCTTTCATCAGACAAAATACAATATAGATCAGTTTTACAAATAAATATTGACATACCCTTAAAAATGCAACCATTACTGTTGGAACATCGTATGTTTACTCCAAATACTTGTTGAGTGCTTTATATCAGTTATAAAAATATTTGCTTGTTTTATACCAACAATTTAAATAGAACTTTTGCATATATATATATATATATATATATATATATATATATATATATATATATATATATATATATATATATATCAATGATATTAATAAATGGAAACTATATTTGTAAAATCATATTTATTCTATTATATATATTTCAAGGGTACCAAAACTTTGGTACGCTCTCATCAGATAAAATACAAAGTTTGTTTTATAAATATTGACATATCCAGGAAGGAGATCTTAACGGTTCAAGTTTTTCCTGGATAGTAATAGGAAAGAGGGGAAAGAGGAAAAGTCAAATATTTCAAATTATTAAAATGTACTAGCAGAAAAACCACCCAACGAGTGGTTTTCTCCTAGCATGTATGGTGTGTATATTGATATTATACGCAAGTATATATACATGTAGATATGATAAATCAAATAAATTCGTAAATATACACAGAAATTGAACGAAGAATGTGGTACACTCTCTTATGTAAACGTAATCCATGATACGTTAAAAAAGACGATATCATATATAAACTGCATTAGGAGAAAATTAGTGACAGAAACTAAATATGTTTATTTAAGCGATCGCCATCGGAATTGTTGACATTTGAACATTTTAAAGAAGTGAATCTTTAAATAAATAATTGTTTCTACGTTTGGCACAAGGCCAGCAATTATCCCAGTGTATTACTGGTACTTTATTTTATTCATGGTATGGTGGGACAGTAGACTTAAACTTAAACTTAAAGAACAATTAGAAGACCCCTTAACCCTGATAATGTACTCCCGCTACGTTGATGATATAAACATCGTAGTTAAGACACCCCCACTAGAGAACAGTCAGGAACTAGAGAAAAACACAATGGAAAGCATCCACCAAATAGCTAACTCCATCCACCAGAGTATTAGAGATACTATAGACTACCCAAGTAAACACCCCAACCATCGATTACCTGTACTAGACACATAGCTCTGGTTAGATACCATTAATAACAAAAAACAAATCCTCCATTCCCATTATGCCAAACCCATGACTTCCAAACATCTGATCCACCGAAACTCAGCTGTTTCGGACCATACCAAAACCAACATACTGATTGCGGATTTGGTACGGGTGATGAGAAACGTGTCCCGCATGTGCAACCCCGAAGAACTAGAGAGACACATACAGCACTTCATCCACCGTATGCAGTTCTCTGGTTACAATCAGAGAGATAAAATCAGAGTGTGTAGAGGAGCCAGAACCAAATGGGAAAAAATGGTAAATAATGACACAAATGGGAACTGCCCCTTATATAGGAGCACATTTTGGAATAGAATAGAAAGAACTAGGAATAAGGCTAATAGAATAAACTCATGGTATGATAGCAATAAATACCAGAGTGTAATGTTCATCGATACAACCCCTAGAGGTGAATTAGCTTACAAATTTAGAAGGGCCCTAGATAAACATAAACTCAATATTAAGATAGTAGAATGACCAGGTACCTCAGTAAAAACACTTATTAGCAAGACATACCTTTTCGAAACCCCCCTGTATAGATAAGAAATGTATAACCTGTAAAATAAGCCCCCATATTAACTGTAAAACTAGAAATGTAGTATATAGCATAACAGGTACTGAAGGACAATGTAGTGACAAAAATATAGTGTACATAGGTGAGACAGCTCGTAGTGTAGGGGAACGGATAAATGAACACTGGCGAGACCTTCAAGATAGTAAAGAATCATCTGTACTCTAGCAACATGCTAAAATAGAACATAAGGGTAGATTAGAGAACATAGAAATAAAAATAGAATCTACACGCAGAAAAGACGCAATGTTTAGACAAATCACATAGGCAATAAACATAAAAGAATTACAACCAAAATTAAATAGAAAATATGAGTGGAACAGCAACATCACAACTTACAATTAAGGACAAAATCAAAACACACACGCACATAGAACAAACAACCAACCGGTAACATGTAAATAAACAAATAAATAAACGAATATAAACACACACAGACACCCGGATGTGGCGCATGCGCAGACTGAGCACACAACACACACACAGAAACAAAATGGCGTAGGACAGAACAAAGGAGAGGCATAAAAACAAAGAAAAGAATCTCTAGTCCCTGAAGAGGTCACAGAATGTGTGACGAAAGAACTTTGACAATATATAAACAACTATCTGGTTGTGGAACCAACCAACCAACCAGAAATTTATAAATTCCTAAATTTATAAATTTATTATAATAAATTGAAGTGAAAGCAACTGGTGCATGTGTTTCTTATTGGCAACATGACCCTCCCAAAGTATAACAATATCGGTTTCAACACACATTTTCAGATAAAGAATCTTGCTACACAAATTCAGAAACGAAATATATATATATATATATATACATAAATCCATATATATATATATATATATATATATATATATATATATATATATAGTGAAAAATGGAACGGGAACAAAACAGAGATGCAGTACGAACAAAGGTTTATTAGTTTCATGCTCTTGAGAGTGTGTGTGTGTGTGTGTGTGGTGGGGGGGGGGGGGTGATATATATATATACATAAATATCTCTCTCTCTCTCTTTCTCTCTCTGTATATATATATAGAGAGAGAGAGAGAAAGAGAGAGATTTGGTGGGGGTGGGTGTGAGTGTATTTGCAAGTCAACCAACATAAGTCTTTTTATATGTAAATTTTCTAGTATTCTACTCTAAACATAATTTTCAGTAGTACCACCCCAAATAAATTCCTCAGTTTAAGAATGACCTGTAGTATCGAATTTCATACTATAAACCTCAATTGAATATATATCTGACCAGGAATGCTTTTTGTGAAAATCAGTCATATGGAACTATTGTCATCTTGCCTGACGGTTTGAACTTTACAACACCACCTGCCTCTTTGAGGTCAAATACCAACCCTTCTAGCATCTACAAACTTACCAATGAGAATTAAGACTATTCCTGCTGACATTAAATTATTCCTAATAACCTCATATGTCCCAAGGCTCTGATACCATCAACAACATAAACACAGAGCTGGCATATCTAAGAACTGACTAACAGCCTGATGAGGTCATAGCCATTCAATGGCTATCATCGAAATATATATAGCAATAAATAAAGGATTATGAGTTCATGTTTCGTCACTATATATATATATATACTCATAAATCTATATATCTATATATATATATACTTAATACATTAACAGAGAAAGCTAATAGCGATACTCCGACCATAACCTTCCATCTATCCTCCTCCTTCCATCACGATGTTCCTTTCTCTATTGTCCTCCTCCTCCTTCTCCGCCAGTACTTTATCTCATTCTCCTTCTTCCCTTATTTTCCTCCTCCTCCTCCTCCTCCTCCAAGCCATTTCCCACCCCTCCTCCAGGCCATTTCCCACCACTTACTTTCTCACATTCCATCCGCCCCGCCCACCACATCTATCACCTCTTCCTACTGCTCCTCTCCTTACACTATCCTTCCCTTTTCTTCCTCGTCTTCCTTCCTTCTCTCCTTTCCCTCTGCTCCTCCTTTCCCTCCTCCCCTCTTCTTCGCTTCCTTACACAATCCATCTCTTTCCTTTATTCCTACCCCTCTCATATCTCGTATGTTATCTCACTTCTTCTTCTCCCCTTCCCCCTCCATCTTCTCCTCTTCACTTCCTCCCCTCTATGGCCCCCTTTCCGTGCACTCCCCATCACATAACTCCACCCCATCCTATCCTACCTTATATATATTATATCCAAGTCCCCAACCTCTCCCTGCTCCCTCTACCCCTTCCCCCTCTTCTCCATACATTATCTCCCTCATCCCACCCCTCCTGCCAATGCCCCCTCCCCTCTTACTCTACAATGACATCAACAATCAGCAGCCTATTATCTACATTTGCTTCCTGTTCATTTGTTTCTACTCTTCCCAATTGCACTTACATACATTTGCTGTCAGGTACTCGTGGCTGCCTACAAGTAAACACATACACACCTACACACACACACACACACACACACACACACACACACACACACACACACACACACACTATATATATATATATATATATATATATGATAGAAAAGTAACAATACAAATACATACACACACATACACACATATATATATATATATATATATATATATATATATATATAAAGAATGAATAATAACAGGTAGACATCATAAAAAGGTAATTTATTCCGTGTGCTTACAAATGTTTCCACGGTGGTACTACAGCCTAGTTATGCTATGTGCAAATTTACAAGTATTTGCAGAACTCAAATATCCAATGCTGTGACCACATCAAATCAGTTCCCCGGAGTATTTCTCTTAGAATCTCTCGCCTATCGTCTAACTCTGATATTTTTAGTGAACACGCTGAATACTACAATAATGCATTAAGGAATGCCGACCACCGGGATACAATAGTATAGATTGATAGGAATTTCCATAACACACATAGCTCTACACGAAATCAAGGAATACGTAACCGGGATACTGAAATACAAGCGCACACACACAGTACTACCAGACATACTAATAATAGAAAATCACCACCAAATAAATCACGTTGTAGAAAGTATATCTGGTACAATCCTATTTTTAATGCCTCGATTAGTACAAAACTATCTCTTTCATTCTTTAAGTTAATCAACAAACATTTCCCTAGTTCCCATAAATACAGAAAAATTCTGAACTCTAAAACTATTAGACTATCATACTCCACGACACCAAACCTTGAAGCATACATAAAAAAAGCTCAACTTAAGCAATTAAACAACTCTACAAAACAAGACATTTTAGTAACAGATGGGCAGAACGTAATATCTGCCTCCCAACCACTAAATGGGAGACGGGTATTACACAATCCACCTGTACCGCTATCACAACCTATCCATGGTATACCCGCTACCCACAACAAAGAATGTAACTGCCATCTACCTGAAAGATGTCCATTGAAGAATGAATGCCTAAAGTCCAACATTGTTTACCAATGCACGGTTGAATCGAACGACCAGAAATGGTATTATATCGGATCTACCACCACCTCGTTTAAATCTCGCTGGTACCGTCATCGATTCTCAATCAAACACCCTAATCACCGTTTTGTGACCACGCTCGCCAACAAGACCTGGCAACTCCGTGAACGCAACAAACAGTTCACCTTAAAATGGGATATACTTTCCAGCGCAAGTGCATATCGGAGTGGATTGAAGTACTGCAGGTTATGTAACCTTGAACTGTTTTACATATTAAAATCCAAAAACAAACTACTTAACGATAGAATTGAACGATCATTATGCTGCAACCACAAACTAAAAGCTAAATTCTCTCACTATAAAATAACTTAACATTCGAACCCGTAACTATAACATCGCTTTCTAGCTAACCACCTTCTCTTCCCCCACACTACAAGACAATACACTGCTTATCACTATAAATGGTAACTCAGTGCAATTCGCAGATTACTACTACAAACCCAAAGTTCACTCACCACATAAACTTCGTCTGTCCCCTCTCCACCTCTCTCTCTACATCCATTACACTCTCTCTCTCTCGCCTTTGGCCTACCTCCCTCTCCACATCTATGAACCTGCCCTCTGGGGCAATAAATAATTCCGACCTTAACTATCAACGCATCTCTCCAAAAGTAACAAGTATAATAAAACCCCTACCATAACATTTTGATTAAGATATCTACAAACCACTCTCTCC
>OZ024749.1:8070588-8075588 GCA_964016885.1 Eledone cirrhosa | reverse complement strand
AAACAAATTTTTAAAATAGAAACTAATTAGTTGGAGTGAAAATTTAAGTAAGTAAGTAAAAAAAAAATTTTTTTTTAAATTTGTTTAAAAAAATATTTTCTTATTTTACGTCTTTTATATATATATATATATATATATATATATATATATACGAGGTGGGTCAGAAAAGTTCCAGGACTGATGTCACAAAAAAATTATTTCAAACCCAAACTTCACACTAAGAGTTTTCTACTTCAAAGTAATCCCCCCAGAGTCTAATGCACTTTTCCATCCTTTTCTGCCACGCTTGCATGCACTCCTGGAAGGATTCTTCCGGGATCGTCCGCAGTTCCGTCGTCACGGCCGTTTTGATGAAAATTATGAAGAAAAAAGTTTGATAGCTGCAGAGAGCTAAGATTACAGTTACATACTCCAGGGAGATTACTTTGAAGGAGAAAACTCTTGTTGTGAAGTTTGGGTTTGAAATAAATCTTTTGTGACATCAGTCCTAGCACTTTTCTGACACACCTCGTATATATATATATACACACAGACACACATATTTATGCCATTTGCATGAAGCAAAATGCTGTGAGCAGTATTATTACTGAAACGGCCGTAGCGCTATAAAAGGGTGTTATGTTATAGGATTGTTTTGTTCATTATATATATATATATACTAGCAGAATGGCCCGGCGTTACTCGGGATTCTAAACATAGATTGGCATGTTTATCCCTTCTTTTTGAAACAGTACAGAGAAGTACGGAATATCTCAGCCTTGCGACCGTCGAATAGCACACTCCATTGACGATTCGTTTGCCCTTGTTCTTTTTCTTGCCGCATTCGCAGTATTTCGGCCAATGGAGTATCTCTTCCTTCGAGGCATGACCTAAAAGCAGGATGAAGTACACTAAGACTAACTAGTAGAGTAAGGAGTAAACTCGTCAGCGATGCATCTAATTTCCGAACCGTTGACTAGGTAATTACTGGCCTTGTGCCAAAAGTAGCAAAAGTAGTGGGACTTTTTGGGTGGCATATCAATGACGATAAACCCTCTGTGCTTTCGTGAAATAAATACGTTTGTTTATATTTTGTTTTTGTGTATACAAAAATAGCTGTACACGAATATATATATATATATATATATATATATATATATATATAAAATAAAAAATTAAAGTCTAAGCAAAGAATCAGTGCTTTCACCCTTAACCGGATCTTCTGAAACTAAAAAAATCAATCTGTGAACGCAGAAGTAAATATTTCGAAAAACGTTGCAACCCAAAGAAGACAGGAAGACGATACTTTGGTTCGTGAAGACGTTCCCTGGCAATGAACGGAAAATACCGAAGACAATACGTCAGCAATGAGAACAATATTTGTCATAATGTGGTAATGCAGACAGCCAGACATACAGACAGATATTATAAGGGCGCGACGTTATAGCTCTGTATCTATCTAAAAAGACAGACTAAGAAAGATAGAGAGATCGCAAACCGGTGCCTAATGCGGTCCCCAGTCCATTGAAAATTCGAAATATTTTCTGCTCAGAACACTCACACGAACATAAGTATTACATGTGTAAAGTTTGAAAGAAATCGGTTGAGTGGTTCTCGAGTTTTAGGGAGTCAGACAGACAGACTGACAGACCGACATTCTCTGTTTTATATATATAGATACACCACACACACACACACACACACACACACACACACACACACACACACACACACCACACACACATATATATATATATATATAATATCATGATGACTTCTGATCTACTTGATGTCTTCTGATGTACTGAAGTCTGATGTACTTGATACAGTAAAATTCATATTGACAAAGCAATGTTGAAATTATATAAAGTGAAGTATGCGAGAGGGATATGTGAGTGAAATATATCGAACTGGCCTATCAAATATCACCGACTCTCTTGTGGACACATGACGATAGTTTATCATATTTCTGCTAAATACGTACAGTTCCTCCATAATACCAGCCACATGACAACTCCATGGCAGGCAATGTTTAGATAAATGAGATGTATACATAAATATAGACACACAAACACCTGCCCCACTTCATTACAGTCATCCATATATATATGCTTATATACATATATATATATATATATATATATATATATATATATATATGTGTGTGTGTGTGTGTGCGTGCGTGTATGTGTGTGTGAGTGTTTGGTGAGTGTATGTATGTAAATGTACATATATATGTATGTATATATATATATATATATATATATATATATATATATATATATATATATGTATATATATAAAAGAGTCAGAACCCGACGGCAGAGCTCAAGCTGTTTGGACAACTATTTCAGGACTCACTTCTGGAGTCCAGAAATAGCTGCCGAAACGGCTTGAGCTCTGCCGTCGGGGTTCTGACTCTTTTCTATTACCTACTCTACTACCCAATGTATCGAGTACTCTGGTGCGTTATGATCCACCTGGTTCCCTACCACACTTGCATCGTTATATATATATATATACATATATATATGAGGTGATTAATCTCATTTGCATATGAAGTTGCATAAGTTGGCTAATTTCATATGCAAATGAGATTAATCACCTCATTTACATAGACGAGAAAACAATATATTCTCGATTGTTTTCAAGTCCAGCAGTCGCAAGAGTGGGAGGGATCGTCCTGATGAGGACTACTAAAACTCCGAAACGCATCGACGATTGTTCCCCTTGCTTCTGCTCGACACCACCAGAGGCTTTAGCCCCAGTGTTGTTTGCATAGCTACGGCTTTCTAAATGTTTACCTTTAACCATACCCTGTTTTTTTTTAGAAATACGAAATATATATATATATTTGCCCACAAAAAACCGGGAGTTACTTCGTTTATTGAAGAAGAAGCATGTGATAGTGACTGATACCATCGGCAGTGGTTTACAGCTACACTTCACACTGATTCGAGACCCAGAACGGAAGTCTGTTGATAACGTGAGTCCACAGTTCGATCATCGAATACCACAAACTTGCATATGGAGCAAGTAGGATTGAAGGTAGAAGCTAAGTGTGGGCAAAGAAGTCAACAACTTCAGACCTATTGGACGTCTCCATGGGATCGTTTGACAGTGCTGACGTATGCGACTTGGTTGGCCTATTTATTTTAGTCATATTACGTGTTAGATTCCTGGACTTCCACACGGGAATATACCGCGACGATGGACTGACCTTATCGAGCCATAAAAGTGGTCACGACCTCGACCGGTTTAAAAAAAGACTTAGCTTCTACCTTCAATGAGTTAGGACTTAGGATAACAGTAGCTACCAACCTCTCTAGCGTAGATTTCTTAGACATTAATTTAGACCTTCGCACTCACACCTACATACCCTTCCATAAGCTAAACGAATATCTCAATTACATTCACAAGTACTTATGCCCCCCCCCCCCACTGTTAGAAACTTCGTAAATAATATCAGTACTAGAATCTCAAACCTCTCCTCTAATAAGGCTATCTTTGACAGGGCGGCACCCTACTATAACACGGCGTTAGCTAACAGCGGCTTCTCGCAACCTATCACTTACTCTCCCACTATCAACAACAGCAATAAGAAAAGGAAGCGTAACAATAGACAAACTATCTGGTTCTCTCCTTCCTTCTCACTCAGCGTTAAAACCAATGTAGGCAAAATATTTCTAGCCCTCTTAGATAGACACTTTCCCATAGGTCATAAATACCGCTCCATTTTAACCGACACAAAGTAAAACTAGGATATTCCTGCGCTAAGAACATGAAGGCCCACATCACCAACAGCCCTAAGAAAAACACCCCACCAGGGTGCTCTAGCCGTAACTCCGAGGCTTGTCCTCCTTCAACAGCAATGCAACACACCCGCTGTAGTTTATGAAGCTGTGGTCGCTTCCAACCGACCAAATCAACCACAGGAGGTCAAATCCTATGTGGGTATGGCGGAGGGCTGATTTAATGAATGCTTCCTGAACCACCAGTCGACGTTTAGGTACCCGGACAGACGTTCATCCACGAAACTCGGGAGCCACGTATGGTCCCTCAAGAACTCAAGTATAGACTACTCCATTCAATGAAAAGCCATCACTAAGTCCAAGCCATACGCAACGGGAAATCCGTCGTGTGGACTATGTATTGATGAACGAATAAATATTCTAAAGAGATTACGCAATAGCGATTGCCTAAACACGAGAAATGAATTCTTCACACGTTGTCCACACGTCTAGAAACAGCTCTTACGTAACTACAAAGCTCCGAATTGAATTACAACAACATCCTAATTTTCTTATCAACTAGAAATGTTTCAGACTTTCGCAGTTATCTCCCTTAAACCTCTCGCACGCATTTTAGTATTGCCTGTGTGACGTGATCGTTTCTGCGCATGCGCGTTCGTACGGTTGTCCTTCCTGTTCCATATAACCATGTCCATTATGAGCTGAGGATCCGCTAAGGTGGAACAATTGTTTCTCGGTATGGTGAACTAACTGTTGTGTAACCACTTCTATATATATATATATATATGTATGTATGGGTGTGTCTCTGTGTATACTGACAGATTTTATATATATATATATATATATATATATATATATATATATATTGTTATACTTAGGGAGGGTCATGTTGCCAATAAGAAACACACGCACCAGTTGCTTTCACTTCAATTTATTATAATAAATTTATAATAAATTTATAAATTTCTGGTTGGTTGGTTGGTTGGTTCCACAACCAGATAGTTGTTTATATATTGTCATAGTTCTTTCGTCACACACTCTGTGACCTCTTCAGTGACTGGGGTTTCCTTTCTTTGTTTCTGTGCCTCTCCTTTGTTCTGTCCTACGCCATTTTGTTTCTGTGTGTGTGTTGTGAGCTCAGTCTGCGCATGCGCCACATTCGTAATTTGTCTAAAATTACAGAGGCAATAAACATAAAAGAATTACAACCAAAATTAAATAGAAAATATGAGTGGAACAGCAACATCACAACTTACAATTAAGGACAAA
>OZ024749.1:8050588-8065588 GCA_964016885.1 Eledone cirrhosa | reverse complement strand
CCCAAACACACACAGACACACGGATATATATATATATATGTATATATATATATATATATATAAAAACAGTTAATGCATTTACATGGAGTGTTTATTTCTACAATGTGTAAATGTTGACAGAGACTTGAAATGAGAGAACCTACAGACATTCACGTTAACCTATATGTTTTGTGGGGGCAATCATCCATGTCCTCGATATTTGACCTTCCATACGTTGGTTGGTGTCTGGCCTGGTCAGCTGGTTAGCGGGTGGCTCCCACACTATTAACTTCATGAGATTTATTCCTAGATCAAGGGCCTGGTTGCCCCCTCGTGGTGTCCTCAAAGATTCCAACAGTTGTCTCTGAGACTGGAGACGAGGACAGCGCATAAATGTTAGCCCTTGTCTCTGAGACGAGAGACGGGGACAGCCCATAAATGTTAGACCTTGTCTCTGAGCCGAGAGACGGGGACAGCCCATAAATGTTAGCCCTTGTCTCTAATCTCTCTTTCTGTCATTCTCACATCTCATTCCAACTCATCTCTTTCTCTATATTCCCCTCATTTCGTCTTCACTCATACCATCCACTCTAACCCTCACCTCTATCTCTTCTTCCGGTTTCTATAATCCTGTTGTATAATTTATATACAGTTGTGTATATATATATGTATATATATATATATATATATATATATATATATATATATATACGATATTAAACAAATGGAATCTACATTTATAAAACCATATTTATTTCATTATATATATTTCAGGGATATCATATTACAAATATGGTATGCCCTCTTCAGACAAAATACAATATATAAACAGTTTTATAAATAAATTTGACATACCTTAAATTTTACAACTTCTATTTAAAAAGACGAAGGGAAAAAGAAAGAAAGTGTATAGTGCTAAGGACAGTTAGAGAGGAAGACGAAGAAAATGAAGAAATGCATGTAAAGAAAAACAACAGAGCGAGATAGAGAGAGAGATATGGGAGAGAGAAATATGATAGGCAGTTTTAAATATGATAGGCAGTTTTAAATAAAACTTTTGCATATATATATATATATATATATATATATATATATATATATATATATACATATATATAACCTTTTTCCCCATATATATATATGTGTATATAATCAACACGTCTCCCTGTCTGCAAATCACCATTTAGTCTATTCCGAAGTGCACAATTTATAATGTAAGTCTTACTTACAGAATATCCGTATATATGATATATTTGAAATATAGAAAGAAAATCTATATTTTTGAAGCCAACGATGCAATGAACCTCTACATTAACAGTATATGGATAACATGTTCACATAAACACAAGCTGGATAGATACACTTCCTATCTATAATAGAAATCACCATATTCTTCAACTATATATATATATATATGTGTGTGTGGAGTGCTTCTAATCTATTGTAAAACTTTATTCATTGATTTATTCATTGAACCTTGTTTAACCTTTAAATTGAACCTTGTTTAACATTTAAATATAAATATATATATATATATATATATATATATATATATATTTAAAGGTTAAATAACGTTTAATGAATAAATCAATGAATAAAGTTTTACAATAGATTAGAAGCACTCCATAGAAATTTGGTTTTCCGGAGTTATTAATATTAATTCAAAATATTAACAAATATAGACATTCGTGTGTTCAAATATATTTTATTATACATATTTCAGAGGTACTGAGCTATCTTCAACAGTACATCCTCATCAGATAAAATAAGATGATGCTTGACATACCTTGACTAAGTAGATGGTTAAAATTCATTCATGCCATGACTGAATTTTAACCATCTACTTAGTCAAGGTATGTCAAGCATCATCTTATTTTATCTGATGAGGACGTACTGTTGAAGATAGCTCAGTACCTCTGAAATATGTATAATAAAATATACTTGATCAAACGAATGTCTATATTTGTTAATATTTTGAATTAATATATATATATATATTAAAATAACAGATTAAAGTTTAAGCAAAGAATATATTTATTCTTATAGAGCGCTCTTTGGATTTTAGTCTTCAAATTTATTATTATTACTATATATATATATATATATATATATATATATATATATATATATATATATATATATATATATATATATATATATATATATATATATATATATATATATATATAATATATATATATAATATCATGTTTAATATAGAAATGGCTTCTACAGGATTAGAACTGTTTCATTCAAAATAAATCATCCGTATTGATTAATTTACGAACTTTAGTTACCCGCCATTGAATCCGGGACTCACACACACTCACACATAAATACATATACACACACACACACACACACATATATATATATATATATATATATGTGTGTGTGTGTGTGTGTGTGTGTGTGTGTTTATCCCGGGTTCAATCGAGGGTAAGCATAGTAAGTAAGGTATTCAAGGGCTCCCTGATGATTTCTCCCGAATGAAACAGTTCTAGTCCTGTAGAAGCCATTTCTATATTATATATATATATATATATATATATATATGCGTGTGTTTGTTGTGTGTGTGTGTGTGTGTGTGTGTGTGTTTATACACATAATCCCTCTTCATACCTATGCATATAATTGTTCGAAAAGTAACTTTCATCAATTTCTCGAACGACACTGGAAGAATGGAAGTTATAGCTAAATCCTGCTGGATTTGCCTCAGTAAAAAAAATGGCCGGATTTTGGCCTTTTCTTTGACGCTTGCAATAATTCCACGCCTCTTTCATGAAAGTAATATTAAAAAAAAGGGATACAGTTATTATCTTATATTATCAAAGGTGCTTCTAACACTGATAATAGCAAATACGAAACCAATTCTGGAAATATGGAACAAAAAGTAAACTAAAATAGTATATAGGCTGTAAAATATCTAATTTATCCTATATATTATGGAACCTTTGATATTCCGTCGGCCATTGTGGTGATATTTCAAAATGACTTTTATCTTTTTATTTCCTACAGTTAATATATCTCACCGAAGAAAACATAAATATCGTAAATAATAGATTAGAAAAAAATGACTTGGAGAGCTATTGATAGTGTGTGTCTCTCTCTCTCTCTCTCTCTCTCTCTCTCTCTCTCTCTCTCTCTCTCTCTATATATATATATATATATATATATATATATATATATATATATATATATATATATATATAAATTATATATATATATAAATTAAATGTATATATATATAATTTATATATATATATAATTTATATATATATATAATTTATATATAATTTATATATATATATATATATATAATTTATATATAATTTATATATATATATAATTTATATATAATTTATATATAATTTATATATATATATATAATTTATATATAATTTATATATATATATATGTAATTTATATATAAATTATATATAATTTATATATATATATATATATATATATATATATATATATATATTCTCATAGTCTATTAACCAGGTGGAGTTTTTGCAGAAATTTCTTTCTATCATTTTCACACCAATAATAAATAATAATAATAATAATAATAATAATAACAACAATAATAATCATATCAATCTGACTCTTGTTGGTGTTGTTATCGTTTTTATATTATTGTTATTATTATTATTATTATTATTATTATTATTATTATTATTATTATTATTATTATTATTATTATTATTATTATTATTATTGTTCTTTGAGTCTCAGTCATTGATGTTATATTATTATTATTATTATTATTATTATTATTATTATTATTATTGTTATTATATCAGATACCTAATAATGCCTATTTTCTATATCATATATATATTATTATATATTATATTACATTATATAATACAATGATATTATTATGAGCAATAATAAGTTTAATACCAATAATAATCTTAAATTACGAACCAAACAATTTATGTAGCACAATAAAGCTTGGAAATGAATGGGGAAATGTGATAAAGAGAAAATACAAGGATAAAACAGGCAAGTATCGAATTTAGTAATTCAACGTAAAGCTGTGACAAAGAAAAGGCTGCAGAATTGTTACTTTCACACCTATTTCGATGTTAAAGGTCATTAGTATTTATAGAGGTAGAACACGGGTTTACTACAGTAACAGAGGAAAGGTTCTCAACAGAACCCAACAGAGCAAAATTATGTTGATCCATTTAAGAATAAATAAATGTAACCATAATAAGGCACCATGTGGCGGTCGATTGGCAGTATCGGTAGAGTGTCGGACGCCATGCTTTGACGCATAGAGTTACGGCCCTTGCCATTCTGAGTTGTTATTCAGTATAACCATAGTTAATAATTGTTTCTACTTTTTTTGGCACAAGGCCAGCAAATTACCCAGTACATTACTGGTACTTTATTTTATCGACCCCCCGTAAGGATGAAAGGCAAAGTTAACCCTGGCGGGATTTGAACTCAGAATGGCAAGTGCCGTAACTCTATGCGTCAAAGCATGGCGTCCGACACTGTACCGATACTGCCAATCCACCGCCACATTATGCCTTATTGTGGTTAAATAGGGATGTATAGGGAGTCTAGGGAGAGGTTGTTATTCAATAATACCATAGCTAATAATAGGGATGTATAGTTAGTCTAGGGAGAGGTTGTTATTCAATATAACCATAGCTAATAATAGGGATGTATAGGTAGTCTAGGGAGAGGTTGTTATTCAATATAATCATAGCTAATAATAGGGATATATAGGTAGTCTAGGGAGAGGTTGTTATTCAATATAACCATAGCTAATAATAGGGATATATAGGTAGTCTAGGGAGAGGTTGTTATTCAATATAACCATAGCTAATAATAGGGATATATAGTTAGACTAGGGAGAGGTTGTTATTCAATATAACCATAGATAATAATAGGGATGTATAGGTAGACTAGGGAGAGGTTGTTATTCAATATAACCATAGCTAATAATAGGGATATATAGTTAGACTAGGGAGAGGTTGTTATTCAATATAACCATAGCTAATGATAGGGATATATAGTTAGACTAGGGAGAGGTTGTTATTCAATATAACCATAGCTAATAATAGGGATGTATAGTTAGACTAGGGAGAGGTTGTTATTCAATATAACCATAGCTAATAATAGGGATATATAGGTAGTCTAGGGAGAGGTTGTTATTCAATATAACCATAGCTAATAATAGGGATATATAGTTAGACTAGGGAGAGGTTGTTATTCAATATAACCATAGCTAATAATAGGGATATATAGGTAGTCTAGGGAGAGGTTGTTATTCAATATAACCATAGCTAATAATAGGGATATATAGGTAGTCTAGGGAGAGGTTGTTATTCAATATAACCATAGCTAATAATAGGGATATATAGTTAGACTAGGGAGAGGTTGTTATTCAATATAACCATAGCTAATAATAGGGATATATAGGTAGTCTAGGGAGAGGTTGTTATCCAATATAACCATAGCTAATAATAGGGATATATAGGTAGTCTAGGGAGAGGTTGTTATTCAATATAACCATAGCTAATAATAGGGATATATAGTTAGACTGGGGAGAGGTTGTTATTCAATATAACCATAGCTAATAATAGGGATATATAGGTAGTCTAGGGAGAGGTTGTTATCCAATATAACCATAGCTAATAATAGGGATATATAGTTAGTCTAGGGAGAGGTTGTTATTCAATATAACCATAGCTAATAATAGGGATATATAGTTAGACTAGGGAGAGGTTGTTATTCAATATAAGCATAGCTAATAATAGGGATATATAGTTAGACTAGGGAGAGGTTGTTATTCAATATAACCATAGCTAATAATAGGGATATATAGTTAGACTAGGGAGAGGTTGTTATTCAATAGAACCATAGCTAATAATAGGGATATATAGGTAGACTAGGGAGAGGTTGTTATTCAATATAACCATAGCTAATAATAGGGATATATAGTTAGACTAGGGAGAGGTTATTATTCAATATAACCATAGCTAATAATAGGGATATATAGTTAGACTAGGGAGAGGTTGTTATTCAATATAACCATAACTAATAATAGGGATATATAGTTAGACTAGGGAGAGGTTGTTATTCAATATAAGCATAGCTAATAATAGGGATATATAGTTAGACTAGGGAGAGGTTGTTATTCAATATAACCATAGCTAATAATAGGGATATATAGTTAGACTAGGGAGAGGTTGTTATTCAATATAACCATAGCTAATAATAGGGATATATAGGTAGACTAGGGAGAGGTTGTTATTCAATATAACCATAGCTAATAATAGGGATATATAGTTAGACTAGGGAGAGGTTGTTATTCAATATAACCATAGCTAATAATAGGGATATATTGTTAGACTAGGGAGAGGTTGTTATTGAATATAACCATAGCTAATAATAGGGATATATAGTTAGACTAGGGAGAGGTTGTTATTCAATATAACCATAGCTAATAATAGGGATATATAGCTAGTCTAGGGAGAGGTTGTTATTCAATATAACCATAGCTAATAATAGGGATATATAGTTAGACTAGGGAGAGGTTGTTATTCAATATAACCATAGCTAATAATAGGGATATATAGGTAGACTAGGGAGAGGTTGTTATTCAATATAATCATAGCTAATGCATACAAATCTCATTAACACAAAAACATCGAATATCATAAAATGTATGAAAACTTAATGGAAGATCGGAGATTATTAAATATACTTAATATAAAGAAACATATTATTATTATTACATTGAAAGTAAAGGATGTCATGAATGATACAAAATCAAATATATGTCTTGACTCTAAAAACAGCTCAAGATAGAATTCAGAGAATAAAATCGAGCCTTAATCATGACAAGAAAGTGAATGAAATATATTCATACACACATAAGTATTCATTAAGATATATCAAAACTTAGAACTATTTATCGTTATCAGGTATTTTGTTTTCATTTTTTATCCAATTTAATAAGAGAGTCAACGAATTATATAATCTTACATTCTCAACAAATTATGTATTCTTACATTCAGTGCAGATTGTCTTCAGTTCTAAGTTTTAATATATCTTAATGCACACTTAAGTGTGGATATATTTCATTCACTTTCTTATAAAGAAACATGAATTTTTCTATGTTAATGGAAGGTATAAATTATACTGTTAAGATTTATTTTACAATTACTACTTAGGCAAGAAGGAGTATATAGCTGCAAAATAATTTGTTCAATATTTCTTGTATACATAACTTAAAAATTTATGAAACGTATTTAATTATAGTGAATTTAAATGTTATGGTAGTTTTCCTAAAATACGAAAATTATATTATCTATGTAGGACCATAAATCATTCTAGAAAATGCATGAAATATTTGTGTGGGCAGCAAATCATAATCTTTTGTCTTCGATTCTCTAGATGTTTATCAAACATTGCTATTTCATGATTTTCTTGGAGGAAATTCACATCCAACATCATCGTATGAAATATCTAAATTAATGATCGAGGGGCATAAACAATATCCTACCTTAAAAATGTACAGACACTAAATAAATTGTCGCGAGTGATATAATTTTTAAAATTTTCATTTCTAAAAGAATGTAAATGTGAGTAATACCCTTAATAAAAAGAGTTTAATGTACAATTTGCAGTAATTGCCAGAGAAGAATAGATTAATTTTCCCTATTTGGCGATGTCCTTTAGGTGGGTCAATTATCAGGAATTCTACAATTGCACAGAACAGTAAATAACCTATTATTGGTAGTGGTTCTAGATTGTAGTTAGTCATATTACGAGTGGTGAGCATGTCAGTATATACGTTATTGGAATCTAATTTCAATATTTTAGATGCATTTTAAGACTCATATAATGGATTATTTTACCTTCAATTATAACATTTACTAAAAATAATTTCATTTCCTCATGCTTACTAAAATGCCATTCCCAGATATATATACTATCGATAAATAATGTGGGATACTATCATATTTAGATTTTGAAAGGAGGATTATAACAAGTACATTTTCGTATTTATTAATTAGCTAATGGTATTCACCAATATATTTGAGATATATATTTAAGAAGTAGAGCAGTTAGGAAGGAATACATCGATGTTTTTGTTTTGCATCGATTTCAGCATTTATACTTTAACAGGGAGTACTAACACAAAAATATATTGAAATATCCTGGTTCGGAAAAATACTACTTTGTTTTGTTTTATTCGCAATCCTTTGCTATTTATATATTTCTAGCGCATTGTAAGGCTTTCTGAAATAGTTAGCAATCATTTGATACACACACACACACACACACACATACACACACACACACACACACACACACACATATATATATTTCGGTAATAGGAACGAGTAGGACCCCAACGGCTTGAGCTCCGCCGTCGGGGTCCTACTCGTTCCTATTACCCACTCTACTACCCTAAGTATTGAGTACTTTGGTGCGTTATGGTCCACCTGGTTCCTTACCACATTTCCTTCGTTATATATATATATATATATATGTGTGTATGTGTGTAAAAGGTAAACAGAAATAACAACACAATCGGTACAGTATATAGAAGGAATATATTAAGTTAACGCTTGAAATGGCAGGAAGAGGGTCTTAACGTTTCGGACGCTGGTCCTTCATCAGAAGAAAGAATGAGAAATTAGAAAGCTTGAAGGGACGGGCGGTGTGGAATTGTATATATATATAATATTATGATAATATTAATTGTTTCTATTTTAGGCACAAGGCCAGCAATTATCCAGTACATTACTGGTACTTTATTTTATCGACCCCGTAAGGATGAAAGGCAAAGTTAACCTCGGCAGGATTTGAACTCAGATCGTAAAGGGTCGTAACTATGCTAGAAAGCATGTCCGACCCTCTACCGTTACTGCCAATTCACCACCCTTATGATAATATTAATGAAAGTAAATTTCACTCAATTATTCAGTGTATTTTAGCTGAGTCCATTAAAGATCCAGCAGAACTGTTTTATAGTTACAGTTTATTTACGAACCAAAGAATTAAGAAGGCATTTATTATCTGACTATTGTTTCTAGCGTGACTATACTTCCTATAGCGAACTACTATTTTATTTAACAATTCGCCATTGTTGAGTATGTCTCTGTGTGTGGGGGGGATGAGGGTGAGTGTGTCTGGGTGTCGGTATGTGCGTGTGAATTTTACTACGTCTAATAGATATTAGTTTTAAATTAAAAATTCGTTTTTCATAGGTAACAAAGTTGGTGACATGTTGATATCGTCGGTTTACCAATACATACCTAAACCTATATACATATATATATATATATAAATGTATAAATACATATATATATATATATATGTATATATACATATATAAATACATACATATAATATATATAGTATATAATATATATATATATATATATATATATAAGTATGAAATTTCATTTTTTCCATTTATATATATATATATATATATATGTATATACATACACCAGGATGGTTTTGTTGATTTCAATGTTATTACATTTCATCTTTGTGAGTAACTATCACAGTAATGTCCCTTTGTTGTCTCTTTGAAGATAAATATAAACAAAAGAGAGAATAGTATTGAGAGCTATAATAATGTTATCAATAAGCAGCATTACTGTTTATTGTTGAAGTCATTTTCCCTGTAGTAGCATCTCCTATCGTTATCGCTCCATTTATATCTACTATTATACTTCATTTATTCTTGAAATATATATTGCTTCTGTTATTCAGGACACACATACTAACCTGAATACATACATATATATATAAACACACACACACACACACACGCACACACACGCACACGCACACACACACAAAGACGTTTATATTTATATATATATATATATATATATATAGGAGAAAGTATGAACCCCGACGGCAGAGCTCAAGCCGTTTAGACGGCTATTTCTGGACTCAGTTATTTCAGAGTCCAGAAATAGCTGTCGAAACGGCTTGAGCTCTGCCGTCGGGGTCATACTTTTTCCTATATATATATATATATATATATATATATATATATATAGGAAAATGTTTAACGCCTACGGCAGAGCGCAAGTCGTTTCGACGGATATTTTCCTCGAAACGGCTTCAGCTCTGCCGTCGGGGTTAAACATATTCCTATCACCCACTCTACTACCCTAAGTATTGAGTACTCTGGTGCGTTATGGTCCATCTGGTTTCTTACCACACCTCCGTCGTTATAAATATATATATATATATATATATATATATATATATATATATATATATATATATATAAATATATATCACAGAAAAAAGAGAATCAGTATTGCGACGAAAGGAATTTATTGGACATATTACAAATGTTTCTCGGTCGACCAGCTCGAGGCACGATCGATATGGTGATCACACCCGACTCTGAAATCAACCGGGTCGTCGGATACGACCAATTATATATATGTGTATATATATATGATGATTTCTCATGAATGAAACAGTTCTAGTCATGTAGAAGCTCTTCTATATTAAAACATCCATACTCTATGTATTGAGTACCTTACTTACTGAGGTTACCCCCGATTCAACCCGGAATAACTCATATATAGATATGTATATATATATATATATATATATATATATATATATATATATATATATATATATATATATATATATATATATATATATATATATATATATATATATATATGTGTGTGTGTTGGTATATTTGTAGGTATGTATGTATGAATGTATGTATGGATATATGTAAATATGTATGTATATATAGATATGTGAATGTATGTATGTATCTTATGTTAGGTCACCAGTTGGTGCTACTGGTAACATGTATCCCAGTACAACCAGTCTCATGGTCGGGTCGTTGGCGACTAAACTGGCAACCCCACCAAGGTTTCTTGGCGAGGAGGATGACATTGGACATCCTGCAGGACTAAAAACAAAACCGGGCAAAGGAGCTCTTAAGAGTCAATGGCCATCCAAAATCACCGGGAGAGATGACCCCTTAGCCTTTGTCAAGGCAGAATTCTAGGAGAAGGAAAACTCTGATATAACACCTGCAACCCTGATGGTATCCAATGATGTTGACTTGTTCTTCTTTTTGGTAAATATCATCTTGAGTAAGAGAGTGGGACTGGCTTTGTGCAGTGCCTTTGCTCACTATAAAAGCTTCACGGCACAGGCATTGCTTTATATCTGGAGATCTTCCTTGGTACCATGGGCCCAGCACTAAGTGTCAATAATTGTCACAAGTGTAGTGTTTGTACCAGAGTTTTCAAGTCGCTGGCTGGACTAAAAGGTCACACTCGTTCAGCGCATCGGTAGGTGTTCTCCTACATGGATATAAAGTAGTGGCAGTACTCGAAAACGAGTTGGCAGCCACCATGTATGTATTTAACTTCTGTCTATCTATTATTCAATGTTTGTATGCATGAATATATGAATAAAAGTATAACATGCTTATATACTGACATATATACATAGTTATATACATTCACACAAACATATTTACATACATACATACATTCATATATAATATATATGAATCTATGTATATATATATATATGTATGTAATTATGTTTGTGTATGTATATAACTACGTATATATGCAAGTATATAAGTATTTTTGTACGTTTATATGTATGTTTGTTTGAATGTATGCATGTACATATGTATATATGAAGGTATGTATGTATTTGTGTATATATGTATGTTGGTATGTATGTATATGTTTGTTTGTGCGTAGGTGTGTATATATGTATATATATAAATATGTATGTAGATAGAAATGTATCTACGTGTGTATATATCTGTGTTTGTATGTGTGTATGTATGTATATATATATATATGTATGTATATATGTGTGTATGTATATAACTACGTATATATGTAAGTATATAAGTATTTTTGTACGTTTATATGTATGTTTGTTTGAATGTATGCATGTAGATATGTATGTATATATGAAGGTATGTATGTATTTGTGTATATATGTATGTTGGTATGTATGTATATGTTTGTTTGTGTGTAGGTGTGTATATATGTATATATATAAATATGTATGTAGATAGAAATGTATCTACGTGTGTATATATCTGTGTTTGTATGTGTGTATGTATGTATATATATATATGTATGTATATATGTGTGTATGTATGTATGTATATATATGAAAGTTGGTATGTATATATGAATATATTTTTTGTTATTTTAAATGATAACAGATAAAGCACAAGAGATGAAAAGAACAAAATATAGCTAGGTTCACCATTATAGTTAGATTAGAAGGGAGACCTCATATATATATATATATATATATATATATATATATATATATATATATATATATATATATATATATATATATATACACACATATATATATATATAAATATATGAATATATATTTACACACACACACATATATAAATATATATATATATATATATATATATATATACATATACATATGAATATATATCTACACACATGTATATATATATATATATATATATATATATATATATATGTGTGTGTATATATATGTGTGTGTATACATATGTATGTGTATATATATGTGTGTGTGTGTGAGTCCCTGTGCTCTGCAATTTAGCATGTAAGTGTTAATAACTTACCGGGTATTGACACCTCTAGCGTGCTGCGTCTTATCTCACGTATACTTTAATATTTCGTACATTCTATTAACCCGTTAGCATTTACATTGCTCTATATCTACGGTTATATTTTCGGGGTAAAGTCTTAATATCGAATCTATGAGATTTAATTTGAGAATAATACATTAACATCAGTATGAGAATTCTGGCCGGATATGGCTGGTTTAAATGCTAAGGGGTTAATCTTATCAGCCACCGTTATGTCGAGATGCTGGGTAACCGCTTGAGTTGCAGTCTATCATATTCACTTCATTATGTATTTGGCCGTATCGGTAGAGGGTCGGACGCCATGCTTTCCAGCATAGTTACGTCCCTTTACGATCTGAGTTCAAATCCTGCCGAGGTTAACTTCGCGTTTCATCCTTACGGGGTCGATAAGATAATGTACCAGTAATGCACTGGTTAATTGCTGGTCTTGTGCCAATTGTAGAAACAATTATGTGTATATGAACCATCTGGTGCCTGTTTTACACATATATACATTGCCACATTTCTAAGCTGCCTACACTTTCTACGGGTGTGTGTGCGACCCCCCAAGGCGCCTCCTCCCTATTGAGGATTTTGTTATAAAATTTATTTTGTTATATTTTATTTTATTTTTATACTTTTATATCTTGTTATAGCCTCCTCCTTATTGAGGACGCCTTGTTATGTAAACTCCCCCCATTGTACTTGTCCCACTTTTTGATGCCCTGGTGGCAAATAAAAAGAAAACTATCTATCTATCTATCTATCTATCTATCTATCTATCTATAAGGAGGAGGAGAGGAAAGGAGTACAAGCTCTTCGTACTCCTGGAGATGAGGGTTGCACATTTTTTCGGGGGTATGTGTTACCCATATAAACTGTCTCCCTCTATTGGGGAAAATCGACTAACTTTTAAATTCCATCTGTGATAACATTTTACACGTTTTTATTGTATGTAAACTTCCCCCTTTGTATTTGTCCCCTTCTTTTGTGCCCCTGTGGCTAATAAAGAAATATATCTATCTATCTATCTATCTATCTATCTATTTGTCTATCTATTTATCTGTCTCCGTATTTCTCTATGTATATATCTATTTTTCCCTCTCCCATTCTTCCTCTGTATATATATATATATATATATACACATATATACACATATAACACACACAAACAGAGACGCACGCACACGCACACACAAACAGAGACGCACGCACACACACACACACATATATATATTCTTTGTAGAATGTTCTGTATAACGAACTAAATCATATATATGATATATGTCCAATATACGTGGTTAAAAGTTAGATTCATAAAATATAAAATTAAATATAAACATTCTCCTTCTAAATGAGAGAACCGTAGTTTCATGTTAGAAAACTATCGTCAGTGAGGCGTAAAATACACTAGAAGTTTTGCAAATATCTTTTGTTCGTTTTAGAATGAGTTAAATTGTCGCGTAGCGCGGGTTTTTGCTGGAAATTCACGCCTAGTGAAGATTCACAAACAGTAAAATCGCATGTTTCCATGGTAAATATTTTATGATTTAAAAGCAGAAAAAAAATCATGTTTGATCTTCCCTCAATGATGAGAGTTCAGTCGTTTGATCAACTGGATTTTCTAACTGTAAAATAATGGTTAGGTGGCTGAGTATTCCACAGACCTGCGATACTTTAACACAAATCTCACGCTGGAATATGTGTGACAAAATAGATAAAATCTCTGAACCTTGGAAATGTAGGTACCACCTTCAGCTGATGACATTTGCCAAAGGTGGGTCTCTGTGGTAATAACCCAGGACCACATGAATGGATAGCGAGCTTCTCATTCAATAATTTATGTCTGGGTCCAACATATGTTATATAGGTAATTAGAAAAATATGAAGTTTGAAGGCCACGATGATGTGAGATGGACGAGCAAGAAAATAAGACGAAACAAGATGCATGTGTTACCTTATTTATTCATATATCCTGATATTTCGAAAGAATATCCACTCTTCGGAGGAGGAATATAACAAGGTATATATATATATATATTTCGGTGATAACCATTATGAAACAGTTATAACCTCATCAGGCAGCTGGAAGTTGAACAGAGTATAACAGAAAGCATAACTTCTGTTATCTATTTCGATTCTTTGAAATGATCTGAGCTGACTTTTGGTGTTGCCCCCCCCCCCCTCTCTCTCTCTCTCTCTCTCTCTCTCTCTCTCTCTATATATATATATATATATATATATATATATATATATATATATATATATATATATATATATTAGAGAGTTAAACAAGATTCATGAGTACATCAAAGAATGAGTCTTACAGTAGATTGAAAGCACTCTACCTTGATTAAATCTTAACCA
>OZ024749.1:8033088-8035588 GCA_964016885.1 Eledone cirrhosa | reverse complement strand
GAGAACTGGTCAACTTTATCCGATGTTTCCGAAGCCGCAGGTTTTTTTTTCAGAGTTTCTCTCTCCTAGAAAGGTGTTGTGACAACAACTGGGGCCCTTTCACTCCCAGGTTAAATAAAAAAGTTACTATTTGGATGGCCGTTGTCTCTGCTGAGTCCCTCCGCCCTTTGCCGGGTCTTGTATTTCATCCCGCAGGCTGTCCAAATATCCGCTTCACCAAGTAAACTTGGTGGGGTTGCCAGTTCAGTCGCCAACGAGCCGACCATGAGACAGTTTGTACTGGGTTACATGTTAGCAGTAGCACTCGAGTGCGGATAGATACATGCGTACACACGTACATTCGTACATACGTACATTCGTACATTCGTACATACGTACATTCGTACATACGTACATTCGTACATTCGTACATACGTACATTCGTACATACGTACATTCGTACATTCGTACATACGTACATTCGTACATTCGTACATTCGTACATACGTACATTCGTACATTCGTACATACGTACATTCGTACATTCGTACATACGTACACTCGTACATTCGTACATACGTACATACGTACATTCGTACATACGTACATACGTACATTCGTACATACGTACATTCGTACATTCGTACATACGTACATACGTACACTCGTACATTCGTACATACGTACATTCGTACATACGTACATTCGTACATACGTACACTCGTACTTTCGTACATACGTACATTCGTACATACGTACATACGTACATACGTACATACGTACATTGTACATACATACATTCGTACACTCGTACATTCGTACATACGTACATACGTACATTCGTACATTCGTACATACGTACACTCGTACATTCGTACATACGTACATACGTACACTCGTACATTCGTACATACGTACTCTCGTACATTCGTACATACGTACATACGTACATTCGTACATTCGTACATACGTACATTCGTACATACGTACATTCGTACATACGTACACTCGTACATTCGTACATACGTACATACGTACATTCGTACATACGTACATACGTACATTCGTACATACGTACATACGTACATTCGTACATACGTACATACGTACATTCGTACATACGTACATTCGTACATTCGTACATACGTACACTCGTACATTCGTACATTCGTACATACGTACATTCGTACATACGTACATACGTACATTCGTACATACGTACATACGTACATTCGTACATACGTACATTCGTACATTCGTACATACGTACATTCGTACATACGTACACTCGTACATTCGTACATACGTACATACGTACATTCGTACATACGTACATACGTACATTCGTACATACGTACATTCGTACATTCGTACATACGTACATTCGTACATACGTACACTCGTACATTCGTACATACGTACACTCGTACATTCGTACATTCGTACATACGTACATTCGTACATACGTACATTCGTACATACGTACATACGTACATACGTACATTCGTACATTCGTACATACGTACATTCGTACATACGTACATACGTACATTCGTACATTCGTACATTCGTACATACGTACACTCGTACATTCGTACATACGTACACTCGTACATTCGTACATTCGTACATACGTACATTCGTACATTCGTACATACGTACATTCGTACATACGTACATTCGTACATTCGTACATACGTACATTCGTACATACGTACACTCGTACATTCGTACATTCGTACATACGTACATACGTACATTCGTACATACGTACATTCGTACATACGTACATACGTACATTCGTACATACATACATTCGTACACTCGTACATACGTACGTTCGTACATACGTACATACGTACATTGTACATACGTACATTCGTACATTCGTACATACGTACACTCGTACATTCGTACATTCGTACATACGTACATACGTACATTCGTACATTCGTACATTCGTACATACGTACATACGTACATTCGTACATACGTACATACGTACATTCGTACATTCGTACATACGTACACTCGTACATTCGTACATTCGTACATACGTACATACGTACATTCGTACATACATACATTCGTACTTTCGTACATTCGTACATTCGTACATACGTACATACGTACATTCGTACATACATACATTCGTACTTTCGTACATACGTACATACGTACTTTCGTACATACGTACATACGTACATTCGTACATACGTACATACGTACATTCGTACATACGTACATTCGTACATACGTACATTCGTACATACATACATTCGTACATACATACAAACATACATACATACATACATATAAACATACGTATATACATATAACATACACGCATGTATACATACAGAGTGAAGCACAAATACCACAAAACAAAAAAAACAAACACGTCTAAAGACACATCCACACATATACCAAAAAAACACACACAGAGACAGTCACGTGTCAAGTGTGCAGAGTGTGTATCAGATAAATGATAGCCACTATAATTGTTTCTACTTTTGGCACA
>OZ024749.1:8020588-8028088 GCA_964016885.1 Eledone cirrhosa | reverse complement strand
TTGTTAATAACTCCCTCTGGTCGAGCAATCTTTGAAGTGTGGGGACAACTGGAAAGCTTCCATTACTCATACTTCTAGCCTTCTTCACCACCTCTTCTGCGGCCTCGATATGAATACCCCCTCCGCCTCCGTGGTATTTTCTTCGTGGTTATAAGAGGCTTAGCTCTGTTTCTCGACCGTTATATCGCGTGAGAATCTCCCCCTCCGCCTTTTGGGATTCTTACTCACGTCGTGTAGACGCGTTCTTGAGACTAGTAAAATGAGGTATCCTCTTGATAAGTCGGCAGACCTCGCAGGGACTCTATATCTTTATGATATATTGTTTTTGTTTATGCCACGAAACTACGTAGTCGAGGAATTTAGGAGCAGTTTAGGTATGATACATTTTATTACTAATTATATCTAAATGTTTCTTCTCTCTTCATAATGTATTTTTAACTCTGATACTGGTTCAGTCTGGTTCAACTGAATTGGTCTGTCCCGGTCATTCATTGAGCAACATCGGTGAAGTTGGCACCCTTAACTCACAGTTGGGTGCGGATGCATTCATGTATATATGTGTGTGTCCGCATGTATCTGTGTGTTTCTAAATATATTATATATATATATATATATATATATATATAAAGAAAAACAGATGAAATCGAAAATGCAACTGGTGTCTTATTTTTTTAAAAAATATATATAATTATTTGGTTCCTTTACCGGTTTCGCAGTTCTTCTGCTTTTCAAAAGGTGAGTTGAGATGGAGGGTCTGTGGTTTGAAGAACTATTGTAACGCGAACTGGCGCGAAATTTATTATAATTATTGACAAACCAATCAAATTACTTCTCGAAAAACGTGGCATTTCGAGCCACTTTTTCCATATAAAACAAGTAACATTCAGAGACCAACCAGGTGTGAGAAAAACCACAGACCCTCCATCTCAACTCACCTTTTGAAAAGCAGAAGAACTGCGAAACCGGTAAAGGAACCAAATAAATATATATATTTAAAAAAAAAATAAGACTCCAGTTGCATTTTCGATTTCATCTCTTTTTCTTTATACTTTCACTCGTGTAGGAGACTTCGGTTATTTTTCATTTTGTAAAAAAAACCTCACTTTCTAATATATATATATATATATGAAAAACAAGGTTAGAGGAATACTGCGTGGTTGCACATGGGTTACATATTATAAAATCAGTCCCTCATCAGTGATTTGCCAACCATCATTGGTATTTCATCGCATTAAAAATCAGATATCTCAGGTTGGTGCGAGCAATAACTAAAATAAGCTATTGGGACAAGTGAATCGCGTAAAGCGAGTGAGACATGTAAACAACAAGAAAGAAAAGCAAACCAAAGGTCGGAAAACAGCAAGCAACATGGTTATCCGTTCAGCATAAGCTGGGTGAATTTCATGAGCGGTCAGAAAAACAGACCGTACGCCGTGAATGAGGTGTGAGAATGAAGGAACCCCACTACTAACGAACGGGAGGAAGTGAGAAGGGGAGAAACAGAGAGTGAGTGAGTGGAAGTGTGAGGAAGAGCTCAGTCGAGAGAAAGTGTAACTGACAGAGGGGATATATATATATTCTTCTCCCCATTTTTTCATATATATATATATATATATATATATATATATATATATATATATAATATATATATGTATTGAACCGAATAACTATGTGTATACTCTGGGAGTGTATCTTACATTGCCCATGGAGTACGCTGAGATACAACCGGTCCTGCCATTGATAAAAATGGTGGGTCCGTCAACTCCTTATATATATATATATAAATATATATATATATATATATATATATATATATATATATATATATATATATATATATTTATATATATATATATATATATATATATATATATATATATATATTTATTAAAATAACAGATTAAAGTTTAAGCAAAGAATCGCTGCTTTCACCCTTAACGGGATCTTCTGAAACTAACAAATTCAATCTGTAAACCCAGAACTGGCTATTTCAAAATACGTTGCAACCGGAGGAAGACAGGAAGACGATACTTTGGTTCATGGTGACGTTCGCTGGCAAAGAACGGGAAAAAACGAATAATACGTCATTAATAGGAGCGGTGAAAAACAATTACGTGCAAAGACAGAACCACGTTTATGGTATAAAAGAGGTCGGAAACTAATGTTCTCTAAGTGGTGCATAGAGACGTTCTCTGGCAATGAACGAAAAAACGAAGATAATAAGTCATATGTGGAGCGTGGAGAACAATAGCACGCAAAGACAAAACCACGTAAATGGTATAGCAGAAGTCGTAGACTAAAATTCTAACTAGGAGACCGAATGAATCTCCGCTACAGAGTTAAGAACAAAGTAAATAAATACAATACAGAAGTAATAGAAACAAATAAATACATACACGCAAACAGATACGTACATACACAAGCATACGCAAAACCTTACCATAGGTATACAAAACCACGCACATATAAATATGTGTATGTGTGTATGCTTGTGTACAAATAAATAAATAATTATATAAACGTATATAAGTAAATAAATACGTATATAACAAGCGCACACACATACCTACAACTAAATACATTATTATCTTCGTTTTTTCGTTCATTGCCAGAGAACGTCTCTATGCACCACTTAGAGAACATTAGTCTACGACCTCTTTTATACCATAAACGTGGTTCTGTCTTTGCGCGTAATTGTTTTTCACCGCTCCTATTAATGACGTATTATTCGTTTTTTCCCGTTCTTTGCCAGCGAACGTCACCATGAACCAAAGTATCGTCTTCCTGTCTTCCTCCGGTTGCAACGTTTTTTGAAATATCCAGTTCTGCTTTTACAGATTGACTTTGTTAGTTTCAGAAGATCCCGTTAAGGGTGAAAGCAGCGATTCTTTGCTTAAACTTTAATCTGTTATTTTAATAAATATTTGCTCTTCGGTTCTTATACATTTGATACATATTTTCCTTATCGAGCCCTCTTCGGATTTTAGTCTTCGATTTTATTATTATTACTATATATATATATATATATATATATAGAGTAGTTATATTTTGTGTTCTTCACTTTCTAATTAAATAGTTCTCTTCTATACATAGAGCACTCTTTTATCCTTTGCTTTTCCTTCGGAATTATCTCACACACACACACACACACACACACACGCACGCACACACACACACACACACACACACACACACACACACACACACACACACACACACGCACGCACACACACACACACACACACACACACACGCGCGCACGCACGCACACACACACACACACACACACACACACACACACACACACACACACACACACACACACATATATATAAATCACAGAAAAAAGAGAATCAGTGTTGCGACGAAAGGAATTTATTGGACATATTACAAATGTTTCTCGGTCGACCAGCTCGAGGCACGATTGATATGGTGATCACACCTGACTCTGAAATCAACACGTCGTCAGATACGTCTCGATTCTTCAAAGCAGATTTTCCTATAGTCTTTTAACATCGAATTTCTTCGTTTGTTGATTTATATCCTGTTGTTGTGATTCCATGAGTGGTCAAGAATTGTACACGTCACCAGTATTTCTAGCCACTCATAGTTGGTCACTTCTTGCTTCCTCTCGTCCTCCACCTGTCAATCAAAATGTCTTCATGTATCAGAATTACTACTGTGGTGGGCTGTAATCTTGACCGGCTGGCATCACTTCGACGTTTTAATTGCCCCTAGGGGCCTTAGTCTACATCGGTCAAGTACACACCCGCAATTATGCTGTATGCGGCATTCATCATAAATAATTGTTTCTACTTTAGGCACAAGGCCAGCAATTTCTCAGTGTATTACTGGTACTTTATTTTATCTACCCCGTAAGGATGAAAGGCAAAGTTAACCTCGGCGGAATTTGAACTCAGAATGGCAAGGGCCGTTATAAATAATGTTTTAAAAAACAAGACAAAACAATCATGGGGTTATTTAGCATAACATTTGTAGGACACAGCCTTAGGATACACTCCGCCATACATATTTAGCGTAACATTAGCAGGATACAGCCTTAGGATACACTCCACCATACATATTTAGTGTAACATTAGTAGGATACAGCCTTAGGAGACACTCCACCATACATATTTAGTGTAACATTAGTAGGATACAGCCTTAGGATGCACTCCACCATACATATTTAGTGTAACATTAGTAGGATACAGCCTTAGGATACACTCCACCATACATATTTAGTGTAACATTAGTAGGATACAGCCTTAGGATACACTCCACCATACATATTTAGTGTAACATTAGTAGGATACAGCCTTAGGAGACACTCCACCATACATATTTAGTGTAACATTAGTAGGATACAGCCTTAGGATACACTCCACCATACATATTTAGTGTAACATTAGTAGGATACAGCCTTAGGATACACTCCACCATACATATTTAGTGTAACATTAGTAGGATACAGCCTTAGGATACACTCCACCATACATATTTAGTGTAACATTAGTAGGACACAGCCTTAGGATAGACTCCACCATACATATTTAGTGTAACATTAGTAGGATACAGCCTTAGGATACACTCCACCATACATATTTAGTGTAACATTAGTAGGATACAGCCTTAGGATACACTCCACCATACATATTTAGTGTAACATTAGTAGGACACAGCCTTAGGATAGACTCCACCATACATATTTAGTGTAACATTAGTAGGATACAGCCTTAGGATACACTCCACCATACATATTTAGTGTAACATTAGTAGGATACAGCCTTAGGATACACTCCACCATACATATTTAGTGTAACATTAGTAGGACACAGCCTTAGGATAGACTCCACCATACATATTTAGTGTAACATTAGTAGGATACACTCCACCATACACATTTCAAAAAGAAAAGAAAAAAGAAAAGAAAGAACCTGTAGCAAGAGCGTTTTTTTTTAAAACTTTTTTAAAAAGAAAGCTTAAATATAGTAAATGATTAGTGCCAACCTCTTAGCTCACAACGTATCAGCCGTCTGGCCAACACTTTTTACTATATATCCACTCTACAATCTCAAGTATCGAGTACTAATATGAACATGGCCATACGAACCTAAACTCGTAACTCCCAATCTTTATCTCCCTCTCTCTCTCCATTCAACAGCACCCCCACCCCCCATATATATATAGAGAGAGAGTGAAGAAGAAAGAGTGAAGATTTTCATGGTCAACAGTACAAAAAAGGGTTTTATTTATTTACAGTATTAACAATTGTTTCACTGATTAAGTTGTCTAAAAATGTTAAATGCGATGTTAGCTTAACCAGATCATCCACAATACGGAGTATTCACAACCTCTAACTGGATTACCGATAACGATATTTTGTTATCCCTTATATATATATATATATATATATAATGAAATGACAGGAGGCTGGATTTGTGTAAATCCTTGAAAGGTTTATTATACTATATTATTGCATTACGATTGACCATACGGAATAGACCAGCTCTATACAGTGGTGAACCTCAAACCTGAATATATATATATATATATATATATATATATATATATATATATATATAGGAAAATGTATGACCCCGGCAGCAGAGCTCAAGCCGTTTCGACGGCTATTTATGGTCCATCTGGTTTCTTACCACAACTCCTTCGTTATATATATATGTATATATATATATATATATATGATCGATCGACTTTCGTCAAATCGAACCGAGGAAACACTGATTCCATTAGTCTTTATAATTGCTAGTACTATCTATCGGTCGCAACTCTAGGTAAAAGGAGCAACGTGAAATAGCGTGTCTTGCTCAAGGACATAACGCATCGCCCGGTCCAGGAATCGAACTCACAGCCTCAATATTGTGAATCCAATTCTCTAACCACTCAGCCACTCGCCTTCACAAATATATATATACATATATACATAGCCTACATATAGTATTCATTGTGTTTGGCATTGATACATTACGTTTCATTAATCTCACATAAGAAATTGGTATCTAAATATTTTTTATGAGAATTTTTTCGGCTGATGAAATACTTAAACAAATCTATTTTTTTCTCTCATACAATTTATCATTCAAGCATTCATGTGAATATTTTACATACATCAGATAGTTTTTATATCAAAATTTAATCTTTCAAATATTTGAGATATACACATGCTCACCCACATTTGTGTGTATATATATATTGTTATATATCCTCACACTTACATTCAACATCACTCACCCTATATACACACACACACACACACACACACACACACACACACACACACACACACATATATATATATATATATATATATATATAAAAGGTTGCCATTAACATACATGTGTTTTCCTAAATAATCTTCTTTCTAGTTAATTTTAGTTATTACCTCGTATTTCCGCCTTCATCTGCGGTAGAAAACACATTTCCTCTTTTCCTGCACTCCTATCAGACGAAGGACTAGAATCCAAAGAATTTACTTTATATATATTTCTTGTTAGTCAAATACACTGCTCGTGTCACGTGTTGTTCTCATACACACCAGTATGTGTATTTTGTATAACTAATGATATACGGTATGTTCATAAATAAACATTTGAAGGACTTTAGCTATGAATCTTGAAAAGTAGCGGATTCCACCATAAGCAGGAGAGGGTAACTACTGACGATCGTTTCTAGCTGATGACCGTTATCAAGGCAAGTCTCCGCTGACCCTGCTATCTACTGGAATTCAATATACGCGAAAAAAAAATAGTTTTAAGGCCTAGGTGAATTGGCTGATTAGCCTCATTTGCATATTGAGCTGTCGACCGACACGGCCTGAAAATAGAATTTAAGGTTTTGGGTCTGATATAGCTGCATACATATAAGCATGTGTATTTTGTATGAAATCATATCCGTTCTCTTGCTCTGGAACCCAGCCTGACTAGGAGTAGGAAGCTGTCATTCCCTGACGTTATCTCTAGGGATACGGGAATCAGCAGACAGGAACTGGGGGCAGCGATGGGGGACAGGGGATTCTAGAGCATGAGAGTGAGATCCATCATCTCGACAGTAGTCGCCGAGTGATGATGATGATTGTATGTCTAATGATATACGGTATGTTTACAAATAAACATTTGAAGGCTTTTAGCTATGAATTTTGGAAGCTGGTGTCTAGTGCCATCTAGCCAACTCCATCAGATGCAGTAGAAGGTGTCATATATTATATAGCATATATATTATCATATATAACATATTATTTTAATATGTGTGCCGGCCGAAAGGCTGCAGCCCTGCTGGGTCACCGACATGGCACGAGCGTTTCAATCATACAACCCCTTACCTCCTACAGTATTAATTCCGATATAAGAAACATCTTTGATTGACAGGGGGCATATGAAAGGAACCAGATAAATGACGGCCGTGGGTGGTCAAAAATACCGATGATGTGTACAATTCTTGGCCACTCATCGACAGACAACAACAGGATTTAAGCTGGCGAGC
>OZ024749.1:8013088-8015588 GCA_964016885.1 Eledone cirrhosa | reverse complement strand
CGCCGTGGCAATGTCTTCGCCAGTCTGTTCCAGCGGGTGTCGCTGGTCATTCGCCGTGGCAATGTCTTCGCCAGTTTGTTCCAGCGGGTGTCGCTGGTCATTCGCCGTGGCAATGTCTTCGCCAGTCTGTTCCAGCGGATGTCGCTGGTCATACACCGTGCCAATGTCTTCACCAGTTTGTTCCAGCGGGTGTCGCTGGTCATTCGCCGTGGCAATGTCTTCACCAGTCTGTTCCAGCGGATGTCGCTGGTCATTCGCCGTGGCAATGTCTTCGCCAGTTTGTTCCAGCGGGTGTCGCTGGTCATTCGCCGTGGCAATGTCTTCACCAGTCTGTTCCAGCGGGTGTCGCTGGTCATTCGCCGTGGCAATGTCTTCGCCAGTCTGTTCCAGCGGATGTCGCTGGTCATACACCGTGCCAATGTCTTCACCAGTTTGTTCCAGCGGGTGTCGCTGGTCATTCGCCGTGGCAATGTCTTCGCCAGTCTGTTCCAGCGGATGTCGCTGGTCATTCGCCGTGGCAATGTCTTCACCAGTCTGTTCCAGCGGGTGTCGCTGGTCATTCGCCGTGCCAATGTCTTCGCCAGTCTGTTCCAGCGGATGTCGCTGGTCATACACCGTGCCAATGTCTTCACCAGTTTGTTCCAGCGGGTGTCGCTGGTCATTCGCCGTGGCAATGTCTTCGCCAGTCTGTTCCAGCGGATGTCGCTGGTCATTCGCCGTGGCAATGTCTTCACCAGTTTGTTCCAGCGGGTGCCGCTGGTCATTCGCCGTGGCAATGTCTTCACCAGTTTGTTCCAGCGGGTGTCGCTGGTCATTCGCCGTGGCAATGTCTTTACCAGTCTGTTCCAGCGGTTGTCGCTGGTCATTCGCCGTGGCAATGTCTTTACCAGTCTGTTCCAGCGGGTGTCGCTGGTCATTCGCCGTGGCAATGTCTTCGCCAGTCTGTTCCAGCGGATGTCGCTGGTCATTCGCCGTGGCAATGTCTTCACCAGTCTGTACCAGCGGGTGTCGCTGGTCATTCGCCGTGGCAATGTCTTCGCCAGTCTGTTCCAGCGGATGTCGCTGGTCATTCGCCGTGGCAATGTCTTCACCAGTTTGTTCCAGCGGGTGTCGCTGGTCATTCGCCGTGGCAATGTCTTCACCAGTTTGTTCCAGCGGGTGTCGCTGGTCATTCGCCGTGGCAATGTCTTTACCAGTCTGTTCCAGCGGTTGTCGCTGGTCATTCGCCGTGCCAATGTCTTTACCAGTCTGTTCCAGCGGTTGTCGCTGGTCATTCGCCGTGGCAATGTCTTTACCAGTCTGTTCCAGCGGTTGTCGCTGGTCATTCGCCGTGGCAATGTCTTCACCAGTCTGTTCCAGCGGGTGTCGCTGGTCATTCGCCGTGCCAATGTCTTCGCCAGTCTGTTCCAGCGGATGTCGCTGGTCATACACTGTGCCAATGTCTTCACCAGTTTGTTCCAGCGGGTGTCGCTGGTCATTCGCCGTGGCAATGTCTTCGCCAGTCTGTTCCAGCGGTTGTCGCTGGTCATTCGCCGTGGCAATGTCTTTACCAGTTTGTTCCAGCGGGTGTCGCTGGTCATTCGCCGTGGCAATGTCTTTACCAGTTTGTTCCAGCGGGTGTCGCTGGTCATTCGCCGTGGCAATGTCTTCACCAGTTTGTTCCAGCGGGTGTCGCTGGTCATTCGCCGTGGCAATGTCTTTACCAGTCTGTTCCAGCGGGTGTCGCTGGTCATTCGCCGTGACAATGTCTTCACCAGTCTATCTGGGGGGTATGCAGAACCACCACACTAACTGAGGTTGAGAGTCCGTCCATCCCTTCCTCCCTTCATTTCCCCCGTGGCTTAATTCCCATATTTATATATATATGCGTGGTGGCGTACAGTTATGGCTCTTTACATTGTGAGTTCAAATCCCGCCGATGTTAGCTTTGCCTTTCATCCTTAAGGGATTTATAAAGTATCAGTAATCTACTGGGGTAGAATTATATCGGCTTTCACCTCCCACACAGTGTGTAGTAGTGGACCCTTCTTTAATTAATTTGAGATTTACGGGAAAGTTTTCTACCGCATGAAGATAACAGAGTGACCATTGAAGAGACACTCATTGGTTCCTGTACTGATGGACATTGACTAGGTCCACCTTAGAATGCAGCACACCGTTGGTCAGCTATTTTCAACTTCGCTTTCTACATAGACCATCGAAACCACACAGGCAGTCGGAGTCTTAATATTCAGCTCTGTGCCATCTTTACACGAATGCCAGCATTCCTTTTCTTGTTACTTTATATTAATGTCTTCGGAGATTTTCAATGAGAGCATTTTGTGTGAATGCTTATATATATATATCTGTGTGTGTGTGTGTGTGTGTGTGTGTGTGTGTGTGTGTGTGTGTGTGTGTGTGTGTGTGTGTGTGTGTGTGATGTATGTATGTGAATGTGTGTGTTCGTTTAATACAATATGGTTCCTTTATTTGAGAAATAACAAGAGAATCCTTGTCTCCT
>OZ024749.1:7993088-8005588 GCA_964016885.1 Eledone cirrhosa | reverse complement strand
TGGAGCGGCTGATGGCAGTGATGGTGGTGGTGGTGTTGTTATTGGTTGTTGGTGGCGGTGGTGGTCGTCGTGGTAATGGTGGTGGTGGAGTTGGAGGTGGTGGTAGAGTTGGTCATGGTGGTGGTTATGGTGATTATGATGATGCTATTGAAGATGAAGATCAAGGTGGTGGTTGAGGGGCTGATGGTTGCGGTTATGGTGATTACAAAATCAATGTAATCAATAAAAAATATTTGTTACACGATCCTAAATTGACGCGTCTATCCCAGTGCATCTAATCTTGGGCAATTATTTTTTTTCATAAACCCGGATACACTCATGACGTGATTAATATCCGGGGGATGGAAACTGTGTGGAAGCCTGTGGTTGTAGTGTATCTGTAATTCAAAAACCTGGCATTATAAATTACATTAAAGATATATACACGGCACTGTGTAATACTCAGCCGTCTACAGATTAATTAACTTGTTTGATCTGACGTTTAGATCAAAAGTTCTCAACCCATTTCGGCCAAACGTCCCCCTTTCCCCCACAAAACTACAAAACGCCCCCTACCCTATTTTACCATTTTTCAATATACTACTGATTTTAATATCAGTAGATTACTGGGCCAAATCAAGTCATGTTAGAATCTTTAAAAAGATCTTAAAAAAATACTCGTATGAATTAAAGACAAAAAAGTTTCAGTCCAAAACAAAAGCAAGCTATTTCAAATTATATATTTAAAAAAAAAAGACGTGAATGTTCTCAAAGATTTTATCTCAGTCGAAAAAGCTTTTTATTTTAAATTCTATATTTCACTGTTAGCTGTTGTAATATTTTGAGTGGATAGACAATTGTACAATTCAAACTGTGAAGTCAGAATACAAAATACAAAACTTTAGATGATTGAACAATCGAATGATCTTCGTAGAAACCGACGGAGGATCCCGCATCATATATCGATAATATTGTGATTAAATACGAGGTACAAATCATGTTTAGTATATCAGAACGTATAGAAACTGAGACCGCTTGGCACCGTGGTCGGGATTTTACGTATTTATTACATAAACGTGATGTAAAGTAAAATTGTGATCTCAGCTGCTTTTCACACAACATTAAAGAAACTGATATGACATATGAATGATATAGTATATGATAAAAAACGTTATATAATATAATATATATTACATGAATGATGTAATATATATTATGCCTTCCTGGCCTCCAGGCGCACACACCCATGTCCATGTTTCGCGCAGGCGTGATACATGTGGGTACGTATGTAACACAACAATCACATACACACCCGCAACTGTATTATATGCGACAATCACATTAAATATTGAATGTGCAGCGAATAGTTAGAAAGAATCTATATATATATATATATATATATATATATATTTTATACTTTGGGATGCATTACGGCCTGGTGTGTGTACGTTTATTTATTTATGCCTTACGCCTAACCTCCAAATACCTGATCACCGAAACTCATCTGTTCCGGACCACATAAAACTCAACATACTAACTGCGGACTTAGTAAGAGTGATGAAGAACGTGGCCTGCATGTGCAACCCTAAAGAATTAAAGAGACACAACACTTCATGCACCACAAGCATTTCTTTTTAGCTACAATCAGAGAGACAAGATCAGGGTATATAAAGGAGCTAGAACCAAATGGGACATGCTCTATGCATAGGAGCACATTTTGGAACATAATAGAAAGGTTTAGGAATAAGGCAAATAAAATAAACTCATGGTATGATAGCAATAAATACCAGATGGTAATGTTCATCAATACAATTCCTAGAGGCGAACTAGCTTATAGATTTAGGAGGGTCCTAGATAAACTCAAATTAAATATTAAGATAGTTGAAAGACCAGGTATTCCCATAAAAACCCTAATTAACAAAATATACCCATTTAAAAGATCCCCCTGTACTGATAGGAAATGCATAGTCTACAAGCTAAGTCCGCAAATTTACTGCAAAACAAAGAACGTATTATATAGCATAAGATGTACTGAGGGACAGTGTAGGAATAAGAATATAACATACATGGGTGAAACAGCCCGTAGCAGAGGATAAGGGGTAAGTGAACACTGGTAAGAACTCCAGGATGGGAAAAACTCATCAGTACTCAGCCAACATGCCAAAATAGAACATTGGGGCACATTAGAGAACATAGAGATAAAAATTATATCCACACACAGAAAAAGATGCAATGCTCAGGCAAATCACAGAGGCAACAAATATAAACGAACGCCAACCAAAATTAAACAGAAAACATGAATGGAATAGAAACATCACAACTAGTAATTAAGGACAAAAGAAGACAGACACACACAAACACCAAACTAAGAAAACAAATCAGACACACAGATAGAACAAACAACCAACTAGTGACAAGTAAATAAGCATATAAATAAATAAAAATACACGCACACCCGGATGTAACGCATGCGCAAACAAAGCACACAATACACAAAAAACAAAATGGTGTAGGACAACAAAGGCGAGACACACGAAATAAAAACCTAGTCACTAAGGAGGTCACAGAATGTGTGACGAAAAAGCTTTGACAATATATAAACACCTTTTAGGTTATCGAACCAGCGAACCAACCGGAAATATATAATAAATTGAAATGAAAAGCAACAGGTGCGTGTGGTTTTATTGGCAACATGTCCCTCCCAGAGTAATACAATATCTGTTTCCCCACGTTTTCAGATAAGAAATCTCGCAAAACAAATTAAAAAATGAATTTTATATATATATATATATAAATATATATATATATATATATATATATATATATATATATATATATATATATATATATATATATATATATATATATATATATATATATATATATATATATATTAAATCTCCACTACAATAACCCTTCTACCTTTGTTTTGTTTTCGTTTTTTCGTTTCTCTCAATTTTCACTTTCTCCTATTTCTCACTCACTTCCTACCTCGAGATTTCCCATCTGCATTGTTGTGGCTTTCTAAACTACATATTTTATACATATATATATATATATAAATGAGACGTATAGAGATTGTTTTAGCAAGAAGCTAACGGCATTCTATAACATATATGCGACTATAACGTCAAGATGGGAAAAGTAGTTAACGAAAGATTTAGGAAAAATAACTCAAACTCATCTCAAAAGAGAATCAGGATACAAATTCATCCACAGAATTTAGTAAAATCCATGGAAAAATCTATAGACCTTTAACTCATGATAAAACAAAGTTTGAAACACTTATCCTTCAATTTGGATATATATATATATATATATATATATATATATATATATATATATATATATATATATATATATGTGTGTGTGTGTGTGTGTGTATGTGTGTGTGTGTGTGTGTGTGTGTGTGTGTGTGTGTTTATCTTTTATGTAAGCACATGTTTAAGTATGTATACATATTTATTAAAGCTAATTTCAAAGTTTTTTCTTCCAAAGTATGATTTTTAAATTTTCTTGCCCATGTGTTCGGTGGAGGAGGTGACGATATATACCTACATATAAGCGGTAGAGATGATAAAGTGGTCGAGTTAGATCCATTAAATAATACATCTGGTTAGTTATGTAGGAATTATGACCAGCACCTGACAGAAATGCCGGAACTTTGTTGAAGTTAGTTAAACTGAAAATACTTAGGAAATATATAAACAAATATATAAGCACCTCTGTTTCAACTCAATGTGAGAAATGGAAATAAAATCTACCATGCTGTCGGAAATATCTTTAACTGTTTTGAGAAGGATATAATTGCAGGAGCTGGTGCAGTAATGCGCCTGCGTCAGCGTCCAGTAATCAGAAGAAGGGGAAGGGGGTTTGGTGTAAAAGCCGAACTTGCTATCTTCAATTTGGTTTTCGTGCCAACCTTTACCTGGTCATGAATCTTGGGTAATGACAGAAAGAATACCATCACGAATACAACCAACCCAAATGGGGTTCCTACGAAGGATCTTTGGGGCATCGTTACTCGAGGTAGTGCGTAACTCCGATATCAAAGTGTCACTCCAGGTAGAGCTGCTACTACTCCTAATTCAGATACCACAGCTCGGATACTATGGACATGTGGTTAGAATGTCTCAGGTAAGAATTGCTGGACAGATTTTACGGGAAAACCCAACTGGTAGGAGACTCAGGGTTACACCCCGATCAAGATGTTTGAATAATACCCATGAGCTTGGCTGGTCACATTTAGGGATCCAGCCGGATCAGGTCGAGACGGTTGCTTCTGACAGGACCCCCTGGAAGGAGTCTTGGAGGTCACTGTCCCCACGACCCTCTCATGAATAAGTGGGTGAAGAAGAAAACGAAGTACTTTATCCATGGGATCTGAAATCTTGATTAACTGGTAGGGGTGTTCAGGACACATAATATGTCACCTTAACATATTATGTGTCCTTAACATTTTATTTAGAAATTGTTACATAAATACATATGATCAGTTCCATAAGGAATTCCATAAGTTCTTGAAGATGTTTTTTTAAAATTTTATATCACAATATACTCAGGAAACTGGGATAACTCCCACATAAAACCTGCGGCTCAGTAGTTACAGATGATGTTGATCTTTTCTTCTTTTCGAGTTATAGCTAATGTCGCTCAGAGAGTGGGATTGGCTCAGTGCATTGTCTTTCCTCACTTTAAAAAATATCTTCACGCACAGGCTTTGCACGATAGAATTAATTAATAATTATTAATAATGGTATATCGTACAATGACCATACTCGATAACGAGGGGGCAGCCATCATATATATATATATATAGATATATATATATATATATATATATAGGAACGAGTAGGACCCCGACGGCTGAGCTCAAGCCGTTTCGACGGCTAATTCGCCGTCGAACTAGCCGTCGAAACGGATTGAGCTCAGCCGTCGGGGTCTTACTGGTTCCTATTACCCACTCTACCACCCTAAGTATTGAGCACTTTGGTGCGTTATGGTCTACCTGGTTCCTTACCACATTTTCTTCGTTATATATATATATACGATATATTAACAAATGGAAACTATATTTATAAAACCATATTTATTTCATTATACATATTTCAAGGATACCAAATATATAGATCAGTTTTATATAAAACTGATCTATATTATATATACATACATATATATATATACATATATATATATATATGTATATGTCTCTCATTACCACCTGATTCTGTTACCCGGAGATTTACCCATCTGCATTGTTGAGGCTTCAAAAATGATCAATTTTATTATTCCACAATGCTTCAGACAAACTTTAACACTCTCTTATGTATGTATACACACACACACACACACACACACACACACACACACACGCACGCACACACACACACACATACATACATATGCATATATATATATATATATATATATATATATATATATATATATATATATATATATATATATATATATATATATATATATAATATATATATATATAGAGAGAGATATATATATTCCCTATATATCCCTGCCAATTGTCTGAAATACCTTTAGATGAGTTGGCTATACCTTTTTCCACCTGTTGATAAGCCCTAAGAAGGTATGGTACCAGGACTATGGCGAAACATTCTCATCTTTGGTAATGTCCAGGTGTGTAGAGTTATAAAGGTGGATGTTTTACATTTTAATTTTACCTCTTAATTATTATGTGTTTTCTCCTCGTAAACCTTATATCCTTCACCATAGTGGTTCTCTACCCCTTGTAAATGAATGCATAACCCCTTTTTGTGGTTTCTTCTCTATATACTGTTATTATTGAGAACCAGGTAATTTATTCTTTGAACTCATAATATTACAGGGGACTAACGCGAGTTTTTGATGTCAGCCCTTCTGGCCAATAAAGAAAGCATTATTATTATTATTATTATTGTTCTTTGAGTCTCAGTCATTGATGTTATATAACTGGAAAGTTTGTTTAAATGAATATCAAGTCCCCACCTGCAGCCTCAGATATTCAAGACGTATCGGAGGGTTCTTGCTGTTCCCAGCAAGCATGCTTTTTGAAGCGTTCCAAAAAGCGTGGCGGGCCCAATTTTCTTTAACCATCCCTGGAAACGTTTTGAGATAGTATCTAGTGCGCCTATGACAATCGGGAACACTTTGACTTCATAGCAGTTCCAAATCCTTTTTACCTCCCACTTTCAGTCCTGGTATCGGTTAATCTTCTCCCTCTCCTTCTCTTGCACTCTCGTGTCGAATGGGCAGGCCACATCCACAAACAGGCACGATCTTTTGTCCTTGTCCAAAACCACCAGGTCAGGTCTATTGTGTTCCAGTCTCTTGTCCGTCTGTATCCTAAAATCCCACAGCACCTTCACCTGATCGTTTTCTATCACCGACTCTGGCTTATGCTCATATCACTTCTCAGAATGTGGTAAATTGTTTACTTTGCATGGGTGCCAGTGGATCACCTTGCCCATCACATCATGTCTCCAGACCTTATAGTGAGTCTGGGCTAGGTGTTTACACTCGGATACAATGTGAGCCACAGTCTGCTCTCTCTCTCTCCACAGATCATGCACAGTGGGCTAGCCTCCTCCTTGTAAATATGGTGTTTCAACCACTTCGTTTTGAGGGCCTGCTCTTGCGCAGCCATTAACATTCCTTCTGTAGCATTTTTAAGGTCTCCTCTTTTCAACCAGTTCCATGTCTGTGGATCTCTGAATTCAGTTTTCTCAAAGAAGGTACTATGAAGGGATTTTTCATGAAGGCTGCTCTTTCTCCTTGTTGTTATTTCCTCCTTGGACATCCCCTGGTCTATTGTCCTCTCCTTCAGTGCAATTCTGAGCATTGGCTCCTTACTATCAGTCACGTATTTGTGTAGGTTGTTTTTCTCCATCTGAACACAGTCCTCTATGCTGATAAGACCTCTTCCACCTTCAGATCTCATTATTATTATTATTATTATTGAATGCCATGGTTGACGGAGGCTCGGCTCTGTAAGGTATAGTAATTTTTAACCGTTAAAACAATTGTAAATTGTTTAAAACTTGAACCAAATTGTTGATAAAGACACCCTCCTCCTCGTGAGAGGGGTCTTTCTGTCCGTTATTTGGCCCTTCGGGGTTAAATAACCAGTTATTGGGGTTTTGTACCCAAAATTTCATTTTAAACAAAAAAACATGGCTACGAAAAAGAAATTTCATACGTCACTCCCACTCATTCCGTCTTCTTCTTCCTCAATCATCACTACAGCAGAGAGAAGATTGTCTCTCTCCCTCCCTTCTTTAAATGTGTCTCTCTCCCTCCCTTCTCTTTCGCAAGCGACGAAAGAAAAGAAAAGTCTCGTGCAAAGCGTGCAAGGTTTCTCCACGACGACGACGACAGCGACGAAACAGGTGTGCGGGAAATACGAAAACCCAGTTCATTCGTCTGACGTCAGGAATAATAGCAGTAGCAGCCGTAATAACAACAGCAACAGTGACAATGAAAACAACAGTAGCAGCCGCAACAGCATCACCAGCAGCATAAACAACAACAGCATTAGCAGCAGCAACACCAACAACAACCACAGCAACAGCGGCGGAGGCAGTAGTCGTAGTACCTGCAGCAACAACAAAAGTACCAGCAGCTCTGACGATAACAACAACAGCAGAGAAAAACCAATCTCATTTGCAGGTATTGCGAAAAACTTGGAAACAATCCTCATAACAAATGAGGAATTAGAGGAAGCGAAGAAGATGGTGACAAAGAACGGACACCGAGCAATCTGCAAGGCAGCGAAAAACTTTTTCGAAACCCAAGAGCACTGTACGGTCACGTACCGTACAGTAAGTACAAAATCCCGTAGGGTGGAAAGAGCCACAGAGGCCCAAATACAAAAAGCCTTGGGGTCTGTGTGGCAGAGGAAAACGCACATCACCCGAGGCAAAAAATACGCCACCGTAGACGTACTTTTTGCCACACCCCAGGAGGCAAAGGCCCAATCAGTAGTGACCCTAAGGAGCGAGGAAATGGTGTTGGTGCCCTCCTACTGCGGGCAAAAAATTGTGAGGGTCAAACTGACCCACGTCCCCCCCGGAATGACCCCTTCTTGGCTGGCCGCGTCTGTCCTCGTCGGAATCGAGGACAAAACAACTGTACTGCAAGTACAGAAAAAAGTAAGAGAAGATTGGGTCGGCTCCTCCATTGAGATGCTAATCCAAACCAACCAGGAGTGCATCGAAGCTATCCCGGATGTGATAGACTTCGATAACGGCACTCAACTGCCCATAAGTGTTGAGGGCAAACGCCCGAAATGCTTTCGCTGTGGATCGAAGACTCACCTCAGGGCCTTCTGCAACGAGAAGACCCTGAGAAAGGAGAAAACCCCCCTCCTTCCGAATCCGGCTCCACGGCTACCAGCAACAGGACAAGCGGCAACCAGAAACGATAGGTCCGTGGCACCCATACCCACTCCACGGAAATCAAAGACAGCAGCAGCAGTGGAAATATTAACAACAACAACAGCAATACCAAATGCAGCTGCAACAGAGACTCCAGTGCAAACATCACCAACAACAACAAGTGAAAGAGTGGAGCTGGTACCCCTCCCCGACCTTACAGAATCAGACATGGAGTGTGAGGTGGGAGAGGGATGGCAAAAGGTCGCAAGAAGGCACAAACGCAGAAGCAGCGCATCGTCGCCTTTGAAAAGGGAGGAAAGAAATGAGAAAAGGGTAAAGTCTACTGCAAAGAGACCCACAGCAGCAACACCACCAACACCATCACCACCCACACCAGCACCACCATCACCACCGGCGACAACCCCACCGCCAACAACACCTTCAACACCACCACCACAAGCACCAACATCGCAAACACAACAACAAAACACACACACCCAGCAACAACGACAAGAAAATAGCAGAACCACACCCCACCCCCAGAAAAACAAATGCACGGCAATAAACACACACAACAAGAAACTAATGACTTACATAATTGAACACACAGACATTTCACAACAGGACTACATAATACCAGCACCAATCAAAACGCCAACTAACATAAGACTGCTAAAAATAGCACAGAAACAATACACAAACATTAAAACGAAATTCCCCAACGCAGTTGGTGATTTCAGGGACCTAGGAGGAACCATTAATCGAAGAGTATATTCAGACATTCTCTTAGAAGAGCCGACGACCAGCCGAAGGGACGATTCAACGGTCCCTTCACCAGACGATCAAGTGAAAAGGGATGTAAAAACCATCCCTCCTCTACCAAAAGTACGGTAAGTGGTCTTTCCCATCTTTTCCACTCTATTTTAAACATGACCTCACTCAGAATAGGCAGCATAAATGCGCGTGGCTTGGGGTCGTCATGGAAGCAGGGTCACCTGCTCAACGACCTCAGGTCACTAAACATAGATGTAGTGGCCATCAGCGAGACCAGAATCTCCGAAGCACGGGCCTTCGCACCGATCTTCGGCGGCTACGATGTGTACGCATCTCCCAGCCGTCCTGGATCGGGTGGAGGAGTTGCTGTGCTTTTTCGGAGAGGTTTGGATCTCGCCATACGGGCCATCTTCCTGGACCCAGAGGGTAAGCTGGTGGTGCTGGACGTGACCAGCGGAGACGGGCAAGCTTTCAGGCTAGTGGCCGTCTATGCCCCGACAGGAGCAGGGCGGCCTGATTTCTTCCGGCGTCTGGAGACCTTTCTTGGAACGTCGCGCTCTTTAGTGTTAGTGGGCGACTGGAACGGGATCTTAGATGCACGCTGGGACTGTGTGGGATTAGCGGATAGGGGTGGAGGGTGCAAGAGCCTCACCAACCTGCTCAGGCGTTTTGAACTGTCTGACAGGTACCGATTGGATTTCCCGAATGTGCCAATGTGGACTTGGACAAACCGCATAGGGTCATCCAGATCATATCTAGATAGAGTATTTTGTAGGGAAATAGATAGGTCTAGCATAGGCTGTCCACAATTCAAGATAGTCAGCTACACGGACCACAAATTCGTGATCTGTGTGCTTGACCTAGATAGGCTTCATAGACGAGGACCCGGCTACTGGAAGCTAAACGCGTCCTTACCAGCGCGCAAGGCCTACAGAGACCGGATTAGCGAACTAGTTAAGCGGGCGTTGACGGGGGCCATCGTCAACAACAAGTGGTGGTTTGCTCTGAAAAGAGCGATTAGAATAGAATCGATTAGGTTTAGTAAGGCTTTAGCAATAGAGAAAAATAGAGCAGAGGGAGAACTAGTTAGAAAATTAGACGAGGCGCTTAGCAAAGGCATTGCGACCGACGTGCTTGCGGCGAAATTGGCCCTTGACCAATTCTTCAATGCAAAGCACGAAGGCTGCGTTGTCAGAGCTAGGGTGCGTGCTCTCAGACACGAGGGGACGAAAGCCGTTCAATGGGCCCGAGTGGCGGAGGCGCGTCGTGGCAACAAAGCCACGATCCGGTCTTTGGTGGACCACGACGGGCGCATGCTACTCGATCCCGGGCAAATGTGTGAAGCTTTTCAGCGACACTTCGCTCAGCTGTTCGGGGGCAGCGGGGGGCCGGGTAGAGGGATGGACTTTAGTGTCTACCTCGACGGACTGCCGCGGCTCTCGGCCACTGAGGCGAAGTGTTGCGAAAAGCCGATAACAGCCGCTGAAGTACGGGAGGCAATGACTGGCTGCATAAGGGGTAAATCGCCTGGTTTGGATGGTCTGCCCTATGAACTTTACGTACAGATGCCAGACTTGTTCGGAGGCCTCTTGGCGGACGTCTACTGCAACTGGCAACAGAACGGGAGAATTCCCAGTTCTGTGAGCCGAGGAGCGGTGGCACTGCTGAGAAAGGATCCGAACAAGGGGGATAACATAGACAATTTCCGGCCCATAACTCTGCTAAACACAGAGTTTAAGATTTTGGCCAAGGTGCTAGCAAAGAGGTTGGCGCTTGTCGTTGGTGGTCTGGTGGGAGAGGCGCAGACATGCGCCATTCCCGACAGATCCATCCACGACAACCTCCACCTCATGCGATACATCGTAGAGAGGGTAGCTAGGGAACCTGGCACGGGTGGGTCCTTGATCAATTTAGATCAGTCGAAAGCTTTCGATAGGGTCGACCATCGTTACCTAGCGGCAGTCCTGAAGGCGGCAGGCTTTGGGCCCGTCTTCAGAGGCTGGATCGCTGCCATGCACAGCGACATCTGCTCTGTGGTGAGAGTGAACGGTCACCTGTCGGAACCGTTCAACATCATGCGCTCGGTCCGCCAAGGATGTCCCCTCTCGTCCCTCTTGTACGTATTGACTCTCGAGCCATTACTGCACAAACTGGAGACGTTGAGGGGAGTCCCGCGCGAACTAGGATGCGGAAGATCCGTGTCAGCATATGCGGACGATGTCACCGTAGTGGTGTCGAACGCCAAACACATCGAGGCGATCGGCACTACACTAAGAGAATACGAAGCGGTGACAGGAGCAATGATCAACCAGGAAAAGTCAGTGGGCCTGCAGCTCGGCACCTGGAGAGGCAGGTCCATGCCGTCCAACAGCGTCGTCGGGCGCTGGACGGACGGACCGGTTAAATTGCTAGGGGTCTGGTTCGGTCCGGACCTCCAGACGGACAAAAACTGGGACGAGGTGACGAGCAGGGTGGCTTCTCTCACCCAGAAATGGGCGGAGAGGAAGCTATCCCTGAAAGGTCGAGCGGAGGTGGCTAACGCGTACATCGCGTCTGTCATCTGCTACCGCCTAACCGTCGTACCTTGTCCTAAGCCTCGCCTGACTGCGCTGGAGCGTTTGCTCTTTCGCTTTTTGTGGAAGGGACGTGCTCCGATGGTCAGGCGGTCCATCTGTTGTCAACACCCGCTACGTGGAGGGCTGGGCATGCCGTGGCTGATGATGCGCAGGCACGCGCTCAGGCTACGACATCTCCACCTCTTCCTCGACGGTGATCAGGTGTGGTCGCCGTTTGCTAGACGCGTTTTTCCCCAGCTCGTTTCCTTGACGGAGCTGCAGTCCTGGGTCAAGCGAAGACCGAGAGGGAGCGCCTGGAGACTGGAATGTCTTCAGGCGCTCACAGCCCTCGACCAATCGGGCAATGTGATCGGTGGAAACTCCACCTCGGCGTTCTATAGAGGATTAGTGGAGGGGAAGAGCGACGACGTACTTGGGGAAACTCTAGGCGTCGACGAAAATCAACTAGCCAATCTCTTCGGAAGAACTTTCGGGCCAGGGCCTATGGACAACTTCCAGAAATCTCTGGCCTGGCAGTGCTACCGAGGAGCCTTGCCAGTTCGGGATAAACTCTACAGGCATGGAGGTGCCGTCAGCCGGGCATGTCCGAGATGCGCGCAGGGCGACGAAACCGTCCTGCACGCACTCGTCCAGTGTCCGAAAATTGCTGACTTGTGGGTTTATGTCGAACACCTGCTGTCGCGTTTAGGACGGATCCAGCTATCATCTGAGTCTATCGTGAGGATTGCCCCGCCCTCCTCCTTTAGCCGGGAAGGGCAGGCAGTTTTTATCTGTCTGGTGGCCA
>OZ024749.1:7968088-7988088 GCA_964016885.1 Eledone cirrhosa | reverse complement strand
TCAACGTATAAATACTGAGCATTATATAATAATACGCCTTTCATCCTTACAGGGTCGATAAAATAAAGTACCAGTAATGTACTGTGTTATTGCTGCCCTTGTGCCTAAAGTAGAAACAATTATATAATAATACATGTAGAACTAAACACAGTAAATTGTGTGTCTAAAATTACGAGGGTTGAAATACCACGTTGGTTTGAGAAATTTAATATATATATATAAATATATATATATATATTATCTTTGATACTTTACACAACAGACCTTTAAAGATCACATATGTGTTACACACACGCTTATAACGACACAAATATAGACACACACACCACTTTACGTTCCAACTCGTTACCAAGACTACCTAATGGCTGTCCTGTTTTCACTTTTCATTTTCGGTTATTTTGTCATTATTCGGACCGTTTTTCTATTTCAACTTTGTGATCCTGTCTCTATTTTGTATTCCCGAAGAAGGGCTTAAGCCCGACACGTCGAATTTTCTTTGATCTTTCCAATATAAAGCTTGAAACTAATAAGATATTTTCTACCTCTGTTTGTTGTCTCCTTGAAATATATATATATATATATATATATATATATATATATATATATATATATATATATATCACCCGAGACAAACCTACATTTGGCGCAAAATCAATTTGTAACATCCACATGACCTCTACCGACCAATCAAAATTGTTTTGACCACAAGAATTTTTGCAACACGAATAGGCGCGAAACTTTTTTAATACATCTGGAGCCACTTTTTTCACATAAAACGGGTAGAATTTCCAAAACTAATCAGATTAGAGCAAACATCACGGACGCTCTATCTCAAAATTATTTTTGAAAAGCATTAGAAATGCGCAACCGGTAAAAACTTAAAACCAAAACTGAATACTAACCAATACTTATTACTAATTTTTGCTTATTCCTAATTAAACTATTTTTCACTGGGAACAATTTGTCAGCATTTTTTTTTCCTTTTACCAATATATATATATAGTAATAATAAAAAAAATTGAAGACTAAGATCCAAAAAGGACTCGATAATGATCAGATGTTATTGTTCTCATCGGTCCACATAATGACGTATTATCTTCGTTTTTTCCGTTCATTGCCAGAGAACGTCTCCACAAACCACCTAATAGAATATTAGTCGACGACTTCATTTATACCATGAACGTGGATTTGTCTTTGCGCGTAATTGTTTTCAGCGCTCCAAATAATGACGAATTATATTCGTTTTTTTTCGTTCTTTGCAAAGGAACGTTTCCACGACCGAAGTAGCGGCTTCCTGTCTTCCTTCGGTTGCAACATTTTTCGGAATATTTACTTCTGCGTTCACATATTGATTTTTTTTGTTTCAGAAGATCCCGTTAAGGGTGAAAGCAGCGATTCTTTGTTTAAACTTTAATCTGTTATTTTAATATATATATATATTTTAATATATATATATATATTTTAATATATATATATATATTTTAATATATATATATATATATATATATATATATATATATATATATATATATATATATATATATATATATATATATATATATATATATATATAATATATTTAATAATAATAATCATAATAAATGTGAAGACTAAAATCAAATCCGAAGAGGGCTCGATAAGGAAAATATATATATAAAAGTATATGAAACGATAGAGCAAATATTTATTTAAATAACAGATTAAAGTTTAATCGGTGGGTGAAAGCAGCGATTCTTTGCTTAAACATTAATCTGTTATTTTAATATATATATATTAAAATAACAGATTAATGTTTAAGTAAAGAATCGCTGCTTTCACCCACCGATTAAACTTTAATCAATTTAATTAAATATTTGCTCTATCGTTTCATATATTTTTATATATATATTTTCCTTATCGAGCCCTCTTCGGATTTGATTTTAGTCTTCACATTTATATATATATATTTCTGTTTCTATTTCTAATTCTTTATTATATATATCATATTTGCAACAACACAGCTCGCCATTTTTCATTCATATATGCTTTCCCCTTCGCTGTGACCTGTCTTTCTCTCTTCCCTTACTGCTATCCTCTTTCTCTCTCCCCTTTCTCTCTCCTCCTCCCTCTTACTTTCAATAACTCCCTCTGCCATTCACCCTCTCTCGGCTAGCCTCTTCCTCAAACTTTCACTCACTCACTCTCTGCTACTCACCCTCTCTCTCACTTCCTCCATCGTCCCACACTGTACGAAATTCTTTCCTCGCTCACATTCGCACGGCCAAGATGTGTCCTTCGTCTTCTCGTCAATATTCGCAAGTTCTTATGTTGAAAATAAATCATTGACTTCATTTTCTCATTTGTTCCTCTCTTTACGTTGCCTCACCATTCATGTTTGTTTACCTGTCTCTCTTTCTCCACCCAACTCTTTTTATCCCAATAACTTAATTTAGTTATTGTATTGCCCTAGCCGGAGGTATCTGGTCTGTAATGCGAAGAAATACCTATGATCGCCAGTAGACCACTGATGATGGTTAGTCCTGGCTTCTATTTCTAATTCTTTATTATATATATATCATATTTGCAACAACACAGCTCGCCATTTTTCATTCATATATATATATATATATATATATATAATTGGTGTTGGATGCTTAAAGCTTCCGTATGCGGTAGGCCGCGATAGGAAAATTTGCTTCGTAGAATCAAGACGTATCTGAGGACTTTGAGATTTTCAGAGTCAGGTTCGATCATCACATCGAGCGTGCCTCGAGCTTGTCGCCAGAGAAACGACTGTAATATGTCTAATAAATTCCATTCGTCGCAACACTGAATCTCTTTTTTACAGTGATATACATATGTGTATATATATATATATATATATATATATATATATAGTAGAATAATCGAGAATCGGAAAAACAGCTCACAAATTAACGATAAACAATATCCGATATGTGTGGCAGAGGGCTCAATAATTTGGATAAATCAGAGCTATAACCATCGTTAAATTACCAACACATAGAGATCATGCCTAAAATCACCCGTGCAGCCGAAAAAGAACGACCAGGAAGATTCGGGTCACTCAAATAAAATATCGATAAATCAATAAATTAAATGAATGTAAAAATATATATAATGATATACATCCCTCGTTTATGTCTACGATTGCTCCAGTTGATACAGTCAGCAGAACCACCTCCTCGTAAAATTCAGGTCTAAATGGTTGAACCTTACACAAACCCCTGCACACTTAACACTCAGAGAGATTCAGCGTCACACAACGGGAGTCTTCATGTGACATGATCACAGCTTAATATTAATAATATTCATGGCGAAATTCTTGTATGTTTATTATACATAAAAACTCCGTATCTCCCCTCGTATCGACCTCCGTTTTTGAAGCAGGCTATGCATATATGGATATGAATGTGATATATATGTGATTTGATGTCGTGCTAAACTGCATGCTAAAGCAAAAGAAGAAAACAACAACAATAAAAACACACAAACAAACAAAAATAAGAAAATTTCATCATAAATGTTTATCAGAGAAACGAAGAACGAAGTTGGTTAGTTTTAAATCCTTCAGCAATAATCCTGTCAATAAATATTTGAAAGCTGTTGATATTTTTACGATGAATAAATACTTCCGTTTCCGGCTTGCAGTTGAGAACGCGACAGTTTCATAGATAGATGGAAAGATAATGTTCAAGAGATAAGAAGGAAAGCACATACACGCACTCACACATATATAGAAACATATACACACACACACACACACACATACTCACCAGATACACATATATACACAATTGCACATACACGTAAACACACAAAAACACATTCACAAATATGAATACACACAGATACATGAGAAGGAAAGCATACACACATACTTTCTCTCTCTTTCTCACACACACACACCAGATACACATATATACACGAATGCATATACAACCAATTGCAAACAGACGTTTATAAATAAGAATAAACACACCTGTATACACACAAGCACAGGTGTATATACCAACAACCGTTTATATTCCTGATGATGATGATGATGGTTATCATCATCATCAACATCATTATGATCATCATCCTTATGTCATATACATGTGTGTGACTATAAACTTATATATATATATATATATATATATATGTATATATATATATATATATATATAAATATATACATACATAAATACATACATAAACATATATGATAAACTCCTAGTGCAACACAAGTATGAATATATGTATATATATATATACACCACACACGCACACAAACACACACGCACACAAACGCACACACACACATACAAACACACACACACACACACACACACACACACACACACACACACAAACACACACACACACACACAAACACACACATGTGTATATATATACACCACACACAAACACAAACACACACGCACACAAACGCACACACACACACGCACACAAACGCACACACACACACACGCATACACACACACACAGACACACATACTAACACACACACACGCACACAAACACACACATGTGTATATATATATATTGTAGCAGGTGTAGAATGACTGTCACATCCCTGTGGAAGTTTGAAACCTGAGGTAGCATACATTTGTGTTGAGATTTTATTCATAAATTAATTTTTACTGATTTTCTTTGATATGTTCATATCACATACATACGTACACACACACACACACACACACACGCACACACACACACACACATATATATATATATATATATATATATATATATATGTATATATAACGAAGGAAATGTGGTAAGGAACCAGGTGAACCATAACGCACCAAAGTACTCAATACTTAGGGTAGTAGAGTGGGTAATAGGAACAAGTAAGACCCCGAGGGCTGAGCTCAAGCCGTTTCGACGGCTAATTCTGTCTAAAGAATTAGCTAAAGAATTAGCCGTCGATACGGCTTGAGCTCAGCCGTCGGGGTCTTACTTGTTCCTATATATATATATATATATATATATATATATATATATATATATATATATATATATATATATATGTGTGTGTGTACGTATGTATGCATGTATATATGTATGTATGTTCTTCTGGTTTTATGATTTCACAAATTTTTGCCAATAGAGAGAGTCGGTTTCTAACATAGTTACAAGACTTTCTCATTGGAATTTACACATCAACTAGGTAGATATGTATGCATGTCTGCATGTATGCATGCATGTGTGTGCAGGTATGGATGTTATTGTATGTGTGGATGTGGATGTTTTGAGTTGTATGTGTGCATGTGCATACGCTTTGTATCTGTACATGTGTATGTGCAGTTATTAGATGCAACATTTTTGGAATGTTTTACATATTTTTACTGTTCCATTAATGGATTCTACTTGTAATTTCCTAACTAGTTGTGTTCTTTCTGTTACTGTGAACCCTAGCTTCTCAAGATTTGTATTGAAGCAGTTACTAACATACCCCAGTGCCCCAATAATCACAGGCATAAATCTGAAGGTGTAATCAGGGTGGAATATCTGCAGATTTCTCATCAGTTCTGCATAAATATTCTCCTTTTCGCTAATCTTTGATATTATATTGGCATCTGCTGGGCAGCTAACTTCCACTACTGTGCATGCCTTCTTTTCCCTATCCCATATCATTATATCTGGTCTGTTATGCCTGCATTTTATTGGGGTTTTTACTGGAACATTCCACCAGTACTCTTTCATATTATTTATATGTATGTCTTCCACGTTGCTGTAGCTTTTAATGTTTACTATCTTTTCTACGGATTGCATTTTACAGTGTTTTGACCACTAAATCATGCCACATGATGTATGTATATATGTGCATATATGTATGTATGTATATATGTATATATGCGTATGTATTTATATATATTTATATATATATATATAAATATATACACACACACAAAAATATATATATACACACACACACACACACACACATATATATATATATATATATATATATATATATATATATATATATATATAAATATAATAATAATAATAATAATAATAATACTATTTATAGTTATGTATAAACATCTATAATCAGGAAGGTCAGTATTTTCCTACTACCTTATTACCAGTAGGAGAAATAGCTCAATGTATGAACATCAGTTGTTTTACAGAGCAGGAATATAAATGAATTATACAATTATCAAAGTTGTGTTCAAATCATTTAATAGCTGATAATCGTTTCTTCCAAAATCTCATTTGGAGTCATCGGAGCATTATCAATGTTTTTACATATAATTAACCTCCTATTCAGCTGAACAATAATATAGATACATATATATTGATGTTGTGAGCAACAGTTTCATATTTACAGGGTGGAATGGATGTGACATATATTTTACGAGAATTGTACAAAAATTCAAATTCAAATTAAAAGCACAGAGTGGAATACATGCAACAGATGATACAAGACAATAGTGCAATAATTAAAGAGGCATTGTGAAAGGATCTTTGAGAAAGAAAGAGTGCATTACAATACATATGCAGGTGTGTAGAAAGTGCACATGCGTTAGACATGCATATGAGAAGGAAATAAGCAAAGTTATGCATATGTAGATAAATACATACTGTATTTTATGCAAAAATAGTGTATTAAAATCTAAGGTGAACGTAGTTTGTTGATAGTGTCTGAATTTGTGTGTTGAGGAGAATAAAGTTACTGCAGTCTCTTCCATTAGATATGTTGAATTATATTTTAGTTAATGTTTATATTGAATGTTTTAAGTTAGTTAAAGCAATGGATTGTAAATTAGTCTTATTGTATTCATATACTTGAACTATATTAGTTCAACAGGTAGTTTTTTTAACGGTCCAGCTTAGATTTTAATACACTACAATTTTACATTTTTGCATAAAATAGTGTATGTATTTATCTACATATGCATACCTTTGCTTATTTCCTTCTCATATGTATGTCTAACGCATGTGCACTTTCTACACACCTGCATATGTATTGCTAATGTACTCTTTCATTCTCAAAGTTGCTTTCACAATGCCTCTTTAATTATTGAACTATTCTCTTGTATTATCTGTTGCATGTATTCCACTGTGCTTTTAATTTGAATTTGAATTTTTGTAGAATTCTCGTAAAATATATGTCACATCCATTCCACCCTGTAAATACGAAACTGTTGCTCACAACATCAATATATATGTATCTATATTATTGTTCAGCTGAATAGGAGGTTAATTACATGTACAAACATTGATAATGCTCCGATACTTCCAAATGAGAGTTTGGAAGAAACGATTGTTAGCTATTAAATGATTTGAACACAACTTTGATAATTGTATAATTTATATATATATATATATATATATATATATATATAATATAAGATCAAAAGATGGTAAAAGGAGTTCCATGTATTTTATTATGCGCATTTCAAAAACAAACATCATCATGCAATAATATTTGTGTTTTCATCAGATAAAAACAGGAGAACATGATATGAAGGCTAAAAAACACTTGTGGATAGTGCAGTTTTAAATCAACAAGTGTTTTTTAGCCTTCATATCCACAAGTGTTTTTTAGCCTTCATATCATGTTCTCCTGTTTTTATCTGATGAAAACACAAATATTATTGCATGATGATGTTTGTTTTTGAAATGCGCATAATAAAATACATGGAACTCCTTTAACCATCTTTTGATCTTATATTATGTATACTCCAGTCCTACAAACTGTAGAGTGCTTCTTATCCGATATCTGCATTGCTTTATTGTACTACAATAAAACTCACCTCCTACATATATATATATATATATATATATATATATATATATATATATATATATATATATATATATATATATATATAATATAATTTAAAACAAAAAATCAGTGATGCATCTGAACTCAATTTATTGAGTGTTACAATTGTTTCGGCGGCGGACAGCTCGAGACGCGATCATTGTGAGGATCTGTCTGATTCTCTCAGTGAGAGAATATGCTCCGAAATCACTAAACGTGTCCGTAGAACCTGCGGGTCGAGAATCAGACAGATCCACACTATGATCGCGTCTCGAGCTGTCCGCCGGCGAAACAATTGTAACACAATAAATTGAGTTCAGATCACTGATTTTTCGTTCTATATTATATTATATCATACTCTGCTCTGTAAGAGCATAGAGTTCTCAAACGGCATGCCGCCTATGGAAGCATTGTAGCTACCATCAGACACCCCAACACACACATATATATATATACACACAAATATATATACACATACATACATAGACATACACACACACACACACACATATATATATATATATATATATATATATATATATATATATATATATAAATATATAACGAAGGAGTTGTGGTAAGGAACCAGATGGACTATAACGCACCAGAGTACTTAATACTTAGGGTAGTACAGTGGGTAATAGGGAAATGTATGACCCCGACGCCAGAGCTCAAGCCGTTTCGCCGGCTATTTCTGGACTCAGAAATAGCCGTCGAAACGGCTTGAGCTCTTCCCCAGGGGTCATACATTTTCCTATATATATATATATATATATATATATATATATATATATATCAAACTCTCTTATTTTAAATATGGCGAATAAAAAATAAGAGCACCTCGAGCACATGCGACTGTCCTGGTAATTTTAAGGGTGAATCTCCCTCTGTTGGTGTTCAAATCGAGACAATGAAGCAAGGGGGAGAAAACTTATAATAGCAGTTGATACAAATTGTACGAAGAGATTTAGACAATGCAGCCGGGAATGGACCTTGTATTATTGCCAATAATCTTCCATTATTATATTCGAAATTTTGGCAAAATTTATTTCGAGTTATTTCAGCGATGTTCGGTGATAATGTTGCAGACATAGGGAATTGTGAATAGAAATATATGAAAAAAGAATAATAATGGTGAAGAAAGAGACTGGTGAGAGACAAGGACAGGAAGAGGAAAGCAGGTGGAGGAGAAAAGAAATATAAGCAGTAGATTAAAAAGAGAACAGATGTAGAACACAGAAGATAAAAAAGCGAAGATAACCAAGAAATACATATGGAAAAAAGAAGGAGAAAAGAATATAATAGAGAGAATGAAGAGAAGAAAGAATATCATATTTATTTGTATGAAAACAATTCGTTTGAAAGAATACAAAATATATTGAGATGTTTCGTAATTCTGTATAATTCTTTGAGATCAACACACAGAGCTTTTCAATTGCCTGCAACAACGGAAGTTCAAAAGCCCGCTCGAGTTTCCGCCATGGTTGAAATGTTCTCTCACTTTAGAAAAGCACGTTTTTGACAAAACTCTAAAGGAAAAGGAAAAAATATGATATACAATAAAATATAATATAATGTTGGCAAAATAAACAATAATAAAATGTACACAATAACAACAAAAGGAAAGCTGCAGAGGGTCGATACTGGAGATATAGAAATGTTATATCTATCCCTGATACTAGGGATATAGAAATAGTGATAGTTTGTTGCGTTATGTACATTCATACATATACATACACACACACAAATATATATATATATATATATATATATATATATATATATATATATATATATATATATATATATATACATAAATAGATACACACACATATATATATATGTATATATATATATATATATATATATACACACACACACATGTATATTTATATATATACTTATATATATATACACACACACATGAATATTTATATACATTTATATATATATATATATACACACATATATATATACATATATATAACTATATATATATATACACACGCACACATATATATATATATGTGTGTGTGTATGTATATATATATGTGTGTGTCTGTGCGATTATATATATATAATCGAACATACACACACATATATATATACATACACACACACACATATATATACATATATATATATATATACACATGCGCGCACATATATATATATATATATATATATATATATACATACACACATACATATATATATATGTATATATATATATATCCATGTATATATGATGAATATATGGTGTGTGTTCATTATCATTCTCTGTATTCAAATCCCGCCGAGGTTAATTCTGCCTTTCATCCTTACGAGGTCGATAAAATAAAGTACCAGTGGTGCACTGGGGTAATCACTGGCCTTGTGCCAAAAGTAGAAACTCTATTTGAGGGCGGTGGATTGGCAGTATCGGTAGAGGGTCGGACGCCATGCTTTTCAGCATAGTTATGTCTCTTTACGGTCTGAGTTCAAATGCCGACGAGGTTAACTTTGCCTTTCATCCTTACGGGGTCGATAAAATAAAGTACCAGTAATACACTGGGATAATTACTGGCCTTGTGCCAAAAGTAGAAACAATTAACATTCTCTGTATTGTATTTCGCAGTTTTCCGTTCTTATCAGTAAAAAATAGAAAGACGTGTCTGGTTGGTGGAGTGAGATATATATTTGTACTGCATTAAGTTGTCTTGCAGACATAATTGTTTCTACCTTAGGCACAAGGCCAGCAATTACCCAGTGCATTACTGGTACTTTATTTTATCGACCCCGTAAGGATGAAAGCAAAGTTAACCGCGGCGGGATTTGAACTCAGACTGTAAAGGGACGTAACTATGCTAGAAATCATGGCGTCCAACACTCTACCGTTACTGCAGACATAACATTGGTCAATTACACAATGTTTTGTTATTGTCTTCTTTTAATGAGACACAATACACACCCGCACACACTCACGCACACTCACACACACTCACACAAACACTCACACACACACACACACACACACACACACATACAAACACTCACACACACACACACACGAACACTCACTCCCACACTCACACATACACACACACTCACACACGCTCACATACACGCGCACACATACACACTCACACACACTCACACACACACACACTCACACACTCACACACACCCATACACACACCCACATACACTCACACACTCATACACACACACTCACAGACACTCATACACACTTATACACACAAACTCACACACACACACACACGCACACACACACACACACACACACATATATATTTAATATAGAAATGGCTTCTACAGGACTAGAACTGTTTAAATCGAATGAAACAGTTCTAGTCCTGTAGAAGCCATTTCTATATTAAATATTAATACTCTGCTATGTATTGAGTACCTTACTTAGTGTGGTTACCCCAGATTGAAGCCGGGATGCACACACATACACACACACGCGCACACACACATATATATATAACAGAGAGGGTTTGGTAAGATACCAGGTGGATCATAACACACCAGAGTACTCATTACTTAGGGTGGGTAATAGGAAAATGTTTAACCCCGACGGCAGAGCTCAAACCGTTTCGACGGCTATTTCTGGACTCGTCAAAACGGCTTGAGCTCGGGGTTAAACATATTCCTATATATATATATATATAAATATATATATATATATATATATATATATATATATATATATATATGTATATACATTAGAAGATTCCATTAAGGGTGAAAGTGGCGATTCTTTGCTTAAACTTTAATCTGTTCTTATAACATATATATATATATATATATATATATATATATATATATATATATATGGTTTTTATTTCCATGGCAATAGTTACTCAGAAAGTCCGACCGTCAATTCAAGGTCCATATTGTTTCCGTGAAGGCCATGTATTTCTCACCATCTCAAAATATGTAGAACATTTCGCAGGAGTTTACTTTTTGCTAAAACTTAATATAGTAAAGGGCACATTAGAATTTTCAGTTATATCAGAATTTGCAATCATCCTTTGAATACCATATAAGACTTGCTAATGTTGTGACATTACAGAGTATCTGAAAGCCATATAAGTTATTTGAAAGATGAGAGATTTGGAAATTTAAAATAACCTCTCTTCGACTGAACTTCAGAATCAAATACATGACATACCAAATAAATATGGCCTCTGCAGTGACATGACATTATTCGGAGCTAAAAAAGGTGATAAATTAATTGTGAACTACACAAAGTGTTAAGGATAATTGTTTAATAAGAATTTATATTTTCATACTTTGAAATTATCAAAAGATTGTTTAATATTCTGTGTCTCTCCCCCACTCTCTCTCTCTCTCTCTGTCAGATACACACACAAGTCGCTGTGCACACACACAAGCGTATGTGCATACACACTCACAACTCTTTCTCTTTCTCTCTTACTTACACAAACACAAACTCCCACACTTAGCCCTCCCAGATATAATATAGATATATATATGTTGTTATACTTGGGGAGGGTCATATTGTTATAATATTGCCAGAAATAATAACAGAACACACTCACTGTTTGGTTTGGGTTGGTTTTCGCTTCTGTATCTTTTATACCTCCACAGTTAATTTATCTGGCAATCAATGTTTATCATTGATTGACCAAGGGTTAAAAATCCAGGTATAAATATATATATATATAGTCTATCAAACTTCTTTCACCACACATCTGTGACATCATCAGTTGTACTATTATATTTCTCCCCGTTGTATTGTAATGCCTACGCCACTTTTATTTTATTTATTCTTGTCTTTGCTTGCGCATGCGTTTGCGTGTGTGTTTAATCTTTGGTGTGTGTGTTCGTGTTTGAGAGTAATAAAAATGGCGTAGGCATTACAATACAGCGGGAGGAAACATAATAGTACCGTTTTGTAAAAACAGCGTGCGTATACATGTGTGTGTCTGTGTATTTGTGCGTATGTTATTATACGTCCGTACGAAGCTAAGAAGAAATGTGTGTGTATATGTAAGTAAAATAGTGTGTGTGTACTTGTAAGTACGAAGCTATGAGCAAAAGTATGTTAATATAAGGGTGTGTATGTGAGTATACAGAGCTGTGAAGGGAACAGTGGAGTGTGCATATTTTGTCGGTCCGTATTAGTCGTAAGAAAATATGTTTTAGACAATAAGAGAGCCATGGGAATCTAGGGGTGAATGTACAAGCGCGTGTGATAATGGACGGGGTATTAAAGAAATTGGGGAGGTGAGTTGAGTCCATTCGGGAAATAGGACCCAAGGCAGCGAATCAGACTCTGTTCAGTCTTGGTCCACGAGGCCTGTGATCCATGATGTAAAAGGACGCCCAGGACTGAGACATGTAGGGAAGAATGACCAGGAGAACAGAAATGGCAGGCGACAGGAGTATCCAAACCGAGTCGTATGTCCCTCAAAGCGGTATATATATATAAATATATTTGTTTTGAAAGGTTTTTGATATGAAATCGTGTGTCGAAACAAATATTGTTCTACTTGGGGAGGGTAATATTGTTGTAATAATATTGCCAGAAATAATAACAGAACACACTCACTGTTTGGTTTGGGTTGGTTTTCGCTTCCGTGTCTTTTATATCTCCATGGTTAATTTATTTCGCAATCAACGTTTATCATTGATTGACCAACGGTTAAAATACAGATATAAATATATATATATATATAGTCTATGAAAGTTCTTTCGTCACACATCTGCAACATCATCAGTGGTACTATTATGTTTCTTTCCATTGTATTGTAAAGTCTACGCTATTTTTAGTTTTATTTGATTAATTAATTTATTTCTTCTTGTCCATGTCTCTGCGCATCCGTTTGCCTTTGTGTTTAATATTTGGTGTGTGTGCTTTTGTTTTTGTATTCTATCTTTGTTCACTAGTGTGTTTTTTATATGTTGTTACTGTACTTGTGTATATATATATATATTTATTTATATATATATACTCTTTTACTCTTTTACCTGTTACAGCCATCCGGCAGACGCCATACAAGGGCACCACCCTTGTTGCTACACGTTCTATCTCCAGACTGTGTTGACTGGCCATTGGTGCAAGAGGGAGTTCATTGCTGCTGCCCTCAGGTTACCTTCGTACCGTGCTGTGGGCTCATCCGGGATCCTGCATAGCAGGGTGTCGAGATGTTTCTTGAAAACATCCACGTCCACACCATGTCTCAAATCCCTTGGCAGGTTTTTGAAGAGATGAAGGTCTTTGAACTCCAGGCTATTGTAGTATCTGCTACTTATTCTAGATGTGGAAGACGGGACCTTTGGCACCACGCAGTGACGTCCTGTTCGTGGATTGTTCCAGCTCCCAATGCCAAAGTTTGGTGCTAGTCCCTCCAGGATTTTCCACATGCGTATCTCTCCCGTCTTAGTTCCAAGGAGTAGAAGTTCTGTTCTTTTAGCCTCTCCCAGTAGCTTGTCTCCTTCATAGTCGCAATCCTCTTGGTGTAGCTTCCTTGGATTGCCTCAAGTTCCGTGGTTAGTTTTTATGAAGGGGTTGTCGGAAGCGTATTCCGTTTGAAAAAGTTGTTCCATAGATTAAGAACCAATGCAATGTATCGGGGTTCATCCCTCTCCTATATTCAATTGTATTAGACGGCTCGGAAAGATTCCCTTCCTTGAGCTATTTAATTGTAAAAGACTATTTTGAGTTTCTAACTCAATCTATGATATATATATATATATATATATATATATATATATATATATATATATATATATATATATATATATATATATATATATATATATATATATATATATATATATATATATATATATATATATATATATATATATATATATATATATAATAACTAGAGATTGATTAACATATAAATATACATGAATAATCACAGGAGATACTTTTTGCTTGCGTGTAACCGCGCATAGCTAGTATAGGTAATATTTACCTTATGTCATGACACCCATAATTTCGATTTAGATTAAATTCATTTAATTCATTTATCTTAATTTTGGACTTAGATACATATATATATATATATATATATAAGATTATGAGGATCTAACCTCTACACATCAAACATTACGCCACCATTTGGAAGTTGATTACTAACTATTTTAAATATATATACCTAGCTCTCTTTCTGCTGAGGAACTGCTTCGCCATGCCGAAGGTCCTCTATACCCTCCGTGCTACACCCAGACATCTCTCCTCGCTGACCTCTATACTTGTATCTGAGCAGCAGCCGAGGGCATATGCAACGTCAAGTTTGACAACATAGGGTGGCAACAGGCCACTTTACCTGTCAGCTATGGAGGCCTTGCCCTCCGGTCCTCGATCTCACTAGCTTTGCCGGCGTATCTTTCGTCGGTAAACTCGTGCCGCTTCCTCGTCAGCAGGGTTCTTCAAAACACAACAGAACCCTCTGTGTTCAGAGAACGTGAGGCCGCCTGTGAGACGTGGGACCGGCTCGGACTTAGCCCAGTAGACGTCCCTCCTCCTTCTCCCCCTATTGACGTCAAGTGCCCCCAACGCACTTGGGATGACATCCAGTGCAGCCTGGCTTCAGACAGTCTCACGGGCCAGCTCGATCAGCACCGCCTTGCTTGTTTTCGTGCGGCCCCAAACCCCACAGTGGTGCCTGGCTCCATGCCCTGCCCTCCGTCTCCACTGGCACGCAGCTAGACAACCATAGCCTGCGAATCGGCGTTTCCCCGAGGCCGGCCTCCGGATCTGCCAGCCACACCAATGTCGCTGCGGTTCCACCGTGGACTCTTTCGGCCTCCACCCACTTTCCTGTCGCCACAGTGCCGGCCGCATTTCACGCCATGCTGCCCTCATCGAGGTCATTAAGCATGGCTTGGACGCTGCAGGCTTCCCTTCCCAGCTCCAGCCGGTGGGGCTGGATCGGGGGGACGGCAAAAGGCCAAATGGCATGACCATCTTCCCGTTCCGCAGTGAGCCCTCGTCTGGGATGTCACTTGCACTGACACTTTCTGCAGCCGCAACCAGGTTCTGCTGTGCGTCGAGCTGAGGTGGCCAAACTCCTCAAATAGCGGTCGCTCTCCGACAGGTTTGCGGTCGTTCCCCTGGCAGTGGAGACTTCTGGTGTCCTCGGCCCCAGGGCTACCTCCTTACTCACCACCATAGGCGCTGAGCTGGCCAGCCGCAGGTGTGAGGCCTGCGAGATGAAGTGAATTTTCCTACGCGTTCCTTTGCCGTCCTCCGGAGAAACGCCTTCTCCATTCTGTCCGCCCGGGCTGTGGGTGGGCTCCATCGCGTACCATTGTAGTTGTTGTATACAGATATTAACTCATCAATCCCATTGTCCTAATACTATTTTAAATATTTTATGTTTATTACTCCTGAGGACGTCGCCGAATGTCTTGCGTCATGATCTAATGGCGGAAGCCATTTGAGTATTTATGCAACATTAAAGTAATATATTGGAATCCGGACTTCTTTGTTCATTCATATATATGAACCAGATAGAAAAAATGCGTACAGCAAAAAAAAGTAATATTGTTGGAATATAAACCTTTAAAAATACAGGACAAGAAACTAAAATAAAACTTTAAAAGAATAGGACAAGAAACTAAGATAAAACTTTAAAAGAATTGGACAAGAAACTAAGATAAAACTTTAAAGAATTGGACAAGAAATGAAAAATTATATATGTGTGTGTGTTTATATATATATATATGTGTATGTACATATATGTGTATATACATGTATATATATATACAGTAGCCAATCCACCGCCCTTTAAAACAAATAATACATTGTATAGTATATGTCTATTGTTGTTGGATAACCTTTGTTTCTTACGACAAGTGTTCCCGTTGATTCGGGCAGCGGAACATGTGCATCTTGAACTTAGTGGTCAGGGAGATTAAGCATGATATAATGTGCGACACGACTGGACCCTAACTTACAAGTACAATTCAAGTCTTACAGCTGAGTGGACTGAAGTAAATTTCTTGCTCGTCGACACAACACACCACCCGGTCCAGAAATATAACTTATCATCTTACAATTGGGAGGGTAGCTGTAAACTCAGGGTATGGAGTGACGGAACCAATAATACAAACAGTTCTGTCCGACGCTCTAACGACTCTGTCAACTCGTCGCCTAAAATTAGAAGAAAAAATGTAATACGACAAGCACTCTAAACACGAACTGAGAAAAACTGTCAGATAAGGAATTAGAGACATTCTACACATGAATAAGACATTAGGATGAAAGGTTACAGAACCAGTAGAATAAAACTTTCATTACACATAATAGCTATAACAGTTCAATAATAAATTATGAAAAAAAGTCGATAATTTGTGCGGAACACGGTACACGGAAACTGTTCTTGTAGTCTTTCTATTTCTGATAGTATCTTCTAGTACTCCTAGCAAAATTATCATCACTTTTTTCCGATGAGAAGTTGCAGGATTTGAACGCAGCACTCAGAGACCCAGAACAAATAAGTTTTAATCATAAAATCCACGAGAAAATGGAAGTTCAATAAATTAAAATGACTAGATAGGAAACGCAAAGAAAATATTCAACTGTATTCAGTATAAAACGTCTAGAAACGGACACAAAACCAGTATGTTTCACACGAAGACAGGAAGATAGTGGTCTTCTACGAATAGAAAATTATTATAACAGTATTATTTTTTTTTCACTGTCAGGCTAAGAACATATCAAGTAAACAATAACAGGACACTCATACAAATAGATAGAAAACACGAACAAAACGAAAACAATTTTCTATCTTGAAGGAAAGCTACGAATATAGAAGTGTGGTTGAGATAGAAATAGATAAGAAGTGGGTGGAGATAGAACAATAGATATTATATATATAGATATGTGAATTAACCAAACGTTGTGAGGTGAACCGTGAAATGTCACCACACGTCTATATATTGACGTAGAATACTGAAATAGGTACATCAAAAACATACAACGTTTATTCGTTTGAAGTATGAGGGTAGTTATAGCACTCACAGAGTGGAAGGTAGCTCTGCAAACCAAATTTGGATAGGGCAGTGAATTGGCAGAATCGGTAGAGGATCGGACGCCATACTTTACAGGATAGTTACGTCCCTTTACGTTCTGAGTTCAAATCCCGCCAAGGTTAACTTTGCCTTTCATCCCTACGCGGTCGATAAAATAAAGTACCAGTAATGCACTGGGGTAATTACTGGCCTTGTGCCAAAAGTAGAAACAACTATTTTAAAGTGGACTGTCAGTATCGGTAGAACGTCAGACATCATACTTTGTGGCATAGAGTTATGGCCCTTTACGTTCTGAGTTTAAATCCCGCCGTGGTTAGTTTTGCCTTTCATCCTGTCAAGGGTTGATAAAATAAAGTACCATAATGCACTGGGGTAACTGCTGCCCTTGTGCCAATTATTTTAAAGCGTTCTCACAAGTATATGAATATTGGTTTCTGATTTGGGCAGTAGACCAACAAATTTGGGGGAAGGGGAAGGTCGATTAAATCGGTCTCAGTGCATTACTGGGGCCTTATTTTACCGAATCGGTAAGGATGAAAGGCAAAACTAATCTCAGAAGGATTTGTACTCAGATTGTAAAGGGCGGTAACTCTAGGCCATAACGCATGATGTCTGATGCTTCACAGATACTGCTCATCCACCGCCCTATAATTTGCGAGGCTTAGTGTGCTTGATATATTATAGAGACAATAACGGCCATACAGAAGTGTGTGAATCTAGGTAACAGGACATGTGTTCGTGTTTGAGGCACAGAGTGTAAGGAGACGAAATAGAGGCATGAGTTTGAAGTCCCCTCACGAGTCTACAGGTGAAAGTTGTATCAATCATTACCTTTCGTGTGTAGAAGATTGCTGGTATGGAGAGAGAGGCCTCGAGAAACGGTTGATCATGGTGTCTTCCACAAAACACCTTGACTTGAGAGGAACTTTCCAGATGTCAGTTATAAGAGAAAGGTGTTCCCTAATTGTGAAGTCAGCGTAGTGAGATTGTGTTAAAATGGAAGTATTGAAACGTCAAGACACTGCCGAGATGTTTTGAGGCAGTGGTGAGACAGTACAGATAATTGTTGACAGTGTATTGTCAATGGAGACTGTGTGTGACAGTGTATTGTCAATGGAAACAGTGCGTGACAGTGTATTGTCAATGGAAACAGTGTGTGACAGTGTATTGTCAATGCAGACAGTGTATGGCAGTGCATTGTCAATGCAGACAGTGTGTGACAGTTTATTGTCAATGGAGAGAGTGTGTGACAGTGTATTGTCAATGGAGACAGTGTGTGACAGTTTATTGTCAATGGAAACAGTATGTGACAGTGTGTGACAGTGTATTGTCAATGGAGACAGTGTGTGACAGTGTATTGTCAATGGAGACAGTGTGTGACAGTGTATTGTCAATGGAGACAGTGTGTGACAGTTTATTGTCAATGGAGACAGTGTGTGACAATTTATTGTCAATGGAGACAGTATGTGACAGTGTATTGTCAATGGAAACAGTGTGTGACAGTGTATTGTCAATGGAGACAGTGTATGACAGTGTATTGTCAATGGAGACAGTGTGTGACAGTGTATTGTCAATGGAGACAGTGTGTGACAGTTTATTGTCAATGGAGACAGTGTGTGACAGTGTATTGTTAATAGAGACAGTGTGTGACAGTTTATTGTCAATGGAGACAGTGTGTGACAGTGTATTGTCAATGGAGAGAGTGTGTGACAGTGTATTGTCAATGGAGACAGTGTGTGACAGTGTATTGTCAATGGAGACAGTGTGTGACAGTGTATTGTCAATGGAGACAGTGTGTGACAGTGTGTGACAGTGTAGTGTCAATGGAGACAGTGTGTGACAGTGTATTGTCAATGGAGACAGTGTTTGACAGTGTATTGTCAATGGAGACAATATGTGACAGTTTATTGTCAATGGAGACAGTGTGTGGCAGTTTATTGTCAATGGAGACAGTATGTGACAGTGTATTGTCAATGGAAACAGTGTGTGACAGTGTATTGTCAATGGAGACAGTGTATGACAGTGTATGGTCAATGGAGACAGTGTGTGACAGTGTATTGTTAATGGAGACAGTGTGTGACAGTTTATTGTCAATGGAGACAGTGTGTGACAGTGTATTGTCAATGGAGAGAGTGTGTGACAGTGTATTGTCAATGGAGACACTGTGTGACAGTGTATTGTCAATGGAGACAGTGTGTGA
>OZ024749.1:7948088-7958088 GCA_964016885.1 Eledone cirrhosa | reverse complement strand
TCCTTCTGTAGCCTGTTTAACCAGTTCCATGTCTGCCGATCTCTAAATTCAGTTTTCTCAAAGAAGGTACTATGAAGGGATTTTTCATGAAGGTTGCTCTTACTCCTTGTTGTTATTTCCTCCTTCGACATCTCCTGGTCTATTGTTCTCTCTTTCAGTACAATTCTGAGCATTGGCTTCCTACTGTCGGTCACGTATTCATGCAGGTTGTTTTTCTCAATCGGAACACAATCCTCTATGCTGATAAGACCTCTTCCACCTTCAGGTCTCCTTAAGTAGAGTCTATCGACATCACTCCTCTTGTGGAACATATTGTAGATAGTCAATAGCTTCCTAGTCTTCCTATTCATTTCTTTTTGTTCAGCAACATTCCATTTCAGAATTCCCGCACTGTACCTAATAATAGACACAGCTCGGGAATTCACTGCACTTATGACATTCCTACTGTTCAGATGCGATTTTAATACGCTCCTTACTCTCCTAATGTACTCAGATCTTATCAATTCCTTCATTTTTTTGTTCTTGATGTCATCTCCCTCCAGAAAACCTAAATATCTGTATCCTTCTTCAGTGTTAATTTCCTTTATCATCTCACCTGTTGGTACCTGGATTCCGTTGCTTCTGCTCAATTTACCCCTCTTCATCACTAGGACTCCACACTTATTATTACCAAATTGCATACATATATCACTACTGAAAATACGGACAGTGTCAACAAGTACATCCAACTCCTTCTCACTCTTCCCAAAGGGTTTAAGATCGTCCATGAAGAGGAGGCGGTTGATGGTAAGCCCTCCTTTTCCCAACTAACAACAGAGGGGACAGACTATCTCCCCGGAAGCTACCTCTCTTGATCTTCACGCTTCCCAAGGATTCTCCACCCGATGTTAATTCTGTTTCCAAGGACTTCATACTTTTGCTCAACAACTGTCTGGTGTTATCTGCCAGCTTGAAGATCTCTAGGCTTTTGGTTATCCAAGAATGAGGCATCATGTCGAATGCCTTTTTGTAGTGTATTCATCCCATGGCAAGACCAGTGTGTATCTCCTCTTGTAATTCCTCATTACCATCTTATTAATAAGTAACTGCTCTTTTGTACCACGGGACTTCTTTCGGCATCCTTTCTGTTCGTCCGGTAACAAGTTGTTTGTGTGGAGGTGATGGTAGATTTCCTCAGACACAATGCTTGTTAACAATTTCCACATTACGGATAGACATATGATAGGTCTATAGTTGGTAACATCATTACCCTTGATTCGGTCTTTCATTATCAGAACTGTGGTACCTTTTGTCAACCACTCTGGTACCTCACCCGACATCAAGCAGTCATTGAACATGGTTGTCAGTTTCGGGTGGAGGGATGTTATATTTTTAATCCAATACCCCTGCACACTATCTGGGCCTGGTGATTTTTAGTTGGTTATGTGTTGTCCTGCCCTTTAAGAGTTTCAACTGTAATACTTAAATCAGTTTGTGGTGTGCTTGTCCACTTTTCTCCTTTTGTACTGTCTCAATCCACACTGCCTGGTCATTATGTTAACATCCTGCTCCCATATTCCTCTCCAGAATGTCTTAGTCTGTTCCGCCTCAGGGATCAAGTCGTTGCCTCTTTCTTTCCCCTCAAGCTTCCCCCAAAACATCTTCTGGTTGTTGTCAAACATGCGGTTTCTGTCTATACTGACTGACTCTCTTCTCATACCGCCTAATCTTTGCACTCTTTGCTACACTGCGTTGCTTCAGTTCCTCTATGATAATATTTAACTTTTTCCTCCTAGTTTTGTACTTTATTTCCAGTCTATTTTTAGTGTCTATGTTTTGTAGTGTCCCATTCAGTAGTGACTCAAGCTTTCCAATGTCATTTCCCATTTCCCTGATTTGACCATTCAGTCGTTTCTTCCACCAAGGTTCTGATCTTTCTTGTTTGTTATTTCCTCTCGTTTTTATGCCAAGTAATTTCCTCACCGCATTTGCTGTTGCTTTGAGGATATTGTTGCATTGGTGAAGGTTCCTCGCCTCAAGGTATGGGATGACTTTGTTTACCTTAGCTGTTGTTTCTTTTAACTTTTTCCTGACTACAAATCTTAGGTTCATAGGTTTCCCACTATCATTGTTCATTTCATCTACCACTAAGTTTAGGTATCAACCAAATCTTGTCCTAGCCCGTCAGCATTCATTTCCTCAATGGCCGCATCTTTGTTCCAGATGTTATTTATGTCAGCATTCAGATCATTGTCTGCTTCGGATGCTTCCTCCGGTCTCTCAACCTCTTCACCTTCATTTCCCACTGGCTCATTTGTCTGGCATACTCCACTCTCCATTTCCAACCTAATCTCTCTGCTCAGTTCCTCCAGTTACAACTCGCTTATCCATCCATTAGTTCTTATTACCCTAGCCTGCCCGGCCAATTTTTGTTCATCTAATTTGAATAGACCAATCTCGTTCCAGATGTTATGCATCCGTTTCCTATAGCCTTTTTCGTTGGGGTTACTCTTCAGGTAACATTGCATAACAGTTCTATTCAATTCTTTCGTCCAATTGGTTCTTGTCCCTTTCCTTCTTCCTCCAACACCAGCAGTATTTGGATGACAGCCAGGTCCCTGCTGCTGGGCCAGGGAGCACTTGCTGAGTGAGAGTCTGTCACATAACGTTCCAGTCTCCTCTTCACCGTTATTCGAACTGTTTAGGTTCGACATTTAAACACTCATATCGAGGATTGGCGAATGTATGGTTACATAACCACCGGTGATTTCATCACCCCCAGTGATTTTATCACCCCCGGTGATTTTAGCGTGGCACAATCACGCTGTTGGCGAACATAAATAAATAAACAAATAAAAATAAGAGTCATTGTAATGTTTGAATGTCTGACTTAGTTTTTTTTGTTTGTTTGTCTTTTTCCTTTGCGTTTTTCCTTTTTCAAGGCCAGTAACATCGGTTACTAGTGTTGTTGTTGCTGCTGCTGCTAAGGGAAGTAGGGGTTGTTGTGTTCAAAACTTTTGAAATTTGTGTTTGTTGTTGCGTTTGCTTCTGTCTGTGTTCTGTTCTATAATTTTTCGACTTGTTGCTTATCATTGTTATTTTGCCGTTTAACTTTGCCTTTCATCCTTACGGGGTCGATAAAATAAAGTACCAGTAATGCACTGGGTAATTGCTGGCCTTGTGCCTAACGTAGAAACAATTATTTTGCCGTTTAAATCCCGCCGAGGATGACTTTACCTTTCATCCTTACGGGGTCGATAAAATAAAGTACCAGTAATACACAGGGTAATTGCTGGCCTTGTGCCAAAAGTAGAAACAATTATTATTTTGCCTTTCATCCTTACGGGGCCGACAAAACAAAGCATCAGCAACACACCGGGACAATTGCTGGCACCGTGCCAAAAGCAGAAACAATTATTATTATTATATTACAGCTTAGATTTGACATCGTTTAAACTAAACATTTTGAGAAAGTTTAGAGATACAACAACAATAATTATTTTGGTGTTGTTGTTGTTAGCTGTTTGACCGGGACATTAAACCAGTCTATATCTTTTGATACCTTCCTCTCTTCTTTTCATGTGTAGCGGCACTACTACCATCCCTCTCTTAACAGGAGGTAGTGAGGGAATAGTGGTGGTAGCGATGATGTAGTGGTGGCGGTGGTGATGGGATAGCAGTACTATAGGGATGGTGCTGGTTTGTATTTGTATTTGGCTAGATTTTTTGTGGTGGTAGTGGTGATGGTGGCGGCGGCGGTGGTGGTGTTGGTGGTGAAGTTATTTGGCTGTTGTTTTTTAGCCATTTGCTTTTCTGATTATAAAATTTCTGATACGAAATTAAATATTAAATATTGGAGCTCTATGCCATAATGTGATGCGTTGTCACTTCCTGAGAGTGCAGACTGATATCTTATGTTCCATTTGTAATAAGAATTATTCTATAACAATTGTTTTAAATATGTAAAAAATGTAAAACTTACGGGAGCGATTCTATAACACTCTATCCACCATGTGCGTATCTTCCCTATTATTATTATTATTATTATTGTTATTGTTATTCCTTGAATCTCAGTCATTGATGTTGGTTAACTGGAAAGTCCGTTGGATTGAATATCAAGCCACTACCTGCAGCCTCAGATATTCAGGACGTATCGGAGGGTTCTTGCCGTTCCAAGCAAGCATGCCTTTTGAAGCGTTCCAAAAAGCGTGAAGGGGCCGATTTTCTTTAACCATCCCTGGAAACCTTTGGAGATAGTCCCCAGTGCGCCTATGACAATCGGGATCACTTTGACTTCATGGCAGTTCCAAATCCTTTTCACCTCCCACTTTAGGTCCTGGTATCGGTTAATTTTCTCCCTCTCCTTCTCTTGCACTCTCGTGTCGAACGGGCAGGCCACATCCACAATCAGGCACGATCTTTTTTCTTTGTCCACAACCACCAGGTCAGGTCTATTGTGTTCCAGTTTTTTGTCCGTCTGTATCCTAAAATCCCACAGCACCTTCACCTGACTGTTCTCCATCACCGCCTCTGGCCTATGCTCATACCATTTCTCAGAATGTGGTAGATTGTTTACTTTGCACAGGTGCCAGTGGATCACCCTGCCCATCACATCGTGTCTCCAGCCCTTATAGTGGGTCTGGGCTAGGTGTTTACACTCGGACACAATGTGAGCCACAGTCTCCTCTCTCTCTCCACAGATCCTGCACAGTGGGCTAGCCTCCTCCTTGTAGATATGGTGCTTCAACCACTTCGTTTTGAGGGCCTGCTCCTGCGCAGCCATTAGCATTCCTTCTGTAGCCTTTTTGAGGTCTCCTCTTCTCAACCAGTTCCATGTCTGTGGATCTCTAAATTCAGTTTTCTCAAAGAAGGTACTATGAAGGGATTTTCCCTTAAGGCTGCTCTTCCTCCTTGATGTTATTTCCTCCTTGGGTATCCCCTGGCCTACTGTCCCCTCCTTCAGTACAGCTCTGAGCATTGGCTCCTTACTATAGGTCACGTATTTGTATAGGTTGTTTTTCTCCATCTGAACACAGTCCTCTATGCTGATAAGACCTCTTCCACCCTCAGATCTCCTTAGGTAGAGTCTATCGACATCACTCCTCTTGTGGAACATGTAGATAGTCAATAGCTTCCTAGTCTTCCTATCCATTTCTTTTTGTTCAGCAACATTCCATCTCAGAATTCCCGCACTGTACCTAATAATAGACACAGCTCGGGAATTTACTGCGCTTATGGCATTATTATTATTATTATTATTATTATTATTATTATTATTATTATTATTATTATTGTTCTTTGAGTCTCAGTCATTAATGTTAGTAAACTGGAAAGTTTGTTTAAATGAATATCAAGCCACTACCTGCAACCTCAGATATTCAGGACGTATCGGACGTATCTGTTTTAGTATTGTATGGTTGGGTTTTGCCTGCCGCAATTTTCAATTTGTCAAGCTATCTAAACTGAGGGCCTACCCTTATTGAGTGCTTTGCTACTCATTCCTTATTGTAGGTCGAATTTGCTTGGCCACAGCCAAAGCTTCGATTTTACTAAGCTTCCACTTGTATATATATATATATATATATATATATATATATATATATATATATATATATATATATATATGAAAGTTAATTTTTAATTGTTTTTAATATTTTCTTATTTTACGTCTTTCATATTATTGTTCTGCATCCTCCTGCATTGAGCCACCTAGGTACTATGACATAACTTATGTATTTGCTAGCATTAGTGTACATCTGTACACATATGTTGGTAGATATACTAAATTCTATATATATATATTTATATATATTGTTATACTTGGGGAGGGTCATATTGTTGTAATAATATTGCCATAAATAATAACAGAACCCACTCACTGTTTGGTTGGTTTTCGCTTCTGTATCTTTTATATCTCTATACTTAAGTTATTTGGCCATCAATGTTTATCACTGACTGACCAACGGTCAAAAGTACAGATATAAATATATATATATATTGTCTAACAAAGTTCTTTTGTTGCACATCTGCAACATCATCAGTGGTACTATTATCATGTTTCCCCTACTGTATTTTATGTAATGTAATCTCTACGCCATTTTTCTGGCGAAATTTATGTCTTCCAATAACACTTTCGTTCTTTCTGACAAAACCAATAATGTTTACGAAGTCGACAACACTACCTACAGACACTTGGCCCATAACGCTATTACCTCTAAATATAAGAAGGCTAACCCTATGGCCTACCACGACGGCAATACAGAAGCCAAGGACCTTGCCGCCGCCCTTAAGGTAGATAAGAAGCTACAATGCTTAACTAAGCGGGAGGCGTTCCTCACCCTGAAAGTTCACAAGGTAGAGTTTATTTCTAATCCCACATGTAGACTACTAAACCCGGCACGCACGGATATGGGAGTAGTCAGTAAGTCCATACTTAGGAACATAGTTAAGACCCTTAGGACCAAGTCCAACATGTCCCAGTGGGAGAACAGCGACTCCGTCATTAAGTGGTTTAACTCCTTCAAATCCAAAAAAGCGATGTTCACGCAATTCGACATCGTAAATTTTTACCCTTCGATCTCAGAGACCCTGTTACACAAAGCGTTGGACTTTGCTACCACTTACACTACCGTCCATGTTAGACAGGGAACTCATCGCTCACTGCCGGAAAAACCTCCTCTTCAACAACGGAGTAGCCTGGGAAAAGAAGTCAACCACTTCAGATCTATTCGATCGTTTGACAGTACTGACGTATGCAACTTGGTTGGCCTATTTATTTTAGTCATATTACGTGTTAGATTCCCGGACTTCCTCACGGGAATATACCGCGACGATGGCTTGACCTTATGGAGCCATAAAAGAGGTCACGACCTCCACCGGTTTAAAAAAGACTTAACTTCTACCTTCAATGATTTAGGACTTAGGATAACAGTAGCTACCAACCTCTCTAGCGTAGATTTCTTAGACGTTAATTTAGACCTTCGCACACCCACCTACATACCCTTCCATAAGCTAAACGAAAAACTCAATTACATTCACAAGGACTCATACCACCCTCCCACTGTTTTTAGAAACCTCGTAAATAATATCAGTACTAGAATCTCTAACCTCTCCTCTAATAAGGCTATCTTTGACAGAGCGGCACCCTACTATAACACGGCGTTAGCTAACAGCGGCTTCTCGCAACCTATCACTTACTCCCCCACTATCAACAACAGAAATAAGAAAAGAAAGCGTAACAGACAAACTATCTGGTTCTTTCCTCCCTTCTCACTCAACGTTAAAACCAATGTAGGAAAAATAATTTTAGCCCTCTTAGATAGACACTTTCCCATAGGTCACCAATACCGCCTCATCTTTAACAGACACAATGTAAAACTAGGGTACTCCTGCGCTAAGAATATTAATGCCCACATCACCAACAGCCGTAAGGGCAACTTCCCACCAGGGTGCTCTTGCCGAGAGCCTGAAGCTTGTCCCCTTGAACGGCAATGCAACACACGCGCTGTAGTTTATGAAGCAGTGGTCACTTCCAACAGACCAAATCAACCACAAGAGGTCAAATCCTATGCGCGTATGGCGGAGGGCCGATTTAAGGAACGTTTCCTGAACCATCAGACGACCGTTAGGTATCCGGACAAACGATCATCCACGAAACTCGCGAGCCACGCATGGTCCCTCAAGGACTCAAGTATAAACTACCCGATTCAATGGAAAGGCATCACTAAGTCCTAGCCATACGCAAGGGACAATGCGTCTTGTGGACTGTATTGATAAATGGATAAATATTCTAAAGAGATTACGCAATAGCGATTGCCTAAACTCAAATAGTGAAATATTCACTCGTTGTCCACATGTCTGGAAACACCTCTTACATAACTACAAAGCTCCGGATTGAATAATAGCAACATCCTAATTTTCTTATCAACTATAACCTTTCCGGCTTTAGCAGTTGTCTCCCTTACACCCCTCACCCGCAGTTTTGTATTGCCTGGGTGAAGTGACCGTTTCTGTTGTGTTACCACTTATATATATATATATATATATATATATTAGAAAATTAGGTTCTTTTTACAACACGAGTGAAAGTATAAGGAAAAAAGATAAAATCGAAAATGCAACTGAAGTCTTTGTAAGAATATTTATTTGGTTCCTTTACCGGTTTCGCAGTTCTTCCGCTTTTCAAAAGTCTAATTGATATATATATATATATATATATATATATATATATATATATATATATATATATATATATATATATGTATATATATATATATATATATATATAAGAGTATATCTATCTGTTAGTTTTCGTTATTTCACTCTATTCAATCTACATGTATTACTAATATATGTGAAAATGATATCATTGTGAAGAAGTCGGTGTTTTTTTTATGGTTGTTGTTGTTGTTGTTGTTGTTGTTGTTGTTGGAGTTATCTTTATGGTTGTTGTTGTTGTTGTTATAATTATTTCATAAAATAAATATTATTTTATATGAATTTTATTGATGATACCAGTGAGACATTTTCTTTTTAATATATTAACATTATATACATATATATACATATATATATATATATATATATATATATATATATATATAGAGAGAGAGAGAGAGAGAGAGAGAGAGAGAGAGAGAGAGATGTGTATATATATATATATATATATATATACATACATATATAATATATACTTACATACATATTTTATATATATATAAACATAAATACATATGTATACATATATCTGAGTGTGTATATATATATGTATGTGTATATATATATATATATATATATATATATATATATATATATATATATATATATATATATATATATATATATAAATTAGCGAGAATCGTTTTCAGCTCAGGAATTAACGAAAATCAACGTCCGATATATATATATATATATATATATATATATATATATATATATATATATATATATATATATATATATATATATACATATATATATATGTATATATATATATATATATATATATATATATATATATATATATATATATATATATATATATATATATATATACATATATATATGTGTTTTGTGTGTATACATATACATATATATACATATATATATTTATATATATATATAGATATATATATATGCGTGTGTATACATACATATATATATATATATGTGTGTGTGTATACATACATATATATATATGTGTGTGTGTATACATACATATATATATATGTGTGTGTGTATGTATGTATGTATACTCACACACACACACACACACACACACACACACACACACACACACACACATATAACAGTATACAACACACCATGTCGTCATAGTTTCCTCACTATTCACGAAGTGTTGCTATTAACCTTTTGACGCGATATTTCTCCTTGTAACTCTCTCACTTGCTTCAGACGACAGGGCGCCCTCTATAGTTATATAGCAGTTATAGCATGTGGTGGTAGTGGTAGTGGTGGTGGTGGTGGTGGTAGTGGTGGTGGTAGTGTGGTGGTGATGGTGGTTGTGGTGGTGGTGGTGGTGGTGGTAGTGTGGTGATGATGGTGGTTGTGGTGGTGGTGGTGGTAGTGTGGTGGTGCTGGTGGTTGTGATGGTGGTGGTAGTAGTGATGGGGGTGGTAGTGGTAGTGGTGGTGGTGGCGGTGGTGGTAGTAGTAGTGGTGGTGGTGATAGTGGTGGTGGTAGTGGTGGTGGTAGTGGTGGTGGTAGTGGTAGTGGTAGTGGTGGTAGTGGTGGTGGTAGTGTGTTGCTGATGGTGGTTGTGGTGGTAGTGGTAGTGTTGTGGTGATGGTGGTGGTAGTAGTGATGGGGGTGGTAGTGGTAGTGGTGGTGGTGGTGGTGGTGGTGGTGTGGTGGTAGTGTGGTGGTGGTGATGGTTTGTGATGGTGGTGGTGGTGGTGGTAGTAGTAGTGATGGTGGTGGTGGTGGTGTGGTGGTGGTGTGGTGGTGGTGGTGGTAGTAGTAGTGATGGCGGTAGTGGTGGTGGTGGTAGTGGTGGTTGTGT
>OZ024749.1:7938088-7943088 GCA_964016885.1 Eledone cirrhosa | reverse complement strand
TATATATATATATATATATATATATATATATATATATATATATATATATATAAGAAAATGAGTTTCTTTTCTAAAATAAAACAAATTAAAAAAAAAAAAATAGATATCCTACACGGGTGAAAGTATAAGGAAAAGAAATTGAAAATGCAACTGGAGTCTTTTAAGAATATCTATTTATTTACTTTACCGGTTTCACAGTTATTATGATTTTCCAAAGTAAAATTGAGAACGAGGGTTTGTATTTCTGTAGTGGTTTGTCTCACATCAGATGTCTGTCTGTATGTCAGTCTGTGTGTATGTGGGTATGTGTGAATGTAAGTATACCGTCTGAAAAAGTTGAAATCACGGTGTCCGTTCCAGTTTCACGGCTGACGAAGGGACCATATGTCTTTTCCTTGTGCTAAGTGTTTGCGTATCCGTTCTTTCGTATATATATGTATATATATATATATATATATATATATGTATATATATATATATATATATATATATATATATATATATATATATATATATATATATATATATATATATATATATATATATATATATATATAAGTGGATGCTAAGCAAAGTCGACCTACAATAAGAATGAGTTAGCAAAGCACTCAATAAGGGTAGGTATATATATATATATATATATAAGTAGTATAGGTAGGTATATATATATATATATATAAGTATGTTTTGAAACAGTGAGCAGGTTTGAAATTAGAAAATAGAAATAGCTTTCACCGTATTTTTGACTAAAGGCATTTTAGCCTGATAATGGGGTTTAGAACCCTCAGATAAATGGAAAAACATGAGTATTGACGTCAATACTCATCTTTTTCCATTTAACTGAAGGTTCTAAACCCCATTATCAGGCTAAAATTCCTTTAGTCAAAAATACGGTGAAAACTATTTCTATTTTCTAATATATATATATATATATATGTATGTAGGTATGTATATATATATATATATAGAGAGAGATAGATAGATAGATGGATATATATATATATATATATATATATATATATATATATATATATATAGAGAGAGAGAGAGAGAGAGAGAGAGAGAAAGAAAAAGAGATGAAATCGAAAATGCAACTGAACTCTTATTTTTTTTTTAAATATATATATTTATTTGGTTCCTTTACCGGTTTCGCAGTTCTTCTGCTTTTCAAAAGGTGAGTTGAGATGGAGGGTCTGTGGTTTTTCTCACGTGGGAGAAAAACCACAGATCCTCCATCTCAACTCACCTTTTGAAAAGCAGAAGAACTGCGAAACCGGTAAAGGAACCAAATAAATATATATATTTAAAAAAAAAATAAGACTTCAGTTGCATTTTCGATTTCATCTCTTTTTCTTTATACTTTCACTCGTGTAGGACACCTCGGTTATTTTTCATTTTGTAAAAAAAAAACCTCACTTTCTAATATATATATATATATATATTTATATTTGTATATATATGTATATATATATATATATTTATATATACATGGATGTGCGTGCGAGAGAGAGAGAGTGTGTGTGTGAGAGGGAGTGAGATATTGAGTGAGATAAAGGGAGTGATAATTTAAAATAATTTGATGACACACATCTGCTTGATGTCAACTAAGCTCCTATCTTGTCAAATTATCAGAGTCGTTATATAGACAGACCACTTGGAAAGACATTGTTTATATACATCTTGAATTGGAGAATGCTGGACAAAATAATAAATGCTAGCAGCGATCGAATTTATACCAAGATGGAAGTCGCGTTGATTCAATAAACTACAAAGTAAGAGATCAAATATAAATGTTAAAAGTTGGATTGAAATAAAATGACGGTAAAATAAGATAACTTATCCACCTTAATGTCTCAAAATGAATGGAAGATATATAAATGAAATGTCACAAAATAAATATAAGATGGAAAATAACACATAGTTTCAGTTAGAGGAATTATAAAAGTGAACATCGGAGTAACGTAGTATATGAGTCTTTTGGTTTAAGAGAATCCTATTGAGAACGCCGTGTCGACTGTCTAGTGAACTGTATGTTTAGCATTGACCTCTGTGGTTTATTGCATGCATTAAGTTAGCTCATTTTTCTGCAGACGTTGCTCCTCATATATATATATATTCACCTAGCTTATGCTAAACAGAATAATTTTTGAAGCTTGTTTCTTTCCCCTGGTTAGCCGTACTCTTCGTTGTTCTCCTGTCTCACTCGCTTTACGCGTTTTAATTGTCCTAATAACTTATTTTGGTTATTATTGCACCGACGTGAGGTATATGATTTTTAATGCAATGAAATATCTATGATCGTCGGTAAATCACTGATGAGGGACTCATTTTATTACATGTTATCCATGTGCTACCTGCAGTATTTTTCTCTATATTTTATTACATATATTTACCACTGCGATTCTGTGTTTTTTTCTCTCTCTCTTACTGTTCCCCCATTCTCTCTGTTTCTCCCCCTCTGTCATGTCAGTTAACTCTTCCTCACACTTTCACTCACTCACTGTTTCTCTCTCTTCTCTTCATTTCATCCTGTACACCACGAAGGTTATTTTTCTCTCTCACATAGCCTTCGCTCGTGTCGGGTCTGTCCTAAAAGCGCTCATATATTTACCTAGCTTATGCTAAACAGAATAATTTTTGAAGCTTGTTTCTTTCCCCTGGTTAGCCGTACTCTTCGTTGTTCTCCTGTCTCACTCGCTTTACGCGTTTTAATTGTCCTAATAACTTATTTTGGTTATTATTGCACCGACGTGAGGTATATGATTTTTAATGCAATGAAATATCTATGATCGTCGGTAAATCACTGATGAGGGACTCATTTTATTATATATATATATATATATATATATATATATATATATATATATATATATATATATATATATATATATTTGCTTCACCATTTTGTTTGTTTACACCTGCGTCCCCTTTATTTACGTGTCCCAACGACTTTTTTTAGCCGTTGCTCGCACCAACCAGAGGTATATGGTCTTTAAAGCGATGAAATGCCTATGATGGTTGGAAGATCACTCATGAAGGACAAACTTTTTTCATATGTAACCCATTTGCAACTCCGCAGCGCCCTTATTATAATATATATTATATATATATATATATATATATATATATATATATATATATATATATATATATATATTTATAAATATATATATATATATATATATAAATAAATAGCTTAGAGTTTAGCTCTGTGAGTATTGATTTATTATTTTCTAGATCGTACAGGCAGACCTTATGTTGTTGAATTAAGATTTTTCACTCTAGCGATCTTATTAGTCAATTGCAACTATAACAAGTAAATGTTCATCAAATATTAATTTATACTGCTCAGAAGCGATTCCTAGAGCTGAAATGATTGTAAATGACCTCTCTGAGTCTAAACTCTAAGCTATTTATCACTGCTCCCCCAGGTGAGCTGAATTTTGTAAACCCATATAAACGGCTGTTATTTCTAGCACTATGTGTGGGACGTTAGAGGACTGGAATAAGCCGTGTGCAAAACCTCGTGTATTTTCGCTACGCTAACCAGACCTTAGATATTTTTCTAAGGTTGAGTTATTTTATTTTTATCTGGGTACCTATTGATAAACACAGAAAAAGTTGATTAACTCACTGCTAATTAGTTAATTATTTTACTATTATACCATCCTTTGTGAAACATGTTTGAAGTTTGAAGTTCTGACCGATCTGCGGAAAAAGTTTGTATTTTGAATTTTAAACGTGTCTAGGTACCAAGGCTTTTTGCCCATATGAGTCTGTAAGTATTGATTTATTATTTTCTAGATCGTACAGGCAGACTTATGTTGTTGAATTAAGATTTTTCACTCTAGCGATCTTATTAGTCAATTGCAACTATAACATGTAAATGTTCATCAAATATTAATTTATATATATATATATATATTATATATATATATATATATATATATATATAATGTATAAAAATCAATACAATATAATTACCTCATTACCAGAAGTTTCCCGAATGAAGCGAATACGAAAGAAGCGTCTTCATTCGTTCGTCAGACGAGGCAACATAAAACATGGGTAAATACTTTCTTTCGTATTCGCCTCATTCGGGAAACCTCTGGTAATGAGGAAATTATATTGTATTGATTTTTATATATTAAATTTTGCTCTGATACTTACATAGAGCACTCTTCACTTCTATGACCTTTTCTGTTTTTAACGGAAATTTCAATACTTATATATATATATATATATATATATATATATATATATATATACGAGGGCAATCCCAAAAGTAAGGTTTCCTTCCGATATTGCAACTTCCCATATTGCAACTTTTCCGTGGATGGTGCTTTCGGGAAACCTCAGGGAACCAAAATGCAGAGAGCATCCAGAGTGATCCGCCATCTTTACGCATGTTTTCCTCGGAAGGAGACCTTACTTTTGGGATTGCCCTCTATATAATAACTGCGCGAAATTCGCACTTGGCGGTAGCGTTCAACGGGAGCTCTATTCTCAACGGCTGCCAAGCCAAGATTGAGCATCCCAGCGAAGCGCGCGCATGCTTGTTTGGGAGTGAAGGAAGCACCAATCACAACAGTGTTGCCAACAGCCGTACGAACAGTTTCTCTGCGTCCCCATCGCTTTGGAAACCTTACTTTGGGGATTACTCTCGTATATATATATATATATATATATATATATATATATATATATATATATATATATATATATATATATATATATATAATATATTCAATAAATGTAATCTGAGGTTTTCGAATATTAATAATAACATTCGATTCGTTTGCAATTAAACAAACAACCCTCATTTTTAAAGCCATGTCAGTAGAATGAACCCTTCATTCTTGCTCTTGTGTTGGCATGTAAACACAACTGCAGACACTAATGTTTCTGGGTATCACCCTTCATCAGTACAGCTCATTGTTCACCTGCCAAATGTCAGAACTAGTGAAAATATATATTTTCTAAAATATACAGTGACTGAT
>OZ024749.1:7920588-7933088 GCA_964016885.1 Eledone cirrhosa | reverse complement strand
CAGCATAGGACTCTGTTTCTTTTCATATTCCTCAATGGTAACAATGACATTTCAACACTAGGCTCTGTCTGTTATAAGATCTTCACATGTTTCAGTGTTGGTGTTGCCTTTCTTCAAGGTATCTTTCAGGAAGTCTTTGAAGTCCTTGTGTGGTTTGCCCTGTAAGCATTTGACTTGCAACAGTTCGCCATACAAAAACTTGTTTAGAGATTCTGCTGTCATTTAGGCTTACTATATGCCTTGAGCACCGGTGGCGCTGTTTCATGATGAGCTTGGCTGGTCACGCTTGGGGATCAATTCGAGGTGGTTGCTTCTCTTCTGACAGGACCCACTGGAGGGAGGGAGTATTTGAGGACTCTGTCCCCAAGACCATCTCAGGAATAAGTGGGCGATGAAGAAGAAGAAGAAGAAGAAGAAGAAGAAGAAGAAGAAGAAGAAGAAGAAGAAGAAGAAGAAGAAGAAGAAGAAGAAGAAGAAGAAGAAGAAGAAGAAAGAGAAAAAAAAGAAGAAGAAGAAGGAGAAAAAGAAGAAAGAGAAAAGAAGAAAGAGAAAAAGAAGAAGAAGAAGAAAGAGAAGAAGAAGAAAGAGAAAAAGAAGAAGAAGAAAAAAAAAAGAAAAAAGTTTTCAGGGATGGTTAAAGAAAATTGGCCCCTTCACGCTTTTTGGAACGCTTCAAAAGGCATGCTTGCTGGGAACAGCAAGAACCCTCCGATACGTCCTGAATATCTGAGGCTGCAGGTAGTGGCTTGATATTCATTTCAACAAACTTTTCAACTTTACAATGAAATAGTTAAGGAGCCAGAAAAGATACCATCATGGCTAGTTAACGGCATTACATTCCTGCTACCGAAGAATGATGAGACAAACAATCCCAAAAATTACAGACCGATAACCTGCTTGACCACAATGTATAAAATTTTAACATCAGTCCTAACTGAATACACATATGACCACCTGATAACAAATGACCTATTTCCCATTGAGCAGAAAGGGTGTAAACGAGGCTCATATGGCTGTAAGGATCAGCTTCTGGTTAACAAAATGATACTGGAAGATTGTCATAATAGACACAAAAATCTATCGATTGCTTGGATAGATTATAAAAAAGCATTTGATAGTTTGCCACACAGTTGGATTGAAAAATGTTTAGAGATTTTCAAAATATCCCCCGTTATCAGGAGGTTTTTGTCATTCAGTATGAGGACATGGAGAACGACACTCCTTTTGAATAGTGAAACAAAATCACTGGAAGCTGGAGAAGTTAACATTAATTGTGGAATTTTCAGGGTGACTCTTTATCACCGCTTTTATTCTGCATCGCACTTATACCATTAAGTAAAATGCTCAATGAAACAAAACATGGATATAGAGTCTATGACAAAACCATTAATCACCTGTTCTACATGAATGACCTGAAACTACTTGCAAAAAATGTTGAACAATTGCAAGGGCTATTATCCACTGTGAAGCAGTTCAGTGATGACATTAAAATGGAGTTTGGACTGGATAAATGCGCCAAAGCAACGTTCACCAGAGGAAAGCTGCTGAAGAGTTCAGACATTAATCTTGATCGGGGGAACGTGATAAGAGAGCTTGATCAAGAACAAACTTACAAATATCTAGGTGTTTGTGAAGGAGACGGAATCAAGCACTCGACAATGAGGGAAAGGATAAGGAAGGAATGTTACCGCAGAGTCAGAGCAATCTTAAGAACGGAATTGAATGCAAGGAATAGGATCGATGCCATAAACACGCTTGCCATACCAGTAGTAACCTACAGTTACAATGTCATCAACTGGTCAAGCACAGAGATCCGTAGGCTCGATACAAAAATCCGAAAATTCTTAACCATGCACAGAATGCATCACCCTAAGGCAGACATAGATAGAATATATCTCCCTAGGAAAGAAGGAGGACGTGGGTTAATCCAGTTAGACATTGCGTTGAAAACTGCAACAATTGGATTATCCACATATCTAAGGGAATCACATGATTGGATGATCAAACTCGTTTTGAAACACGAAAGCACCAAAAGATCATATTCCATTACAAAAGATGCACAAAGATACAGTAATGGACTACAAATTTCAGAAGTCCCATTTACTGCTGAAATGGAAAACACAGAAAAAGCAAAGCAGGTAAAAGTAACTGCAAAGAAAGAACTGCTACAGAAACTGGCTAAGAAATGGCAAGAAAAGCCTCTGTATGGAAAATACCCAGAGCGAGCTAACAATCCTGATGTTGACAAAACTTTAACCCATCAGTGGTTGGCATCCTCTGGACTGAAATCGGAGACTGAAGGACTGATTATATCCGCACAAGATCAGTGTCTGCCAACAAAAAATTACCAAGCCAACATAATAAAAAATGGGTGCAGCCCATTATGCCGTGTATGCAAAAAACAACCAGAGACCATTGACCATATAATTTCAATGTGCAGTCCTATAGCTCCAACCGAATACCTAAACAGGCATGACAGAGCTGCACAATACATACATTGGATAATGTGCAAGCATTTTGACCTGCCCCATCAAAAGAATTGGTGGGAGCATCAACCACCTCCCATACTTGAAAAAGATCACATCTCAATCTTGTGGAACTTTAGCATCCAAACAGACCGAAAAATAGATGCAAATAGACCTGATATAATATCGAAGGACTTTCAAAGGAGGGTATGCCTGCTAATTGATATGTCTGTTCCAATAGACAAGAATGTATCTATAAAAACATTTGAAAAATTGAGCAAGTATAAGGACCTGGAGATAGAAATTGGAAAAATGTGGAAATTGAGAACTAAAACAATACCAGTGGTTGTAGGCGCTCTGGGAATGATACCTAAGGGGTCTAACGACTACTTATCGCAAATCCCAGGAAACCCGCGTATAGGAGAAATACAAAAGATAGTACTAATGGGAACTGCCCATATACTAAGGAAGATCCTGTCAAGTGAAGCCGTATCAACTCTAGTTCTGGTTTCGAAACACGCTAAGGTGTACTTTACTTTTCAATCATCACATTTAGGTTATATCTCTGTTATAAATAATCTGACGTTTGTCGATTTAAGCATATATTGTTTATTAATATTAAAAACACTGGGAGGAAACATCTATCAATTTGCTATGAATGTGAGAGAACCAGGGGATTAATTTTTGACACAAGCTCGCCCAAGTAAATATAAGGTGAACGTCGTATTAACATCACATAGATATTTGCAAGTTTAAATATATATATTATATATGTGTATATGTGTGCGGTGTATGTGTGTGTGTATACAAACACACACACATATAATATATATATATATATATATATATATATATATATATACACATATATATATATATATATATATATATATATATATATATATATATATATATATATATATACACACACACATATATATATATATACATATATATATATATTTATATATATACATATATGTACATATATATATATGTATATATATACATATATTTATATATATATATATATATATATATATATATATATATATATATATATATATATATATACACATATGTGTGCGTGTGTATGGATGTATGCATATATACACACACCTCAGTATACTCATGTTGATATCTAGGAATATATACAGCCAGATATATCTTGATTTTCATTCATATGTGTACACACACACACACACACACACACACACACACACACACACATATATATATATAAACTCACATATATATATAAACTCACATGTATATAAATTAACTCTCAAGACACACATCAAATGCATCTCGAAATAATGTGTGTGTGTGTGTGTGTGTATATGTTTGAGTGAGTGTATGTGTGAATATATGTATGAGTATTCATGCATGTGTACGTGTGTTAGTAACCGACAAAACTGCATTGTTTAAACATGTCTAAGTCAGAGGGGTTATCTCTACACCAATACCTCCTTCATGCTAGGGAGCTGGGCTTTCTCTCGGATTATGGAGTTGTTCACCTCCTTCCACGCGATCGTTGTCAACTGTCTCAGCTGTCTCACAAAATAATTCATTTTCCATCTCTTTTTTCCCCCTTCTCAACATTTTCGAAATATCTTTCTCGGTTATTGGTAAACTTATATTAATCTGAAATGTATGACGTGTGTACAGAAATGTGTAACAGCTCCACACTAAAATAGGGACTCGGAATGAACCGATCAGCAAATCTGATCAGGATTTTATGTGTCAGTTGAACTTGCCATTGCTGATATGAATCTGCCGTTTGAAACTACTCGCAGAACGCGCCTAGATTTGAACCCCCAGAACGCACCAAGCAGAATTACATGCTACACAAGTTCCTGACCGTCTTTTAACAAGCCAGCAAATTGAAACGCACCACGCCATCGCTGATGATTTACTTAACGACATCGAGAAGGAAAGCAAAATTGATGCCAACAACACAAAATATATAACAGACGATGGACATAAATACGTAGCAATTATAAGGGAAAATAATTGTTTCTACTTTTGGCACGAGGCCAGCAATTACCCAGTGCATTACTGGTACTTTATTTTATCGACCCCGTAAGGATGAAAGGTAAAGTCAACCTCGGCGGGAAAATAATGACGTCTATACATAAATATATAATGTCTACACATAAATATATGACGCTTATATAGAAAAATATGACGTTTATAGTGAAATGTATGACTTATATGCAGAAATGTATGATGAATCTATACAAATGTATGACGTCTATACTACAGAAAGGTGTGGGAATTACAAAGATGTATGACGATGGTACAGATTTGTAGAACGAATACACTCAAATATATCACGACAATACAGAAACGTGTGACGTCTGCACAGAAAGGAATGACGAATGTACAGATATGTATAACGAATATACACAAATGTACGACTGCACATAAATAGATGGTGTCTGTGTAAATATGTGTGAAGATGTTACCGAAATATATTACAACTATACATACATGTGTAATGCACGAGGGAATATAGTCTGAAGATAAACATAGAAAAGACAATGGCAGCAACTAGAAAGAAGGAATAAATGAACATACGGAACCAAGATGCCAGGCTTGAACTAGTCGAGAAGTACAAATACCTTGGTTCACTACTTGAGAAGACGGCAGAGGGAAGCTGGGAAATAAGGGCGAGACTAGCAACTATAACAACAGTCCCGAGCACACTCAGCAGCCTTTGGAAGGATAGAGCTCTTACAAAGCCACCAAGAAGAAAGTAATCCAAACATTAGTGTGGCCAGTAGCTCTATATGGTTGTGGGTCTTGAAACGACTGAGTGTATTTGAAATGTCATGCTATAGGTGTGCACTTAGAATTAGCTGGACAGCTCACAGAACAATTGAGTCTGCTCTGGAAGCGATTGGTATCAATCGACAGCTGGTTGAAACAGTAAGGAAGAGGGAACTTCAGTATTTTTGGTCATGTCTTCAGGAGGGTCCAAAATTTGACTACCCACATCCTTGAGGGACGAATACAGGGGAACAGGGCCTGGGGAGGGCAGAAAAGGAGATGGACAGATGATATTAAGGAATGGACAGGAAGGAGTTTGATGGAATATACAACAATGGCAACAGACAGGAAAAGATGGGGAGTGCTGGTCTATAAGTCCATGATTCTCGACTCTAAGATATGAGGATGGGATGAGGTTAGGCTAGGCTATATACAAATATGTGATGCCTGTACACGAATGTATGACGACAAAAATATATGATAACTTTACACGCATGCGTGACTGCTGCAGGCCAATGTGTACTGACTTTAGAGAGATGTGATGATCATATGATTTCTGTAGAGGCCTGAAAAACATCAACGTATGAATTACGAGTGCATTTTAATCGATGGACTTCGGCATAGTTTCTGTCGATCCAATCACTCCAATAAGGCCTCGTACGATCAAGGTAATATACACTTGCTGAAGATAGCATGCAGTGCGGTCGAGCTGGGGATGTCTTGATTTCCAGCCGAACTTCTTAAGCTTTTGGCAATACTACATAGAGATAGATTGATTCATCAATCCCTACCATACCTAATTACTTACCTACCTACCTACATACCTACCTACCTACCGCCTACCTATCTACCTACCTCCTTACCTACCTAATTACTTACCTACCTACATACCTACCTACCTAACCCCTATCTATCTACCTACCTCCTTACCTACCTAACCACTTACCTACCTACCATACCTACCTCATTACCTACCTAACTACTTACCTACCTACCTACTATACCTACCCACATACCTACCTACTCCCTACCTATCTACCTACCTACCTACCCCCTACCTATCTACCTACCTCACTACCCACCTACCTACCCAGCTACCTACCTACTTACCTACCTCACTACCCACCTACCTACCTACCCACATACCTACCTACCTACCTACCTACCTACCTACCTACCTACCTACCTACCTACCTACCTACCTACCTACTTACATACATACCTACTTACCCATCTAACCACCTACCCAGCTACCTACCTACTTACCTACCTACCGCACTACCCACCTACCTACCCAGGTACCTACCTACTTACCTACCTCACTACCCACCTACCTACCTACCCACATTCCTACCCACCGTCTAGCCATAGAGAGATACACAGATACGTAGAACTGGGATGGTCTCAGTTTGAAGTGTTTTATCATAGGTCTGCTGTATACAAGATGACCTTATGGTAAAGCCAATATCATTATCCACCTCCTTCTCCGCCTTATCATCATCATCATCATCATCGCCGAGATTATCATCATCATCATCATCATCATCATCTTCATGGTCGTGATAACAACAACAACTACGAGATCAATAAATGATTATCGTATCTTATTCCACATAACAGCAGAAATGGAGGAGTATGCCAGCTTTAAAGTAAATCGAAATAGCTTCATTTCTGGGTAAGAAAATGGCGGAAGAATTAGAGAGAAAGAAAGGAAATAAAAAGAGAGAATAAACAAAAACAATTGAAAGAATTTCAAACTACGACATTATGGCATTACCATTGTACAGAGGTTAAATACTACCACATACATACATACATACACACATATATACATACATATACACACGTACACACATACGTATACACACATACATGCATACATATATACATACATACATACTCACATACATACACACATACATACATACATATACACACATACATACTCACATACATACATATATACATACATACATATATATACACACATACACAGACACACATACACACACATACATACATACACACCGACGGCGTTATAGCACTACCATTGTACAAAGGTTAAATACTACCACACACATACATACATACACACGTACACACATACACACATAGATACACACACATACATACACACATACATACATACAGACGTACACACATACATACACACATACATACATACATACAGACGTACACACATACATATATATACACACATACACACATATATACACACATGCATACATACACTCGTACACATATACATACATACACACATACACACATACCTGTACACACATACATACATACACACATACACACATACCTGTACACACATACACACATATCTATACACATATATACATACACACATACATACCTATACACATCTACACACATACACACGTACATACATACACACGTACATACATACACACGTACATACGTACACACATACACACGTACACACACATGCACCCACAAACACACACACACGCACCCACACACACACACACACACACATATATTGGGTGTTCGGCCATATTGTAACATTAAATCGCACGCAAACATGCACACACACACACACACCCACATTGACACACATACGCACACACACACACACATGTACACACACACACACACTCAGAGACACATATATTGGGTGTTCGGCCATATTATAACATTAAATCGCACACACACACATGCACACACAGACACACATATTGACACACATACGCACACACACACAGATGCACACACACACACACATAGACATATATATTTGGTGTTCGGCCATATTGTAGCATTAAATCGCACACACACACACACACACACATATTGACACACATACGCACACACACACAGATGCACACACACACACACATAGACACATATATTTGGTGTTCGGCCATATTGTAGCATTACATCGCACACACACATGCACACACACACACACATATTGACACACAGACGCACACTCATATACACATATATTGGGTGTTCGACCACATTGTAACATTAAATCTAACTGTTACCTTTTTAGGAGAAACAATAAAGCAACTGTCAGAAAATAATTGCCCGAATGCAATGGTAAAAGAAAAGGAAAAGTTGATATTAAAGAGAGTTCAATCAAAAGGGAGGTAATTAAATTGAAAAACGAGAAATGAGAAAATCCGAAATAATATAAATACTGACAGCATTGGAAGACTCTCATTGTGCAGCAACGAAGATATCTAGATATCAGTATGTGATTGCTCCATCTACTTGTCCGAAAGAGTAGCCAAAATCACCCCCATATCATACGCGAAAATCTTTAAACAGAGACGCTTTAGCTAATATAATGCTGCTCTATAAATCTTAAGTGTGGAGTAAATATTTCGAAAAGATTACGACGAAATAGGCCTTTCGAAAACAGGAAGACATAGGTGGTAATTCGTTAGGACGTTCTGTTGAGATGAACAAAATATATGCAAGGAGAATTACGTCACTATTTGGAGCGGGAATATCAAATTCTTGTTATGGAAAAATCATATTCTTGCCATGATGAAATCATATTCATGCTAAGAAAAAATCAGTAGATTAACTAATATTCTTTTTAGAATAACCAAATAATTTCCAGCTACCATATATGGTAAATGATATTAATAATAGTGAAATGATTGTCGATAAAAATACTGAAGTTAATAATAATAGTAAAAGTAATAATTGTTTCTATAAAATAAAGTACCAGTAATGCACTGGGATAATTGCTGGCACAAGGACAGCAATTATCCCAGTGCATTACTGGTACCTTATTTTATCGACCACGTAAGGATGAAAGGCAAAGTTAACCTCGGCCAGATTTGAACTCATACCATAAAGGGTCGTAACTCTATGCTACAAAACATTGCATCCGACCCTCTACCGATATTGCCAATCCACCAATAATTGTTTCTACTGTTGGCTCAAGGCCAGCAATAACTCAGTACATTACTGGTACTTTATTTTATCGACCCCGTAAGAATGAAAGGCAAAGTTAACCCCGGCGGGATTTGAACTCAGACCATAAAGGGCCGTAGCGCTATGCTGCGAAGCATGGCGTCCGACCCTCTACCGATACTGACAATCCACCAATAATAAAACGAAGACATTAGTTGTGTTTTCGGATTTAGGTTCATGAATAAATGTCTTGATAGGTGTGGGTGCATACAATAACTGAAAATAGAGTTTAGTAAAGTTATACACACACATATGCATATGTACCTGCACACATGTGCTTGTACAAATATACACGCAAGTGGGTTTGCTTGTGTACGTAAAATGTGCATATATTCGCAAATATACGTATATGCACTGCACACACGCATGCATATACACATACGTATGTATATATATATATATATATATATATATATATATATATAACAAAGGAATTGTGGTAAGGAACCAGATGGACCATAACGCACCAGAGTACTCAATACTTAAGGTAGTAGACCCCGACGGCAGAGCTCAGGCCGTTTCGACGGCTATTTCTGGAGTCCAGAAATAGCCGTCGAAACGGCTTGAGCTCTGCCTTCGGAGTCATACTTTTTCATATATATATTCTCTTTTATCTGTTTCAGCCATCCGGCTGAGGCCATGCTGGGGCACCGCCCTTATATATATATATATATATATATATATATATATATATATATATATATATAAAGGTTAAACAAGGTTCAATGAATAAATCAAAGAATGAGTTTTACAATAGATTGGAAGAACTCAACAGTATGGTTTTCCGGAGTTATTAATATTAATTCAAAATATTAACAAAAATAGACATTCGTGTCATCAAGTATATTTTATTATACATATTTCAGAGGTACTGTTGAAGATAGCTCAGTACCTCTGAAATATGTATAATAAAATATACTTGATCACACGAATGTCTATTTTTGTTAATATTTTGAATTAATATATATATGTATTATTCAAAATATTAATAAATGAAAAATATTCTCATAATTAAAATATATATTTTATTATGAGAATATTTTTCATTTATTAATATTTTGAATAATATTAAATACTCCAGGAAAATCTTTTGTCGAGTGCTTCTAATCTATTGTAAAACTGTATTCGTTGAATAATCAACGAACCATATTAATCTTTGGTTATATATATATATATAATATCTTTCACCGTATTTTTGACTAAAGAAATTTTAGGATGATAATGGGGTTTAGAACCCTCAGATAAATGGAAACAGATGAGTATTTATCTGAGGATTCTAAACCCCATTATCAGGCTAAAATTTCTTTAGTAAAAAAAACGGTGAAAGCTATTCTATTTTCTTATTTCAAACCTGCTCACTGTTTCAAAACATGCTCGTCATAAATATATATATATATATATATATATATATATATATATATATATATATATATATATATATATATATATATATATATATATATATATTACATATATATATATATATATATATAAACATGAGAAGAAAGAATACTGCGTGGTTGCACATGGGTTACATATGATAAAAATAGTCCTTCGTCAGTGATTTTCCAACCTTCATTGGTATTTCATCGCTTTAAAAATCATATACCTCCGGTTGGTGCGAGCAATAGCTAAATAAAGCTATTGGGACAAGTAAATCGCGTAAAGCGGGCGAGACAAGTAAACAAAGAAGAAGGATTGATAGCAACGCAAAGATAGGAAAAAACAAGCAACATGGTTATCCGGTCAGCTTAAGCTGGGTGGATTTCATGAGCGAGCGTGATGCAGACCATCCGCGTGAGTGAGATGTGAGCAAGAAGAGAACCCATACAGGCCAAACGGGAGGAAGTGAGAAGGGGGGAAACAGAGAGTGAGTGAGTGGAAGTGGCCAGTGGAGAGAAAGTGTAACTGACAGAGGGGGCGAAAGAAGGTGAGAGAAACAGAGAGAGAGGGGAAGCAGTAAGAGAGAAACAGACAAACGCAGCGAGGTAAATATATATAAAAAACATGAGAAGAAAGAATACTGCGTGGTTGCACATGGGTTACATATGATAAAAATAGTCCTTCGTCAGTGATATATATATATATATATATATATATATATATATATATATAATCAACGAACCATATTAATCTTTGGTTATATCTATCTATCTATCTATCTATCTATCTATCTATATAAATATAAATGAGAGGTATAGAGATTGTTTTAGCAAGAAGCTAACGGCATTCTATAACATATATGCGACTATAACGTCAAGATGGGAAAAGTAGTTAAGAAAAGTATATATATCTGTATATATATAGATATATATACATTTTTTATTTCCATATAATTAAATAGCTCTGTACTACACATAGGGCACTTTTCTTTCCCTTACTTTTTCTACGGAAATACATAACACACATATACACACAAATGCACACACAAACAAATTCTCTCTCTCACACACACACATATATATATATAACTCACACACTCACACTCACACATTATATATAGGCGAATCGTTAGAACATCGGATAGAATGCTTTATGGTATTCGTTCTGGCTCTGTTCTCTTGGAGTTCAGATTCCACCGAAGTCAACTTTGCCGTTCATCCTTTCGAGGTCGATAAAAGAAATACCAGTCTAATACTGGGGGTCGATTCGTCCTCTATATCTTTGTCTCATTTTTCTTTCTCTCACTTTCTATCTTTCTTTAAATCTGCTGTATTCATGCCTGGAGAGAAATGGGCTCCGCCAGGCTTAAAATAGCCAAGAGAGGCCGTATGTTATTACGACGCCCCTCCAAGACTATTAGGCGTTATTTGACCATACCCCCCCCCCTCACACGTATACATATGTATGTATAAATTTCTATACATACGTATATATAAATCGTGCGTCATGCTAACGCTATTGCAAAGAGACTTGTCCAAGATATCACACACTTGGATCGAACGTGGAACCTCATATCAAGATTGCGAAGCGAATGTCTTGAACACTTAAATCTATAACCATTATCGGTAATATGGTTACAGGGGTTACTAAATCATTGTTGATTAGGAGTGACATCCAAGATTAGTTTGAATGAGACACGAAAAACAAAAATAAAAAAACAAAAATTGCAGATATAAATAGTTACATATTTTAAATTTTTGTATGAATTTCATGACTGAGAAAAATCGATATTACTAATATACTCTGGTTATAATCCATTGTATTTCTTACCTCGCCACACCCAGGACAAAATCAAAGAAAAGAGAAAGAAAAAATAACTACAGTTTATATTCTATAATT
>OZ024749.1:7903088-7915588 GCA_964016885.1 Eledone cirrhosa | reverse complement strand
GTTCCTATTACCCACTCTACTACCCTAAGTATTGAGTACTTTGGTGCGTTTCCTTCCTACTTTACCACATTTCCTTCGTTATATATATATATATATATATATATATATATATATATATATATATATAAATATATATATTGTGAGTGTGTGTGTGTGTGTATGTCTGTGTTTATCTACTATACTTTCATAACTTTTTATTTACGTTAATCACTTTAGCTAGTCCACTTCAGAATCTAATTACATTACAACGATAATTTAATAATATATATGGTGTTTAACTTTAGTTATTACAAGCGTTGCCTTAAAAAAATATTAAACTAGAAGTGAAAAATGCGCAAGTCCAAAAGAACCACAGAATGTTATAACAAACCTTCAAAAGTGTGGGACCAGAGTTGCTGCTCAAAAAACATTGCAACCACCATCCATCTCACACGAACGGGGCATCTTTTCACAAAAAAGAGACTCACAACGAACTCAAGACGACACGATAATCACTTAAGTGAATTTATAATATAAGGATCTAATATGAGATATTGAACATTAGCTTAAACATTTATCGCGTCGTCCCGAGTTCGCCACGAGTCCGCCCCCCTCTCACAAAAGGATGCCCCAGAGTGTACGACAGGCACTGACCACAGCACTCCCGAGCAACAACTCCACTCCCACACCACTGAAGTTCCACCATATTACTCTGTGGCTCTCCTGAGCCCGTGCATCCCTCAGGTCTGGTATATATATGTATATATATATATATATGTATATGTACGTATATACACATACGTATATGTACATATATATATATAGAGAGAGATATATTCACATATGTATATCTATATATGTATCTCTCTCTCTATATATATATATATAGGAACGAGTAGGACCCCGACGGCTGAGCTCAGCCATAGGGGTCCTACTCGTTCCTATTACCCACTCTACTAACCTAAGTATTGAGTACTTTGGTGCGTTATGGTCCACCTGGTTCCTTACCACATTTCCTTCGTTATATATATCTATATATATATATCTCCACATTTATATCTATATATGTATATCTATATATGTATATATATATATATATATATATATGTATATATACATATCCACATATGTATATCTACACACATGTATATGTATATATGTATATATGTATGTATATATGTATATATGTATATATGTATACATATATACATATATGTATACGTATATGTACACATATATATATATGCATACATATATGTATATATGTAAATGTATACATATATATGTATATGTATATATATACATATATCTATATATGGATATCTATATATGCATATCTATACATATGTATACACATGTGTATATGTATATAAGTATATACACACATGTATATGTATATATGTAAACACACATATATATATATGTATATATGTATACATATATATATATATGTATATATATATGTATATATGTATATATATATATATATATATGTATATATGTATATGTATATATGTATACATATATATATATATATATATATATGTGTATATGTATACAAACATATATATATATATATGTATATATGTATATGTATATATGTATACATACATATATATATATATATGTATATATGTATATGTATATATGTATACATACATATATATATATATATATGTATATGCATATATGTATACATATATGTATATGTATATATGTATACATACATATATATATATGTATATGCATATATGTATACATATAAATATATGTATATATATATGTGTATACATATATATATATGTATATATATATGTACATATACATATCTATATATGTATATCTATACACGTGTACATATATATATATATACATATCTATAAATATATATTTATAGATATGTATATATATATAAACATATATATATATATATATATATATATATACATACCTATATATATATATACATATCTATATATATATATACATATCTATATATATATATACATATCTCTCTCTATATATATATACATGAATATATATATATGTATGTATGTGTACAATACACACAGAACAAAAGCCATCCAGCTTCCCGTTAAGTCTTCCTATAACATCCTTTCATCTACAACCAGACCCCTTTCAACAATGTAACCCTCACTTATCCTCCCCTCAAATGAACTCCCCCCTCCTCACCTAACTTTCTTCCCCTTCACCTAACTTTCTTCTCCTCCTCACCTAACTTTCTTCCCCTTCACCTAACTTTCTTCTCCTCCTCACCTAACTTCTCCCCCCTCAACCTAACTTCTTCCCCCCTCAACCTAACTTTCTCCCCCCCCCTCACCTAACTTTCTTCTCCCCTCACCTAACTTTCTTCCCCTCAACTAACTTTCTTCCACCCTCAACCTAACTTTCTTCCCCCCTCAACCTAACCCCCCCCCCCCCTCAACCTAACTTCCTTCCCCCCTTCACCTAAATTCCCCCCTCAACCTAACTTCCTTCCCCCTCAACCTAAATTCCTTCCCCCCTCAACCTAACTTCCTTCCCCCTCAACCTAATTTCCTTCCCCCCCTCAACCTAACTTCCTTCCCCACTCAACCTAACTTCCTTCCCCCCCCTCACCTAACTTTCTTCTCCCCTCACCTAACTTTCTTCCCCTCAACTAACTTTCTTCCACCCTCAACCTAACTTTCTTCCCCCCTCAACCTAACCCCCCCCCCCTCAACCTAACTTCCTTCCCCCCTTCACCTAAATTCCCCCCTCAACCTAACTTCCTTCCCCCTCAACCTAAATTCCTTCCCCCCTCAACCTAACTTCCTTCCCCCTCAACCTAACTTCCTTCCCTCCCCTCAACCTAACTTCCTTCCCCCACTCAACCTAACTTCCTTCCCTCCCCTCAACCTAACTTCCTTCCCCCCTCAACCTAACTTCCTTCCCTCCCCTCAACCTAACTTCCTTCCCCACTCAACCTAACTTCCTTCCCCCCTCAACCTAACTTCCTTCCCCCACTCAACCTAACTTCCTTCCCTCCCCTCAACCTAACTTCCTTCCCCCCTCAACCTAACTTCCTTCCCCCCTCAACCTAACTTCCTTCCCCCCTCAACCTAACTTCCTTCCCTCCTCAACCTAACTTCCTTCCCACCCTCAACCTAACTTCCTTCCCCCACTCAACCTAACTTCCTTCCCTCCCCTCAACCTAACTTCCTTCCCCCCTCAACCTAACTTCCTTCCCTCCCCTCAACCTAACTTCCTTCCCCACTCAACCTAACTTCCTTCCCCCCTCAACCTAACTTCCTTCCCCCACTCAACCTAACTTCCTTCCCTCCCCTCAACCTAACTTCCTTCCCCCCTCAACCTAACTTCCTTCCCCCCTCAACCTAACTTCCTTCCCTCCTCAACCTAACTTCCTTCCCACCCTCAACCTAACTTCCTTCCCCCACTCAACCTAACTTCCTTCCCTCCCCTCAACCTAACTTCCTTCCCCCCTCAACCTAACTTCCTTCCCCCCTCAACCTAACTTCCTTCCCTCCTCAACCTAACTTCCTTCCCACCCTCAACCTAACTTCCTTCCCCACTCAACCTAACTTCCTTCCGCCCTCAACCTAACTTCCTTCCCCCCTCAACCTAACTTCCTTCCCCCCTCAACCTAACTTCCTTCCCTCCTCAACCTAACTTCCTTCCCACCCTCAACCTAACTTCCTTCCCCACTCAACCTAACTTCCTTCCCCCCTCAACCTAACTTCCTTCCCCCCCTCAACCTAACTTCCTTCCCCCCTCAACCTAACTTCCTTCCCCCCCTCAACCTAACTTCCTTCCCCCCTCAACCAAACTTCCTTCCCCCCCTCAACCTAACTTCCTTCCCCACTCAACCTAACTTCCTTCCCTCCCCTCAACCTAACTTCCTTCCCCACTCAACCTAACTTCCTTCCCCACTCAACCTAACTTCCTTCCCCCCTCAACCTAACTTCCTTCCCCCACTCAACCTAACTTCCTTCCCCCTCAACCTAACTTCCTTCCCCCCTCAACCTAACTTCCTTCCCCCCCTCAAACCAACTTCCTTGCCCCCCTCAACCTAACTTCCTTCCCCCATCAACCTAACTTCCCCCTCAACCTAACTTCCTCCCCCCCTCAAACCAACTTCCTTCCCCCCTCAACCTAACTTCCTTCCCCCCTCAACCTAACTCCCCCTCAACCTAACTTCCCCCTCCCCCTCAACCTAACTTCCTTCCCCCCTTAACCTAACTCCTTCCCCCCTCAACCTAACTTCCTTCCCCCCTCAACCTAACTTCCTTCCCCCCTCAACCTAACTCCCCCCTCAACCTAACTTCCCCCTCCCCCTCAACCTAACTTCCCCCTCCCCCTCAACCTAACTTCCACCCCCTCAACCTAACTCCTTCCCCCTCTCTCCCTCACCACCCCTCTACTCTCAACGCGGACTTCCGTCATTCTGGCGCGCGTGCACACACATACATACATACGGACAGACAGATACACACGCGAGCAGCTTTACCCCGACACACGCACACACGCACACGCACACACACACACACACGCACGCACGCACGCACCCACACACACACCGACACACACACACACACACACACACACACACATCCAAGCAGGACCCCACACAACACCTTCTCTATCACCTGCTTTATCTCCACAGGTAATGGCCTAACACATTCCTCCTTCTTTTCTTCAATATAGTCATCATCATCGCCATAGTCATCGTCATCATCATGATAGTCATCATCATCGCCATAGTCATCATCATCGCCATAGTCATCATCATCATCATCATGATCATCATAGTCATCATCATCGCCATAGTCATCATCATCATCATAGTCATCATCATCATCATCGCCATAGTCATCGTCATCATCATAATCATCGTCATCGCCAGAGTCATCATCATCGCCAGAGTCATCATCATCATCGCCATAGTCATCAGTCATCATCATAGTCATCATTATGAACAACACGTTTTATGGTAATTTCTTTCTATTTTTCTGGCGTTCTTTCTTTTTTCTCGATCTTCTTGTTGTTGTTGTTGTTGTTCTCATGAGTTCAAATCCCGCCGAGATTAACTTTGCCTTTCATCCTTACGGGGTCGATAAAATAAAGTACCAGTAATGTACTGGGGTTGATTTAATCGACCCCCCCCCCCCGCAATTGCTAGCCTTGTGCCTCTATAAGAACCCATTATTATTATTATTGTTCTTTGAGTCTCAGTCATTGATGTTATTTAACTGGAAAGTTTGTTGAAATGAATATCAAGCCACTACCTGCAGCCTCAGATATTCAGGACGTATCGGAGGGTTCTTGCTGTTCCCAGCAAGTATGCCTTTTGAAGTGTTCCAAAAAGCGGGCTGGACTAATCTTCTTTAACCATCCTTGGAAACTCTTTGATATTGTACCTAGTGCGCCTATGGCAATCGGGACGACCTTGATTTCATGGCAGTTCCATATCATTTACCAACCACTTTAAGTCCTGATATCGGTTAATGTCCTCCCTCTCCTTTTCTTGCACTCTCGTGTCAAATAGGCTACATCTACAATCAGGCATGATCTTTTTTCCTTGTCAAAACCACCAAGTCAGACCTATTGTGTTCTAATTTCTTGTCCGTCTGTATCCTAAAATCCCATAGCACCTTCACCTGATCGTTTTCTATCAGCGACTCTGGCTTATGCTCATACCACTTCTCAGAAAGTGGTAAATTGTTTACTTTGCATAGGTGCCAGTGGATCACCCTGCCCATCACATCATGTCTCCTGCCTTTATTGTGAGTCTATTATTGGACTAATCGGACGTCTTTTGCTCGCTCCCAAAGTAAGTCGCTTTATTTGCCTGTTATAATTATTTGTTGTTAAATTTTTGTTGTTGTGTAAGGGATATAAGTCCTTGGATTTGGCCCTGTGAAGGGGAAAGTATAATATTTAGGCCTTTTGGCCCAAATATTTGAACAACATTTGAACATATTACTCTTGAAAATTAAAATAAAAAAAAACATGGCTGAGCCACGCCCCCCAGCAATATGTCGGCTGTCGTGCGACAACGGCGTAAAAGTTGAGAGGAGGGTTAGTGAAATTCATACAACAGACACCACCACAAACAACGTGAACAAAGACAACACTGAGAACACTAATTTTGAAAATATTACCACACCAACTACAACAATAACATCGTCAACCAAAATGACAACAAATGCAACAACGATATTAACACTACTAACAAGAAAATAAACAACGACAACACCAACAGCAACAATACAAATTACACCGAAAACAATAACAACGGTGGCACCAAAAACACAACCAACTACAACACCAACAACAACAACACCGTTTGTAGCAGTAGCAACAGCACAAACAACAAGACCAGTAGCGGCAGCAATAATGGTGCCGCTGAAAAATGGGCCACTTCTTAAGCAGGTGTGGCCCGAAATATAGAGTCAGTGCTAGTCACGAAGGAGGAGATGGCAGTCGCAAGAACCATGGTGTCGAGAAACGACGGCAGAGTTTCCCTGAAACCTCCACCCGATTCTTCAATGACCAGCAGCTGCGCACGGTGACTTACCGCACCGTAAGCAAAATGTCACATCGGGTGGAGAGAACCACGCGGGCTCAAATCCAAAAGGCCTTGGGGTGCGGCTGGGCGCGCAAAACCCACATCACCCGAGGTAAAAAGTACGCCACAGTAGACGAACTTTTCGCCACCCACCAAGAGGCGAAGTCTCACTCTTTGGAAACCCTAAAGGGTGAGGAGATAGTCTTGGTGCCCTCCTATTGCGGGCAGAAAATTGTGAGGGTCAAAGTGACCCAGGTCCCGCCCGACGTGCTCATACCTTGACTGGCTGCGTCTGTACTGGTTGGAATCGAGAAGAAGATCACCATACTGCAAATACAGAGAATGGGAAGAGGGAAGTTGTCAGGAATAGGCATGCAAATGCTAATACAGACTGACCAGGAGTGCATTGAGGCCATCCCAGACATCATAGACCTCGAAGAAGGGCTTCAACTCCCTATCAGCGTGGAAAGAAGGCGCCCAAAGTGCTATCACTGTGGGTCACCTCGGGGCCTTCTGCTCGCAGAAGACAGCGAAGAAGAGGGGCCCCCTCCTTCCGACGCCTGATCCGCTGCTACCAAGATCAGAGCAGGCAACAGAGGCAGAAGACCCTTCCATGGTGAGTAGGATGGTAACGTCCGTGGCATCCCTACAAGGCCACGGACAACTAAAGCAGCGGCAGCAGTGGCGACAACACCAACAGTCGCAGTAGCTACACCGGCGGCAAAATCGCCGGAGCGGGCTCCACTACCACCACCAACAGCAGTGGAGATCATGCCCCTCCCGGACGCCACGGGGTCCGACATGGAGTGTGAGGCGGGAGGGAAGTGGCAAACCCTTAGCTTTACCCTCCAAAAGCGAAGGCAGACAAAGAGGGGTAAAGGCTGCAAGGAGACTTGCAGCAACACCATCACTATCACCACCACAATCATGGCCACCAACAACAACCACACCACCACCAGCATCACCAAAAACACCAACATCGCAAACACAACAAAACACACCCACCCAACAGCAACAACAAGAAAACAGCAACATAATCGCCCCTCCCACCAAAAAGTACACAGCCATAAACATGGAAAATAAAGCAGCGCACATACATCACAGAAAACAGCTACTACACCCCACCAACACCAAGAACACTCCCGACAAACATAAACATAATTGAAATCAAAATAGAACATTACAAACTTTTAAAACAAAAATTCCCCAACGCAGTTGCAGACTTCAGAGGGTCGGTTACCAAGTGGATATACACCGACATTATCTTGGAAATACCCATGACCAGCCAAAGGGACGGTTCTACTGTCCCTTCACCACATGATCAAGGTAAGTGGTCCTTTGTCACTTACTCTGTTTCTCATCCAACATTAGAATAGGCAGTATAAATGTACGTGGCCTGGGGTCATCTTGGATGCGGGGCCACCTGCTCAACGACCTCAGATCACTAAACATAGATGTGGTGGCCATGAGCGAGACCAGAATCTCCGAAGCACGAGCCTTCACACTGATCCTCGGCGGCTACGATGTATATGCATCTCCCAGCCGTCCAGGATCGGGGGAGGGGTTGCCGTGGCTTTTCGTGCTTGGATTTACTGTGTTTGGATTTCGGAGAGGCTTAGATTAACGAATTAATTAATCATGCGTTAACGGGTGCGATCGTCAACAACAGGTGGTGGTTTACCCTGGAAAAGGGCTATTAGAGTAGAATAGATAAGGTTTGGCAAAGGAGTAGGGATATAGGAAAATAGAATAGAGGGAGAGTTAGTTAGAAAGCTAGAAGAGGCGTTTAGGACAGGCATCGCAACCGACGTGCTTGCGGCGAGATTGCCACGCGACCAATTCTTCAACGCAAAGCATGAAGGCTGCGTTGTCAGAGCTAGAGCGCGTGTTCTAAGACACGAGGGGACGAAAGCCGTTCAATGGGCCCGGGTGGTGGAGCACGCGACGTGGCAACTAGTCCACAATTCGTCTTTGCCTGATCAAAACGAGCGCATGTTGCTCAAACCCAAGCAGATGTGTGCGGCTTTTCAACAGCACTTTGCTCAATTGTTCGGGAGTGGCGGCGGGCCGGATCGTAGTATGGACTTCGCTGCATACCTCGACGGACTGCCGCAGCTCTCGACGACCGCAGCGCAGTGCCGCGAAAAGCCGATAACAGCAGATGAAATACGGGAAGCGATGTCTGACTGCACGAGGGGTAAATCGCCAGGTTTGGATAGTCTGCCCTACGAGCTTTATGCGAATATGCCAGACTTGTTCGGCGACCTCTATGCAGATGTCTACTGCAACTGGCAGCAGAACGGGGGCATTCCCAGTTTTGTGTGCCGGGGAGCGATGGCTCTGCTGAGAAAAGACCCGAACAAGGGGGACGTTATAGACAACTTCAGGCCCATAATTCTGCTGAACTAAGATTTTGGTCAAGGTTTTAGCAACGAGATTGGCGCTGGTCCACGGTGATCTGGTGGGAGAGGCGCAGATATGCGCCATTCCGGACAGTTCCATCCACGACAACCTCCATCTCATGCGATACATCATAGAGGGGGGTGGTTAAGGAACCTGGCACGGGTGGAGCCCTGATCAACTTGGATCAGTCTAAAACATTTGATAGGGTCAACCATCGGTACCTGGCTGCGGTCCTCGAGGCGTCCGGCTTCGGGCCCGTTTTTAGGGGCTGGATCGCTGCGATGCACAGCGACATCTACTCGATTGTGAGGGTGAATAGTGACCTGTCGCAGCCTTTCAGCATCATGTGCTCAGTCCGAGAGGGATGCACCTTCTCGTCCCCTTATACCTACTGGCCCTCGTTACTGCACAAATTGGAGACGATGAAGGGGCGTCCCACTAGAACTGGGTAGCGGGTGATCCGGGTCAGCTTACGCTGACGACGTCACCGTGGTGGTGTCGAGCACCAAACCCGTCCAGATGCTCGGCACCGCTTTCAAAGAAAGCGGTGACAGGAGCAAAGATAAACCAGGAAAAGTCGGTGCGCTTGCAACTCGGCACCTGGAGAGGCAAGTGTATGTCGTCCGACAGCGTCGTGGGGCGCTGGACGGAAGGCCTGGTTAAATTGCTTGGGGTCTGGTTCGGTCCGGACCTCCAGATGGAGAAAAACTGGAAAGAGGTGACGAGCAGGGTGGACTCTCTCACCCAGAAATGGGCCGAGAGCAGGCTGTCTCTGAAAGGTCGGGTGGAGGTGGCGAATGCGTACATCTCATCCGTCATTTGCTACCGCCTGACCGTCGTAACTTTCCCCGCCCAACTCTGACCAAAATTGAGCGCCTTCTTCTCCACCTTTTGTGGAAGGGACGCGCTCCCATGGTCAGACGATCCATTTGCTGTCAACACCCGCTGCGTGGAGGACTGGGCATGCCGTGGATGATGATGCGCAAACATGCGGTGAGGCTGCGACATCTCTGGTGCTTCCTTGACAGGTGTGGTCGCCGTTTGCCAGACGCGCTTTTCCCCAGCTCGTCTCATTGACGGAGCTGCAGTCCTGGATCAGGAAAAGACCGAGGGAGAGCGCTTGGAAGCTGGAATGTCTCCAACCGCTCACCGCCCTCTACCAGCTGGGCACTAGTATCGGTGGAACATCCACTTCAGCGTTCTATAGAGGGCTAGTTGAGGGAAAGAGCGACGACGGTCTCGGGGAGATCCTGGGCGTCGAAGACAATCAGCTGTTCGCTCTCTTCAAGAGAACTTTCAGACCGGGGCCTATCGACAACTTCCAGAAATCCCTGGCCTAGCAGTGCTACCGGGGAGCGTTGCCGGTTCGGAATAAGCTCTACAGGCACGGAAGTGTTGTCATCCGAGCCTGTCCGAGATGCGCGCAGGGCAACGAAACTGTGCTCCACGCACTCGTTCAGTGCCCGAGGATTGCTGACTTGTGGGGCTATGTCGAACAGCTGCTGTCGCGTGTAGGACGGATCCGGTTATCAACTGAGTCCACTGTGCAGATAGCCCCGCCATCCTCCTTTAAAGAGGGGGAAGGGCAGGCAGTTTTCATCTGACTGGTGGCCATGGCGAAAGAGATTGTGTGGTGGACAAGGTTGAAAGGGTGGAAGACGGACACTTTCCTCTTCGGCCAATCCCTGATTAACTTTTTCGAGTTTCACTTGAAGAGGAAAATCAGGGTGGAGAGGCAAGTGTTGTCTTCTAGTAAGTTTGTTGAAAGGTGGGTGAAAGTGGCGAGTCTGGTCCGAGTGAACGGGCCCGCTCTGAGTATGCGCCTGTAGACTGAGGAGTGGGAAAACTGAGAGAGGGCGCTTGCCCTGGTGGTCAATGGCCGTGGCCTTTTTGTGTGGTTTTCGCCACGAGTGACACTCGGAGGTTTCCCCCTTTTTGGGGAATTTTTTTTGTTTGAATTTTTTTTGATTTCTAGCCCAATTTTGTTATAACCTGTTTACACCATCAAAACCCACTTTGTATCGTTCTGTACTGTTCTGTGCCGTCCCTAATGTGTTTCTTCGTATTAGCCCTTGTGCCAAATAAAGAAACCATTATTATTTTGTCCTGTACTGTCCTTAATGTCTACTTTATGTATACCCTTGTGGTTAATAAAGAAAGCATTATTATAAGGGCGTTGAATTGGCAGTATCGGTAGAGGGTTACACGCCAAGCGTTCTAGCATAGTTACGTCCCTTTACGGTCTGAGTTCAAATCCCGCCGAGTTTAACTTTGCCGTTCATCCTTACGGGGTCGATAAAATAAAGTACCAGTAACGTACTGGATAATTTTTGGCCTTGTGCCAAAAGTAGACAATTATTATTATTATTATCAGTAGTAGTAGTGGTAGTAGTAGCAGTAGTAGAAGTAGTAGTTTTTGTTGTTGTTGCTTTTGTACTACTACTACTACTACTCCCCATATCATTAAGGTAACTTTCCTATCTCGCAAATGATTATGAGGCTAGAAAATGTTTGAAATATGGTTGTTGACATACGATGTTTGTATGTATGTATGTATGAATGTATGTATATATATATATGTGTGTATATATGTATGTATGTATGTGTATATATGTACGTGTATGTATGCATGTGCGTATGTATGCATATATGTATGTATGCATCTTTATATGTGTATACGTATGGATGAGTGTCTGTATGTGTGTATGTATATGTGTATGCATGCATATATGTATGTATGTTTGCATGCATGCATGCATGTATGTCTGTTTATGTGTATATACATATGTATGTATATATGTATGTACGCATGTAACTATGTGCGTATGTATTTATGTATACATGTATGTATACAAATATATATATATATACATATATATATATATATATATATATATATATACACACACATATAGTATATATACATACATACATACATATATATATATCTGTGTGTGTATATACACATCACAAGGGAAACTAGAAGGGTGAACGCTGAATAGTTCTAATTATAGAGGGAATTATCAGATTGTGTTCTTGCTGAAAACTTCAAGCATTATTACATGGAGTTTCATGATTTCGATCTTCCAAATGGAACATTAAGAAGATATTTCAAGGCAGCCCTAAACATCAAATGTGAAGACATTCTTCCTAGTTATTAGAATATTACACTGTTAATATTAATGTCACCTGTTCGGTTCCTCAAGGTGTTTGAAGGCAGCACTAAACATCAATTGTGAGGGCATGTTTCCTTGTTGTTAAGTTGTTACACTGTCAATATTAATAAGTTGTTGTCAATATTAATGCCTTATTTTGTTTCCTCGAGGTATATCAAGCGAGCCCTAAACATCAGTTGTCAGGGAACGTTTACTAGTTGTTAGAATGCTGGTCTGCCAATCTTCACGTCCCGTGTTCGATCCCTCCAAGTATTTCAAGGGGACTCTAAAGATCAATTGTGAAGGCATGTTTCCTAGTTGTTAGAATGTTTCACTGCCAATGGTAATGCCGCGTTTTGGTTCCTCGAGGTATTCCAATGCAACCCTAAACACCA
>OZ024749.1:7893088-7898088 GCA_964016885.1 Eledone cirrhosa | reverse complement strand
TATATATATATATATATATATATATATAGTGAAAGGGCGGTGGATTGGCAGTATCGGTAGCGGGTCGGACGCCATGCTTTGACGCATAGAGTTACGGCCCTTGCCATTCTGAGTTCAAATCCCGCCGAGTTTAACTTTGCCTTTCATCCTTACGGGGTCGATAAAATAAAGTAGCAGTAATGTACTGGGATAATTGCTGGCCTTGTGCCAAAAGTAGAAACAATTATCATTTTGTTATGTGTATATAGGTAGTATGCGCAGTTATATGGTAGATATTATATATTTTGTCAGGAGGTATATATACTTTGTATACGCATGTATATGCTAGGTATGGCGTGCTTCGGTGTCACGTGGTAATTGTGTTTAGTATATTGTGTATGATTTGTGTCACATTAATAAGGGAAGTGGATTGGCAGAATCGGTAGAGCGTCGGACACCATGCTTCGCAGTAGAGAGTTACGGCCTTTTACGTTCTAGTTCAAATCCGCCGAGTTTAGCTTTGCTTTTCATCCTTACGGGGTCGATAAAATAAAGTACCAGTAATGCACTGGAGTCGATTTAATTGAATTTTCCCGTCCCCCTGAAATTGCTGGCCTTGTGCCTACAGTAAAGGTTATTAATAAGTAGCAGCTATGTAGGATACACCTCGGGTAATGTTGGAGGTAAAATGGCGGCTATCGGATATATGTAGATATATGTTGTGTTACTTTATTGAACGTTGGTCGTGTGGAGTATTGTATGAGTTGTCATTATATGGAGTGATTGTACGGGCGGTGGATTGGCAGAATCGGTAGAGCGTCAGATACTATTATTTGCAGCATAGAGTTATGGCCTTTTACGTTCTGAGTTAAAATCCTGCCGATGTTAACTTTGTCTTTCATCCTTACGGAGCCGATAAAATAAAGTACCAGAAATTGCTGGCAATATTGTGCCAAAAGTAGAAAAACTATTATATGGAGTGATTCTTTTAAATGTGTTTAACTCTGGTTTATATTTATTTCATTCGAAATAGCAACAGAGAGGTGATAGAGGGAAGTAGAATATTCACTTTTTTCCTTAGTAAATACATTTCCATAACACTCTATCTTTAGCAGAATTAACATATAACAAAATATAAAAAAGGTACGACATAGAGTTTTAGAGGAAGAAAAACGCAGTTAAAAGCTGTAGCGACATACGCTTTTAATTTGATTACTAAAATACTTTGTACTGCAAACCAAAGCAGCAATGTAGGTTAATATATCAGATGAATTTATTAGTAGCTATCCTTTGTTCAATACACCGATTAAAAGGTAAAGATTATTTGATTTAATGAATACAAAACATAATGCCAGTTCATCCAATTTATATGCGTCACCTAAATCCATTATTCATCATTATCAGTCGAGAGAAGTGATAGTTATTTTTCAGCTCAGGAAGCTTCCATTCCGGTTTTATATGGTATTTAAAACATTTTGTTTCAAGATCCTTTTCAGTCATAACAGTAATATTTCTATGGCGTTAGTAACATTTCCGTCTACTTTTATTTTCACCATTGCAAACATTTGCTCTTCCAATGCTTTCAAACGACCAGCAATTATAACGACAAACCTAAAACAAAATCCCTGTCACCCAGAGTATACATTATTCAACTTGCAAATAACGACGACAACACAACAACAACAATAAGAATGTTTCTACTTCTGGCACAAGGCCAGCAATTATCGCAGTACACTACTGGTACTTTATTTATCGACTCCGTAAGGATGAAAGACAAAGCTAATATCGGCGGGATTTGAAATCAGACCATAAAGGGCCGTAACTCTATGCTGCAAAACATGGTGTCTGACGCTCTACCGATTCTGCCAATCCAATAATAAGGGATTGAACCAGCCAGAATATATATATATTTAAAATTTAATTTCGTCTGGCAGATTCCAACAAAATGATCGGAAGATAGTTGTCTATGAATTTCGAGCTCTTGTACTCATCAGGACAGTCCTTCCTCCTTGCTCTCGTCTGAGACTTGAAGCAGGTGAAAATATATAGTTTTTTAGCCTATGTAGGTAAGCTGATTAGCCTCATTTGCACGCTAGCTGTATAAATTGGCTCAACTTAAAAGTAGAATTAAAATGTAGCTTTGGGGTAGCTGTATACATACATGTATGTTAATTTCGGATATCTAAATATATACGGTATGGTTAATAAATAAATATTTTGAAAGACAGGCTTTGAATTTAAAGGCCGTCAGCCAGCGCCGACTAGCGGATTTCATTCATTCATCGAGCGAAAACAAATTGAAGGTGGACACAACTCACATATATTTGTTTCTACTTATAGTTATGTATGTGTATCCTCTAACTCCCGCAAGGATGAGTAAAACTTAGGCTGTAATTGACTGCTCGTTCTAGCAACGCTATTACACGCCATCAGTCCAGCCTTCACCACCTTTTTGTTTTGATCGTAAATCACGTGATGTTTTCCTCTTTTAAAACTATTACTGGTGGCGGTCACTTTAGAGAAAACTAGTCCTACTGAGAAATCTCTCTATAAACTTATGACCTCGTAGCTAAAGTGCAATTGAAATACACCTGCTACACAACACAGGCGAAACTGCAGTCGGGGCTAAGGGATGTAATTAGGTAAACACCTTTCTATTTTTTCTTCACATCTATAATTCTATTTAGCTCGGATTATTGTGGATTGGCAGTATCGGTAGAGGGTCGAACGCCATGCTTTCCAGCATAGTTACGTCCCTTTACGATCGGAGTTCAAATCCCGCCGAGGTTGACTTTGCCTTTCATCCTTACGGGGTCGATAAAATAAAGTACCAGTAATGCACTGGGTAATTGCTGGCCTTGTGCCTAAAGTAGAAACAATTATTTGATTATTGATTATTTATTTAATTAATTTCTCTGGACTGCCAGGAAAAATGAAGTAAATTCTGTTTGTTTGTTCTTCGCACTTATATAGTCCAGAAATAGCTGTCAAAACGGGTTATACTTTTTCCTATATATATATATATATATATATATATATATATGGGGGTGGGGGTGAATCGGAGGTAACCACAGTAAGTAAAGTACTCAATACATAGCAGAGTATAAATATTTAATATAGAAATGGTTTCTACAGAATGGAACTGTATCATTCGAAGGAAATCATCAGGAAATTAGATATATATATATAACTGTTTCTACTTTTGGCACAAGGCTAGCAAATACCCAGTGCATTACTGGTACTTTATTTTATCGACCCCGTAAGGATAAAAGGCAAAAGTTAACCTCGGCGGGATTTGAACTCAGACCATAAAGGGCGTAACTCTATGCTGCAAAGCATGACGTCCGACCTTCTACCGATACTACAAATCCACCACCCTTATTATTATTATAATAATTGTTTCTTCTTTTGGCACAAGGCCAGCAATTACCCAGTACATTACTGGTACTTTATAATAGTAATAAACGAAAGATATATACTGTATATCATCTCTATTTATGTTATTATGTATATGTCCTAAAGAGGACGTTGTTTCGGTTTATGCTATACATAAAATTTGTATCTTCGAGATATATATATAATAAAACAAATTGGGATTGTCTAAAGTATATATATATAATAATAAATAATAAAGAAACCACTATATATGTATATATATATGTGTGTGTCTGTGTGCGCGTATGTGTGTGTCTGTATGTATGTATGTGTGTGTGTATGCCTCTGTGTGTGTGTGTATATATATGTGTGTTTGTGTGTGTATGTGTGTGCATGTATGTGTCTGTGTGTGTGTGTCTGTTTGTCTGTCTGTGTCTGTATAACATATACCACGTGAGTGCGCCAATGGACGATTCCTTCATTCACTAACAGCTGAACATTTCTTTATACTTTCAAAGAAGTCATATAAAGTGTCTGGAGTTCTTGAATATAGGTTAATGTATATTATAAAAAACACCAATGTTTTGTTACGAGACAAAACTGCAGTATTGGCGAGATGAACGGGGGGAGCGTGGGTTTATTTTAGACTACACTGCGAGGAATATCCATTGGATCACTTTGTAAATCTTACTCCCTATTTCTATTTTATTCTCGAAGAGGTATTTTTAGCCATGGTCTATTGAGATATTCAGTACACAAACAACACATAATATCTATATTCTCAGATGATTAAATCTTGTGCTACTCTGTAAGTATAATATAGGAACAATTACTAGGTTGTTTTGAATAGCCTATTGTGCAGCAATGCCAGATGCTGTATGGCTTCCAATTGTGGAGGAAACCATCCTCATATGTCACAGAATTAATAGTATTTTGCAGCAAGTTGATTCAAAATACTTTCTCTAAGTGACTAGAGTAGGAATATACAAAATAGATAGGGAAATGAAAGAATACAATATAAACAACCCACTTACACATATATACATATATGAGTGTGAGCATCAATGTATATATATATATATATATATATATATATATATATATATATATATATATATATATATGCAAAAGAAACCAAAGAACGCTTACATACTCAAACAGTCTTTATTCACTAACAATGTTTCATCCTCACCTTGAGGCAGGAATCATCAGTGCTCAACAAATACCGTGTTGAGTATAAGCTCCAGAATAACTTAGTCACATGAACAATCAGAAAAATAATAGGGGGATTGGAGATAGCTAACAAAGGGGTTCATGCTGGGGTTACTAAGCATCACTACAAAATACCAAGGTACAATTGTCTTCAACAAGAGGAAGACACGGTAGATGGCACTCAAAAATATACAATGTAAAATTCTACGTACATTGAGCTAAGACAATACTGCAATAATACAGTACGGTGAGTAAGTGTTTATGCACATACCCTCCAAACTTATGTAAATATATATATATATATATATTATATTAATAAATGGAAACTATATTTATATAACCATGATTATTTTATTATATATATTTCAAGGGCAACCAAGGTAAATTATGGTGCCCTTTCATCAGATAAAATACAGATTTGTTTTATAAATAAA
>OZ024749.1:7870588-7883088 GCA_964016885.1 Eledone cirrhosa | reverse complement strand
TTGTCTCTCCCCTTTTTACATCTATCTTGTCTCTCCCCTTTTTACATCTATCTTGTCTCTCCCCCTTTTACATCTATCTTGTCTCTCCCCTTTTTACATCTATCTTGTCTCTCCCCTTTTTACATCTATCTTGTCTCTCTCCCCTTTTTACATCTATCTTGTCTCTCCCCTTTTTACATCTATCTTGTCTCTCCCCTTTTTACATCTATCTTGTCTCTCTCCCCTCTTTACATCTATCTTGTCTCTCCCCTTTTTACATCTTTCTTGTCTCTCTCCCCTTTTTACATCTATCTTGTCTCTCCCCTTTTTACATCTATCTTGTCTCTCCCCTTTTTACCTCTATCTTGTCTCTCTCCCTATTACATCTATTTTCTTCCAACAGTTTAATTTAAATAAACCGTTGTTTTTTTCAATTTTTCCGACACTTATTTGCCAACTCACCCTCGATTATCTCCCCTATTCAGCGAATTTCAACCGTTGAGGTTGTCTTTTTTTCCAGGTATGTCAATATTTATTTATAAAACAAATCTGTATTTCATCTGATGAAAGCGCACCATAATTTACCTTGGTCGCCCTTGAAATATATATAATAAAATAATTATGGTTTTATAAATATAGTTTCCATTTATTAATATATTCTATATTTACTCCACTAAGCTGTTGAGTGCTTTATATCAGTTATAAAAATGTTTAAGCTTGTTGAATCCCAACAAATTAAATATGACCTCTGCTTATATATAAATGTATGACCCTCAACCTATCTTATTATTCATAAATAATCTGTCCATCTATCTTTTATAATAGATGGCGTCGTCGGGCGCTGGACGGAGGGCCCGGTGAAGTTGCTCGGGGTCTGGTTCGGACCAGACCTCCAGGTGGAGAAGAACTGGGGTGAGGTGACGAACAGGGTGTTTGCACTGACCCAGAAGTGGGCCGAGTGCAAACTGTCCCTGAAAGGTCGGGCGGAGGTGGCGAACACTTATATAGCGTCCGTCATCTACTACCGCCTGACCGTTGTGCCTTGCCCAAGGGAAACGCTCGCCAAAATGGAGCGCGCACTCTTCCAATTCCTTTGGAAGAAGCGAGCTCCTATGGTGTTATAAATTTTATTTTTTGTTATATTTTATTTTATTTTTATATATTGTTATTGCCTCCTCCTTATTGAGGACGCCTTGTTTTGTAAACTCCCCCCATTGTACTTGTCCCACTTTTGATGCCCTGGTGGCAAATAAAAGAAACATATCTTTTATAATAGATACATAGATATATACATGATGGTTGCAAACTCTGCTAAGAGTATTGCAATCGCTTGTCAGATTATGGAGTTTGGTGCACTTTTAGGCTACGGCCAGACGCACGAACCTGTAACAGATCCTGAACAAGCAATACCTGTTGTTTGAAGGTTTTTCAAGTGGAGAAAGGCCTTGCACTCGACCAATCCCGGCCAGACGCACGAACCTGTAACAGATCCTGAACAAGCAATACCTGTTGTTTGAAGGTTTTTCAAGTGGAGAAAGGCCTTGCCCTCGACCAATCCCACTCTCTGAGCATCGAAAATACTACACAAAAAGGAGAACTGGTCAACATCATCGGATGCTTTCCTAAGCCGCAGGTTGTTTTCAGAGTTTCCCTCTCTTAGAAAGGTATTGTGTCAACAACTGGGGAAAAACAACAAGAAAAAAAGTACTATTTGAATGGACGTTACACATACAGATATACATACATACACATACATGAAACTATTTCTCTGTCTACTAATCTAAATATTTAAAACTCTACCTACAATCCGTAATATATTTATTTCCAAAGTCGAAACTGTATTTACATCCCAGACGCTGGCATACACACACACACACACACACACACACACACGCACACGCACATATACAGAAACACACACACACACACACACACACATATTTATATATATATATACCGTTTCCTCTCAACCCCTTTTTTCTAAATGTCTCTCCCCACTCCCCTACACACCATTGGAACTCTCTTCCCACACACTTTTGTCCTGAAGAAGGGCTTATGCCCGAAAGGTCGTTCCCCACCACCATCCCACTCTCAAGAGCGTGAAACTAATAAACCTTTGTTCGTACTGCCTCTCTGTTTTGTTCCCGTTCAATTTTTCACTATATATATATATATAAACCCGCATAGATCAGTTTATAAAGTCCTTGTCTTGTTTAATTATGACAGAAAATATAGTAAATATATTTTTCTATTTCTATATTTCATAATTTTCCTGGTTTAGTCTTCTAAGTTCTCAACTAAGGAAGAAGATTTACATTTTGAAACAGTTTTGTAACGACTGTCAACAGTTCTCAGAGGAATTGTCAGAGAAACTGGAAACATTCTACTACACTCTAATTTAGAATGATTTACAATTGTTCTACGTTTAGAAGTTTAAGATATGCAAATATGTTTATCTATATATCTAAAACAGAGAATGGCTGTCTGTCTGCCTGCTTGTATGTGTGTCTGACTCCCTAAAACTCGAGAACCACCCAACCGATTGTTTTCAAACTTTACACATATAATACTAATGGTCCTGTGAGTGTTTTGAGCGAAACATATTTCAAATTTTCAGTGCCCTAGGGACCGCATTAGGCGATTTAGCGATCTCTCTCTATAATTCTTAGTCTTTCTTTTTAGATAGATACATAGATATAACGTTGCGCCCTTATAATATCTGTCTGTATGTATGGCTGTCTGCATTACGACATTATGACGCTATATGTGTGTGTGTGTATATATGTATATATATAGCGTGTAACGTTTTTAGAAATATTTACTTCTGCGTTCGCAGATTGATTTTTTTTAGTTTCAGAAGATCCCGTTAAGGGTGAAAGCAGCGATTCTTTGCTTAAACTTTAATCTTTTATTTTAATATAAATATATATATAATTATATATTCGTGTACAGATATTTTTGCATACACAATAACAAAATATAAACCGAAGTACTTATTTCGCAATAAAGTATTGATTTTCTTCGCACGGAAAAAAACCCTGGTAATCTACGACGAATTTTTTTTATAAGCACAAAATGTAGACACCGTCCCGAGGCCGAGGTATTCCGTACTTCTCTGTACTGTTTCAGAAAGGAGGGATAAACAATCTATGTTTAGAATCCCGAGCAACGCCGGGCCATTCTGCTAGTATGGTACTATTTTTCTTTGCTGTTACATACATTCATGTAACAATTTCTCTGTCTATTAATCTAAATATTTAAAATTCTACTTACAATCGGTAATATATCTCTTTCCAAAGACGAAACTATAGTTACATCCCAGACGCTGACACACACACACACGCACACGCACACACATATATATGAATATGTATGTATAGTATATTTGGCAATATACTCTCTGTTTTATTAAAATATTTTGAAGATCATTCGCTATGAGTTTTAAACAATTACGCCAACAAGCGACGTTTGTTGAACGTTAAAATAACATAAATATTATTAATTGTAAGTCCCCCACAACAAACATGGAATCAACAACACGTGCTACAGGTCGCCATGCTACTAGACTTCCTAGCAGCCAGGTCGAACAGCGCCTTGAAACAACTATGCCTGTAAGAAACTTGACACCACCTGTACCATCTAAGTCTACCTCGAATGCTGGGGAAAACACTATCGATAATAATAATAATCGAATAAATGTGACACCACGTGTACCATCCGAGTCTACCTCGACTGTTGTGGAAAATACTATCGATAATGATAATCAAAAGTATAAATAATTGAAAATTTCCCTCAACGAAATCTTCCAGAGATAAATTAACTCATATATAAATATCTCTCTTGCTAAACGTGTTAAAAAGATTCCTTTTGGAGAAAAATATGGGGTGAAAAGGAGAATTTCAACCAAGATGCAGTGTGGCTAAGAGAAATCCGAAAGAACTATTGCTCCTACACTACAACAAAAACATAGGAAATAAGTGAGGGTACCCTTGAGACAGTGATAGGAAAACTCCAAGATAAGAAAACACCAGGAAGAGACATGATTGTCGGCTACTAGTACAAAAAACTAATATTCTATCGGATGTATCTTACTGACCTCTACCACCAAGTTCTTAAGGGAGATACACTTATACTAGAATGGTTGACATTAGCACAAACGTTACTGGTCCCCAAGAACAAAGATACCCACTTGGCAAAAAACTACCGACCCATTGCATGCCAGAACCTGATGAATAAGATGTATACAGCCTGCCTGAACCTATTCCTCCAAGATCACTGTGAAAATAATAACATCATCACAGATAAACAAGGAGCTGGAAAGAAAAGGGTTTGGGGATGTGCTGAACAACTCCTAATCAACAAAACTGCGATGTCGGAGGTGCGACAACTTAGGAGGAATATGACTACAGTCTGGCTGGACTACAGGAAAGCTTTCGATTATGTTCCCCACTCTTGGATGATAGAGACCCTCCAACTTGCTAAAGTCCCAGACATTATGTCACAGCCATAGAGAGGCTGTCTTCTTCTTGGGCTACTATCCTAAGGTTAAAGACAGAGAGGGAGGACTCTATTTTCACTGATAAAATAAAATATTGCAGGGGTATATTTCAGGAGGACGGTCTCTCTGTGATATTGTTCATCTTGTCATTAAACCCCTTGTCTTTTCTGCACAAGAAATGTAAGGGATACATCATTGGCTCACAGGAGGACAGAAATACGAACCTAACCCATAACTTCTTTGTGGACGATCTGAAACTCTATGCCAAGAACATGGATGGGATGAAGAAAAATCTTGACCTGGTTACAACGTTCTCAAAGGATATAGGAATGGAGTTTGGCCAAGATAAATGCCCATACATGACTGTAAAGCGGGGAAAAACAACAACCCAATCTAGCAACATTGTCATCAATGGTCTAACTGTTTCACCGATATCTGATAAGGACTGTTACAGATACCTGGGGATAGATGAGAACATATCCTATAATGGTATCTGTAATGAAGAACGCGTAACCAGGGAATACTACACCCGATTAAGAAAGATCTGGTCATCGGAACTCTCTGCGCAAAACAAAACAGTGGCTCACAATGTGTTTGCTGTGCCTGTCCTAACACCAACGTTTGGAATACTCAATTGGACGATAGGCGAAATCCGAGCAGTTGATGTTGGAACTCGAAAAATACTGAACAACACCCGAAACTTCCACATCAACATTGACATAGACCGCCTTTACTTGAAACGCAAGCAGGGAGGCAGAGGCCTAACATCAGTCCAGACAACATTTGAATGTCGCATCATATCTCCCCGACAACATCTATGAACTTCGAAGCGTAGGAGCCCGCTTCTCGAGCTAGTCTATCTGCATGAAACAGATAAGATCATGAGAGTTGGTAAGGAACTCCTTGAGAGATATTCCCTGTGTGATAATCAAAAACTCACACCCAGGGATGTCGCTCAGCAGTATCGCAGTGAATCCATGGATGAAAAACTGCATGCCTATCAGCAAAAAATCATGCATGGATATGTTGCCAGGAGGCCCCAGAGTGAGAGTAATATAGATAAGGAAAGTAGTCTATCTTGGACCAACAACCGCTATATTGGCTCCCACTTTGAAGGATACGCTTTTGCAATCTAAGAACAGGAGATTAGCACGAACTACCTGATTCACAAAAGAGATAGGGATGCAGGCAAAACACCTAGATGTGATAACAAGTGCAGACTCTGCAGAACTAACATCGAGGATATCACCCATGTCATTAGCAGCTGTCCAAAGATTTCATCGCGGTACTATCTACCTATGAGGCATGATGTAGTGGCCAAAATACTGTACAATGCAGTTCGTAAAAAAGATAGCCCCGATAATAAACACATTAAAAGCTACAGCAATGTGGAAGACATCCATGTACATAATATGAAAGAGTACTGGTGGAATGTTCCAGTAAAAACCCCAATAAAATGCAGGCATAACAGACCAGATATTATGATATGGGACAGGGAGAAGAAAACATGCACAGTAGTGGAAATTAGCTGCCCAGCAGATGCCAATATAATATCAAAGATTAGTGAAAAGGAGAATATTTATGCAGAACTGATGAGAAATCTGCAGATACTCCACCCTGATTACACCTTCAGATTTATGCCTGTGATTATTGGGGCACTGGGATATGTTAGTAACTGCCTCAATACAAATCTTGAGAAGCTAGGCTTCACAGGAACAGAAAGAACACAACTAGTTAGGAAATTACAAGTACAATCCATTAATGGAACAGTAAAAATATGTAAAACATTCCAAAAATGTTGCATCTAATAACTGCATATACACATGTACAGATACAAAGCATATACACATGCACACATACAACTCAAAACATCCACATCCACACATACAATAACATCCATATCTACACATGAATGCATACATACATATCTACCTAGTTGATGTTGTGTAAATTCCAATGAGATGGTCTTGTGTCTATGTTAGAAACCGACTCTCTCTCTATTGGTAAAACTTTGTGAAATTATAAAACCAGAATATGTTGAAAATGTTGTAGGTTAAGATAAATCTCAGAAAACAATAAAACATTAAAAGGAAAACAGAGTCATCATATAAGTTAAAACAATGAAATAAAAAAATCAAGTCATTAGAGATATACTTCACTGCTTTACGATCGTTTCTAGATGGTGATAATACATTGTATCTATACTCAGTTATTGATCTATGTAAGTTTACAAACTATCAGGTAGAGAGAATATTTACTTACATGTATATCACCAGCTGTTTTCAAGATTGCTTTTGAAAAGAGCTGGTGATATGCATGTAAGTAAATATTCTCTCTGTCCGCTAGTTTGTAAACTTACATAGATCAATAGCTGTATTATCACCATCTAGAAACGATCGTAAAGCAGTGAAGTATATCTCTAATGACTTGATTTTTTATTTCATTGTTTTAACTTATATCATGACTCTGTTTTCCTTTTAATGTTTTATTGTTTTCTGAGATTTATCTTAACCTACAACATTTTCAACATATGGATTACATTGAGTTCTTCATACAGAATATACCCCACAACTTACAGTGGATACCTCTGTGTAGACATATATATATATATACAGAGAAAAAGGGGGTTGAGTCTGCGGCGTTGAAACTGAGGAGACCACATATTATGGGAATCCTCAATGAATGTTGAGATGGTGAGTGTGTTGAGATAGATATAATCCCGCCCGAGAAACCAAGCAGTTTCAGCTTGTATGTCCAGCAAGCCTTTTCGTACGCACAATTCGAGACCGCATGTCGCATGTCGTTTAGGGTCATACCAAACTTTATATATATATATCTCTGTATATAAGTGAAGGCACGTGGCTGCGTGGTTAGAGAATTAGATTCGCAATCGTGAGGTTGTGAGTTCGATTTCCCGGAGTAGGGGATGCGTTATGTCCTTGAGCAAGACACTTTATTTCACGTTGCTCCGTCTACCTGGAGTTGCGACCAATAGAGAGTATTAGCAATTGGAATGACCAATGGAAACAGTGTTTCCTCGGTCCGATTTGACGAAAGTCGATCGACTGTCGATATATTAATCTAGGCTCTTCTCAGAACTATAAAGCGAAGAAGAAATACGAAGGTGCGGATTAAAAGATGAATGAATGGTGCTATTTTAGCTGAACTACAATTCTTTAACACAATTACATTACTGTTATCCTCGAGCTATGAAATAGCTGGATATTCACAATTATTCGCTCTTTTATCTTATGAAAACATCAGCATCATTTACTCATACAACCATAACTATAATTAAAGATATTTGTCCAGGAGAGAAAGAGAGCTACAGATATATGTCAGAAATATGTGACAATGAGGGCGGAAAAATAGATTTTTAGGTGATGGAAGATTATTAAACATTAATATAAAATAATGGCGGTGGATTGGCAGTATTGGTAGAGGGTCGCACGCCATGCTTTGACGCATAGAGTTACGGCCCTTGCCATTCTGAGTTCAAATCCCGCCGTGGTTAGCTTTGCCTTTCATCCTTACGGGGTCGATAAAATAAAGTACCAGTAATACACTGGGTATTTGCTGGACTTGTGCCTAACGTAGAAATAATTAATATAAAATAATTGTTTCTACTTTTGGAACAATGCCAGGAATTGGAATGTATGGATAAAGTGGATTTGATTTAATAGACTCCAGTGCATCACTGGTGCTTTATTGTATCGACCTGGTAAGGATGAAAAGCAAAGCTAACCACGCCAGTGTCTGAACTCAGAACGTAAAGCGCCATAACTATATGCCGAAAATAATAATTTCTGACGCTCTACCGATTCTGCCAAACCAGCACCCTTGTCAATTAGGTAATGTAGTGACAACAACACGCAATGAAAATAACACATATTAATGACGATGATGTTGATGATGATGAACATAAAGGTACATAACTCTATGCCACAAAGCAAGGTGTCCGATGCTCCACCGATACTGCCAACCACCGCCCTATAATATCAATTTCATAATAGATGTCGTTCTGTGTATATATATATATATATATATAGGAACCAGTAAGACCCCGACGGCTGAGCTCAAGCCGTTTCGACGGCTAATTCTGGACTCCAGAATTCGGTCCAGAATTAGCCGTCGAAACGGCTTGAGCTCAGCCGTCGGGGTCTTACTGGTTCCTATTACCCACTCTACTACCCCAAGTATTGAGTACTTTGGTGCGTTATGGTCCACCTGGTTCCTTACCACATTTCCTTCGTTATATATATATATATATACTTAATAGGGGAGAGTTAGGCTGTGCAAGGTTTTAAATGTACCAGGGATGCAGGGTCTCGGAAGGTACCCCAACGACTTCATCAAGAGTTAAGATACTTTTACCTTTGATAGTGTCTTGCAGGGCAATATTTCTGCAGGGCTATATTTTGGATGGGGAAATGGTAGCTGTTATATGACATTTTTCATATCTATCACCGTCAGTCACTTTAAGCAACATACGAAATAATGAATACCTTATTTTTTACAGATTTCAAGGAACGCAAGATACCTTAAATAAGAAATGAGGTGAGTGCTCTATACTCTGGTTTTCGATATTCAGAAAATACGCTCTACATAAACGTTATTTCAATTGAGTTATAAGATATATCTCGCATATGTGAAAAGTGTTTTTTAAGATATATATATTATTGTTATTATTTGGCAGTATCGTTAGAGGGTCGGACGCCATGCTTTGACGCATAGAGTTACGGCCCTTGCCATTCTGAGTTCAAATCCCGCCGAGGTTAACTTTGCCTTTCATCCTTACGGGGTCGATAAAATAAAGTACCAGTAATGCACTGGGTAATTGCTGGCCTTGTGCCGAAAGTAGAAACAATTATTATTATTACTATATATATATAATATATATATATATATATATGTTAATATAAGGACTTGAATTTTTATTTCATTGTTTTTTGTTTCATTGTTTTAACTTATATCATGACTCTGCTTTCCTTTTGATGATTTTTTTGTTTTCCGGGATTTATTTTAACCTACAACATTGTCAACATATGGATTACATTGAGTTCTTTATGCACATTAGACCCCGAAACTAACTGTGGATATTTCTGAATATATATATATATTATTATTATTATATATATATTATTATTATTATTATTATATATATATATAGGGCGGTGAAATGGCAGTATCGGTAGAGGGTCGGACATGCTTTCCAGCATAGTTACGTCCCTTTACGGTCTGAGTTCAAATCCCGCCGATGTTAACTTTGCCTTTCATCCTTACGGGGTCGATAAAGTAAAGTACCAGTAATACACTGGGTAATTGCTGGCCTTGTGCCTAAAGTAGAAACAATTATTATTATATATATATATATATATATATTACAATTATATATATATATATATATATATATATATATATTACAATTATAAATGAAATTTCGTTTTCATTTTTTTCAACTTATCGATTTCGGTATGCCTGACCGATTTAACTCACTCAATATGCAAATTAGGCTGCTCAGCCGTTAATTTTCATAAGGAAAGTATATTCTTTCGAACGTTCAACTATCTGGCAGATGGGTAAACGGTGCTGATGATAGCTAACAAGCTTGAAACTAGTACATCGTTCCTGTGTCAGTGTTGAACAAAAAGGTGACGTGGTTGCCTTAACACCGTATGGCATAAATTCAGGCTATTCAGTTTGTTGACAAACGAACAAAGCGGCGTTATAATAAGCGTCCGCTAAACTGATGCGTGCATATATGTATGTGTACCTGTATGTATATATATATATATATATGCATGCTACTGTACGTCCGTATACATATATGTATGTACGTATACATACATACTTACATTTAAGTAAGTGCCATACTAAGAGTGAGAAATGAAATTTCGTTTTCATTTTTTTCAACTATTACAATTATTATATATATATATATATATATATATATATATATATATATATTACAATTATTATTATATATATATATATATTACAATTATTATTATATATATATATATATTACAAATATTATTATATATATATATATATTACAATTATTATTATATATATATATATATTATCATTATTATTATATATATATATATATATATTATCATTATTATATATATATATATATATATTATCATTATTATTATATATATATATATATTATCATTATTATTATATATATATATATATTATCATTATTATTATATATATATATATTATCATTATATATATATATATATATATATATATCACTTTTATACATTTCAGTAATATTTGTCTCCTCCTCCTTAGGAGATAAATAGATATATGTCTCTATCAATAGGGAACTCTTGCTATAGCATTGTTACATATGTGAAGCAGGAACCAGGAAATTGACATGTAATACACACACACACATATATATACTGTATATATATACTGTATATATATATGTGTGTGTGTGCATAAGTCCAGTAGCTGGTTTTGACTTGCCACACACTCTCTTCAGTTGCTTACATGTATGTGCTTTTCGGTTTTCCCTTTTCAGTATGTTCTCTGTGTTCTATCCTTTTTTTTTCTCTCTTTTTCCCCTTCTGTTATATTTTTCTCTCTCCTTTTTTCCTCAATAACTTCCTGTAGTTAGAGACGCACTGGAACTAGACATTGTGTATTTAATGCTTAGAAATGTCCGTGATCTCCAGCAGACAACTGATGATGGGAAATGTCCCCCGTTTGTGCTTCCCTCTCATTTCTAAATACACTTTATCAAGTAACCACACAGCTCCCAGTTTCTTCTAATATATATATATATATATATATATATTTATATATATTTATATATATATATTACCAAGGCACATTTAATCTTCTACGCATTGTAGGGCTTTTAAACTTATTCAAATTTGTATATATTATTGTGTATATATATATGTATACATGTTGTGTATATATACACATACATAAACATATATATATATATATACACGCACCCAAACATACGCATATGTTGCTGTACACACATCCATGGTGTATCTTTTAGCGGTTTTGGATAATGTAAAATTTAAAGTGAAGTTATTTATTAATAAGCATACAACAAAAATCTCGCCTGATAAATACAAAGATCTTATAGAACATGTGACCAACTCCATTCTCGTTTGTTGAAGCAAATGATATACATTGGACTTCATATACACAAACATACATATACATACACACTTACACACACGCATGTATATATACACATGAGTATACTTATATATGTGTATATACACACACGAGAATACGTATATATATATATATATATATATATATATATACACACACACACATTTATGTACATTTAATATACACACACATGTATATACACATATATATTTGTGTGTATATATGTGTATATATAATTATGAGCATGTACTGACACTAACGCATACACATATACAAACACATACATATACATAGATAAACAGTCGTATATTTATACGCAAGTTTGTACGAATATATATACATATATTTATGGATATATACTGACACACGCGTACACATATATGCATATGAATATATATATATTATTAATAATTATTAATTAATTCTATAGTGCTATAGGGCGGTAGATTGGCAGTAACGGTAGAGGGTCGGACGCCATGCTTTCCAGAATAGTTACGTCCCTTTACGATCTGAGTTTAAATACCGCCGAGGTTGATTTTTGCCTTTCAACCTTACGGGGTCGATAAAATAAAGTACCAGTAATGCACTGGGTAATTGCTGGCCTTGTGCCTAACGTCGAAACAATTAATTAATTCTATCGTGCAATGCCTGTGCGTGAAGATATTTTTTAAAGCGAGCAAAGACTGTGCACTGAGCCAATCCCACTCTCTGGGCGACAGTAGCTGTAACCCGAAAAGAAGAACAGATCAACATCATCGGTAACTACTGAGCCGCAGATTTTATATCGGGGTTATCCCAGTTTCCTGAGTTGCCTTCTCCTAGAAGAATGCCATGCAAAGGCTAGGGGTCCTTCACTCCCAGTGGT
>OZ024749.1:7835588-7850588 GCA_964016885.1 Eledone cirrhosa | reverse complement strand
ACACACTTAAACACGTACATATATATATATATATATATATATATATATAATGATATTAAATAAATGGAAACTATATTTATAAAACCATATTTATTCTATTATATATATTTCAAGAGTACCGACACGTTGGTGCGGTCTCATCAGATAAAATACAAAATTTGTTTTATAAATATTGACATATCCAGGGACGAGATCTTATTGGTTCAAGTTTTACCTGGATAGTCTATCCAGGTAAAACTTGATAGACTATCCAGTTAAAATTTGAACCGTTAAGATCTCGTTCCTGGATATGTCAATGTTTATAAAACAAACTTTGTATTTTATCTGATGAGAGCGTACCAAAGTTTTGGTACCCTTGAAATATATAATAGAATAAATATGGTTTTATAAATATAGTTTCCATTTATTAATATCATTGATATTATACTACAGAAAATCTGTCGAGTGCTTCGAATCAGATATAAATATATATATTTGCTGAATTACCAACAAATTAAATATCCCTTTGCTTATATATATATATATATATATATAAATATATCCGAAATAAATTAAATTAAATTAAATTAAAGGAGTCATGTCCGAAGCACAAAGATTCCAATGAATAGATCCGAGCATTTTATATCAACTAGAAATTGATTGACATATTTAAAATAAACACATGAAACAATCACAGGGGATAATTTGTAAAGTGTGTAATCACACACAGCTAGGTAGGTAACTAATTAAAGTTTAACTAGAGCTTCAAATATTACCTTTTAAAAAAATGATTAATCCTCCTTGTATATATTTCATTAAAGAAATATATTTCACCAATAATCCGTAAACTCACAGAAGTTAAATCTTCCATCGTCAGCAAGGGGGAAGAAATAACTATCTGTGTTTACACATCAAATAGAAATCTGCGAGTGACTCTAGTTAAACTTTAATTAGTTACCTACGTAGCTATGTGTGATTACACACTTTACAAATTATCCCCTGTGATTGTTTCATGTGTTTAATTTAAATATATATATATATGTCAATCAATTTCTAGTTGATATATATATATATGTGTGTGTGTGTCAGGTCACCAGTTGGTGCTACTGGTAACATGTATCCCAGTACAACCTGTCTCATGGTCGGGTCGTTGGCGACTAAACTGGCAACCCCACCAAGGTTTCTTGGTGAGGAGGGTGGCTTTGGACATCCTGCAGGACTAAAAACAAAACCTGTCAAAGGGCAAAGGCGCTCTTAAGAATCAATGGCCATCCAAAATCACCGGAAGAGATGACTCCTTAGCCGTTCAGCGCATTGGTAGGGGTTCTCCTACATGGATATAAAGTGGGGGCTGTACTCGAAAACGAGTTGGCAGCCACCATATATATATATATATGTATATATACATATATATGTATGTATGTATATAAAGTAGTGACCGTACTCGAAAACGAGTTGGCAGCCACCATATATATATATATATAAGGGCGGTGCCCTAGCATGGCCTCAGCCGGATGGCTGAAGCAGGTAAAAGAGTATATATATATATATATATATGGTTAGTCGCAGACTGCACCAGCTTGCGCCTGCAGAAAGTGTCGGTGCAAGTGGCATCCCAGATGATGGTTTTTCTACCGCGGAACGGGAAGATGGTCATGCCACGTGGCATCTGGTGTTTTGCCGTCCCTTGGGTTCATCCACACCGGTTCGAGCTGGGAACGGAAGCCTGCAGCGTCCAAGCCATGCTTTATGACCTCGTTGAGGGCAGCATGGCGTGGATGGCGGCCGGTACTGTGACGACAGGAAAGCGGGAGGAGGCTGAAAGAGTCCACGGTGGATCCGCAGCGACATTGGTGTGGCTCGCAGATCTGGAGGCCGAGCCTCAAGGAAACGTCGATGCGCAGGCTATTGTTGGCTAGCTGGGTGCCAGTGGAGAAGGAGGGCAGGGCATGGAGCCAGGTACCACTGTGGAGTTTGGAGGCCGCGCGAAAACAGGTAAGGCGGTGCTGGTCGAGCTGGCGCGTGAGCCTGTCTGAGGCCAGGCTGCACTGGATGGCACCCCAAGTGTTTTGGGGGGGACTGGACGTCAGCTGGGGGTGAAGGAGGAGGGACGTCTACTGGGCTAAGTCCCAACCGGTCCCACGTCTCACAGGCGCAAGAGTGTGAGGGTTCGTCCTGATGAGATCCAGTTCAGTTCAAAATGGATCGACGATTGTCTCCCATGCTTCCGCTGGACACCACCAGAGGGCGATAGCCCGGGTGTTTTTTTTTGCATAGCTATGGCTTTCTAAATGTTTATATATAAACATATCGTGTTTCTTTAGAAATACATTCCAACGCACACACACACACGTCTGTGTGTGTTCGGACATTATCACCTTGCATAAATATAAACATTGGCACAAGGCCAGCAATTTTGGCACAAGGCCAGCAATTTTCCCAGTGCATTACTGGTACTTTAATTTATCGACCCCGTAAGGGTGAAAGGCAAAGTTAACCGCGGCCGGGTTTGAACTCAGACCATAAAGGGACATAACTCTTTGCTATAAACACATGGCTTCCGACCCTCTACCGATACTGCCAATCCCAATAATACAAAATTGTAGGAACTGAAATTTTGTGATAAATCTAATTGGACTAGCGTTTCTAGATATTTTTCATTTGTGATATCCCGAAACACGTGTCAATGACATAATAAGTGCTGATCCTCTAACTGTGATGTTGTCATATTCATGTAACTTATATCGAATTTGTTTAGCAAGATACTTTATCTGAAAACGTGTGTTGAAACCGATATTGTTATACTTTGAGAGGGTCATGTTGCCAATAAGAAACACACGCGCCAATTGCTTTCACTTCAATTTATTATAAATTTCCGGTTGGTTGGTTGGTTTCACAACCGGATGGTTGTTCATATATTGTCAAAGTTCTTTCGTCACACATTCTGTGACCTCTTCAGTGACTGTGGATTCTTTTCTTTGTTTTGTGCCTCTCCATTGTTCTGTCCTACGCCATCTTGGTTTTGTGTGTGAAAAACAACCGGAAATTTATAATAAATTGAAGTGAAAGCAATTGGCGCGTGTGTTTCTTATTGGCAACATCCCAAAGTATAACAATATTATTATATATATATTTTATATTTTTTATATCTTCCTTGTTATATTAGTCTTGCCATTGTGCACTTTTACTCGACCTTATTGTAAACACCCACTGTCCCTGTCTTTGTATTTTCCCCTACATGTCGGCCCTTGTGGCTAATAAATGAAATAATTATATATAAACACTCCTAGAATTACCTTCATTGTACCCACGGTTAATCAGCATGGCAACACTTGCTCAACCTTTCACCTCTCGAGTCAAAAAGCATTGCATGTTGATGTAGTCTTCGATTTCCTCTAAAGAAATATACCTCTCTCTCTCTCTCTCTCTCTCTCTCTCTCTCTCTCTCTCTCTCTCTCTCTCTCTCTCTTACTCTCTCTATCTCTTTCTCTCTCTTACTCTCTCTATCTCTTTCTCTCCCTCACTCTCTCTATCTCTTTCTGTCCCTCACTCTCTCTATCTCTTTCTGTCCCTCACTCTCTCTATCTCTTTCTCTCCCTCACTCTCTCTATCTCTTTCTCTCCCTCACTCTCTCTCTCTATCTGTCTCTCCCTCACTCTCTCTATCTTTCTCTCCCTCACTCTCTCTCTTTCTTTCTCTCTCTCTCTCTCTCTCTCTCTCACTCTCTCCATCTCTCTCTCTCTCCATATATATAGGTATATACACATATATATGAATATATATAAACGTATGTATTACATGTCTGAGCAAACAACAACAAATATTTGACTCCTCTCACCTTTGATTAGTTTACTTAACTTAATATTTTATATATGAATGTATGTATATATGTATATATGTATATATATGTACACGTATGTGTGTATGTGTAGCTGACTTGCTACACACATCCTTTTCCTATAAAGAAAACTGTTCCGTCATTTCATCTTAGACTCTATCTTTCTGTACCAGGTTTCGTTTCTCATTATATCTTCTGATGAGAGACTAGTGTCCAAAACGTCAAGACACTGTTTATACTATATCAAGCATCAAAGTAATATATTTCTTCCAGCAATATGTCGTTTCCTCTTTGGTTTCCGTTCCTTTTTTGCATCGGGGTCCGATGGCTGAGTTCATTTGACAGCTAATATGTCTTTCTATTATATATCAACTCTACTATCGCAAATATTGAGTGCACTGTGAATAATGGTTATACTAATCTAATACTGGTTAAGTCCTGATATACGAGTACACACACGCACACACACAGACACACACACACACACACACATATATATATATATGAAAATATTCATGACCCCGACGGCTGAGCTCCGGTCGTTTCCACGGCTAGATCCGAACTGAGATTTACCCATTTTACTACCACAACTATCAAGCACTCTCGTGGGTGGGTTATGGCCTAACTGGTTTTTACCAGACCCTATCTGATATATATATATATATATATATGCAAAAGTTTTATTTAAGATTGTTGGGTTACAACGAGTAAATATTTTATAACTGATATAAAAGCACTCAACAGTTTCTGGAGTAGGTTTACGATATTAAACAAATGGAAACTATATTTATATTTATAAAACCATATTTATTTCGTTATATATATTTCTGGGATATCATATTAAAAATATGTTATGCCTTCCTCAGACAAAATACAATACATAAGCTGTTTTATAAATAATTAGTGACATACCTTGTGATAATGCAACTTCCTTCTAAAAATTCCCTTAATTTACGAACCAATTTATTCAGCTGTTGCAGACTTAGATTGAACTCAACATTTAAATATAAATATAAATTTAAAATGTAATATAAAATGTAGTATATTTACTTAAGGTATTTGACTATTTGTGATACTTGGCGATAAATCTTTCGATTCCTTAAATTTTTTTTTTTAAAACCTTTCTGCATGAATATATAATTAATGAGATTAAATAAACTACCCTATAATTGGCGTTGTCCCCAATCTTTTGAATACATTTTTTAAGCTGGATAAACTTCTATAATAAATATAAGAGCATTTGTAGAATAAGTTTTGAATGATTTCTGCTAAATAAGGCTTGATGAACAATTTTGGTTTTGTTTGCTTTTGACTCTGATTCTATGACCGATATGCGTGGCATACTATGTTCTCTTGCGTCCCTAGATACTCTGTGGAGTGACGAAGATATTCTTGGCGTTTTTAATTTTAATATTGATATCTGTTGTCTACTCTATGCTTGATCGATGATCATGCAAGTGAGGCTGGAATGTTATTTTAGATGTTAATGTATATCTTATATGTTTTGTGTCTATATATATGTATATATGTATGTAAATGTATGTAGGGTGGAATCTTTTCTAACGCATTGAAGTTTTTCATGAAATATAAGAATCAGTGCAGCGTATCACGTAGGTTCACATGTGCGTCTATATTTATCAACTTGAATTTGAGATAACCTTCGCTTTTCTCTTTCTTCACGAGAATGCATATATACTTATGTTTGAAGTTTTATCTCAGATTTTGCTTATAGACCTAAACATTTTTAACTGAGCATGTGGTCAATTTTTTTTTTTTCACACATTATGGATATGTGTCTCATTCATGAATACTGATATTTACATTATAATACCTAATTCATAAAAATTGATAATTCAAATGGATGAGACATAATATATTTTCAATATATTTTAAATATATCATCTTTCTTTCTTTTTCTCCTATACACTAATTTAACTGTATCCCTTCCCTTAACCTCTCACATATACGATGATCATCTGTCAAAAAGCAGCCTACTATGTTTTTTCACCATCAATGTATTTCTCTCTCTCCTTGTCTCTCTATCTCGCTCCGTTGTTTTTCTTTGCATACATCTCTTCATCTTCTTCTTTTTTTATTTGCATACATCTCTTCATCTTCTTCTTCTCATCTTCGTTTTCTTTCTATATAACTATCATAACAGTTTCACTACCAAATCAACTTTTTAAAAGGAAGTTGCATTATCACAAGGTATGTCACCAATTATTTATAAAACAGCTTATGTATTGTATTTTGTCTGAGGAAGGCATAACATATTTTTAATATGATATCCCAGAAATATATATAACGAAATAAATATGGTTTTATAAATATAAATATAGTTTCCATTTGTTTAATATCGTATATATATATATATATATATGAAAAACGTTTGTCCTTCATCAGTGATCTTCCAACTATCATAGGCATTTCATCGCTTTAAAGACCATATACCTTCGGTTGATGCGAGCAACGGCTAAAAAAAGTCGTTGGGACACGTAAATAAAGGGGACACGAGGGTAAACAAACAAAATGGTGAAGCAACAGAAAGTGAGGAAGAAGGAGACAAGTCCCAGATTTCTATGAATTTAAGTTCGGTGAAATCGTGAACGAGAGAATAAAGACCATCAAACCTGGTTGAAATGTGAGCAAGGAAGGAATTTCGCACAGGTCTAACGGGAGGAAGAAGGGGTCTGGTCTGCGAATTCGGTAAACATAAGTTCTGTGAAATCGTAGACGAGAGAGAAAAAGTTCCGACCAGCTTGGCCGAGAATGTGAGAGAAAAGAATTACTCACAGGTCAAACGGGAAGAAAGAGGAGGAGGAGAGGTAGTGACAGAATGTGAGTGTATTGAAGTTTGCTTGAAGGATTGTGGAATAATAAGATATATTTTCTTTATGTCGTTTTGGAAGCCTCAACAATGCAGATAGAAATTCTCCGGGTAACAAGATCCGGTGGAGAGAGAGAGAGATGTAAGTGAATGTAGAATGAGATGTATAGTGTGTAGAAGAACGTAAGAAAGAGCGTAAAAAATAAAAATAATAACACGAGATAGTTACCTTGGGAGTGATTTAATTGTCCCTATATGTCGGATTCATATCCATCAACTGGGGGATTTCCCGGGGGAGGGGGGAGGCTATATATATATATATATATATGTCAATATATTTATAGTTGATATAATATGCTCGGATCTATTCATTGGAATCTTTTACCATATTGTACAGTGGGTATGGCGCATGTCTCTCCGAAATGACACCCTTAATTTAATTTTGTATATATATATATATATATATATATATATATATAGTGGTAGAACACTGGAAGGTAATATCCGTAGTGGTAGAGCACTCAGTCCATGGGACGAGTTAGGTAGAAGTGGTTACACAACATTTAGTTCACCATACCGAGAACAATTGTTTCACCTTAGCGGATCCTCTGCTCGTAATCGATTATGAGCTGAGGATCCGCTAAGGTGAAACAATTGTTTTCGGTATGGTGAACTAACTGTTGTGTAACCACTTATATATATATATATATAGAGAGAGAGAGAGTGAACAACCGTCCCAGGCATTTCATCGCTTTAAGGGCCATATACCTCAGGTTGGTGCGAACAACGGCTATTTTATCGAGTTTATATTCATAGAAATCTGGGACTTGTCTCTTTCTTCTCACTTTCTGTTGCTTAAACCATTTTGTTTGTTCACCCTAACGTTCTCTTTATTTACGTGTCCCAACGACTTTTTTTAGCCGTTGTTCGCACCAACCTGAGGTATATGGCCCTTAAAGCGATGAAATGCCTGGGACGGTTGGAGGGTCACTGATGAAGGACTCACTTTTTCATATGTATCCCATTTGCAACGCCGCAGCTCCATTATTATCATATTTACACATATATTTTTTTCCTCTGCTGCCACCCGTCTGTTTCTTTCCTTGTATCTTTACCCTTTCTAGCAGTCTCTCTCTCTGTTAGCCTCTTCCTCAACCTTCACTCACTCATACCCTGTCACTGCCTCTCCTCCTCTCCTATTTCTTCCCGCTTGACCTGTCCGATTTCTTTTCTCGCGCACTATTGGCCAAGCCGGTATGAAATTTGTTTTCTCTCTCTCTCTCGTCTGCGTCTTCACAGAACTTATGTTTACCGAATTCGCAGACCAGACCCCTTCTTCTTCCCCCCGTTAGACCTGTGCGAAATTCCTTCCTTGCTCACATTTCAACCAGGTTTGATGGTCTTTATTCTCTAGTTCACGATTTTATCGAGTTTATATTCATAGAAATCTGGGACTTGTCTCTTTCTTCTCACTTTCTGTTGCTTAAACCATTTTGTTTGTTCACCCTAACGTTCTCTTTATTTACGTGTCCCAACGACTTTTTTTAGCCGTTGTTCGCACCAACCTGAGGTATATGGCCCTTAAAGCGATGAAATGCCTGGGACGGTTGGAGGGTCACTGATGAAGGACTCACTTTTTCATATATATATATATATATATATATATATATATATATATAATTATATATAAGGGATAACAAAATATCGTTATAGGTAATCTTGTTAGAGGTTATGAATACTTCGTATTATGGATAGTTTTAGCGTACGGCGTTGTTTGACTCAACAAGGGGTTTACATAGGTGGCGAGTTTGTGAGTTCTCTTGCATTCCTATGTAAGTTTATCTTGGAGTAATAATATTGAAAGAAGGAAGAATAACATGATCAACAGTAAAAAAAGGCTTTTATTTACTGTCTAACAATTGTTTCACTGATTAAGTTGTATAAAAATTGCTGAACACTTGGAGCTGTGCCACTCAATTTTAAATACGTTGTTAGCTTAACCAGATCATATATATATATATGTATGTACGTAAAAGGTAAACAGAAATAACAACACAATCGGTACAGCATATGGAAGGGATATATTAGGATAACGCTTGATATGGCAGGAAGAGGGTCTTAACGTTTCGGACGCTAGTCTTTCTTCAGAAGAAAGAATAAGAAATAAAATAGAAATATATATATATATATATATATATATATATATATATATATATATATATATATATATATATATATATATATATATATATATATATATATATATATATATAGAGAGAGAGAGAGACACACACACGCAAATATATATATACATATATACACATACACATACATTTATATATGTGTGTATAGAAAGTATATATATATATATATATACAGTGGGGGACTGGCCACTGTGCCAGGTTTCCCATTAGCAAGTGGGCCCCAGGGGGCCCACTGTAGCATTGCAGGGCCCACTGTAGTATTTTAGGGGCCAATGCTTTGCTTTAAAAAAATACCTGAGATCTAAGAGAAAGAATAATATTTTTCTTTTTCATAAATAAAACAATTGAGTAAAGCATTTGGTCAACCAATTCCCCAGGAAATTACTAAAAACCAAAATATACGATAGTACAAATAGATGGAATCTGTGATTATACATTCTACTAATTCTAAACCTTACCGTATTCATTCATGCATGCAAATATACATATATAGACACATTAAAGTATATATATACATATATATATATATATATATATATATATATATATATCATCATCATCATCATCATCAACGTTTAACGTCCGTGTTCCACGCTTGCATGGGTTTGGACGGGGGTAGTCCCACTTGAGGCAAGAGTGATTGTCTTGCTCGCATAGGACTGTCTGGCAGGTTTTCTACAGTTGGATGCCCTTCCTAACACCAACCGCATTTACAGTGTGGGTCTGGGAGGTTTTTACCGTGTTGCCTACACGGCCACATTACAGCGTGGACTGTGTGTTTTTTTGTCGTGACACCTACACGATCTCATTTGTTTCGGCCTCGATGGCGCGGCACCAACATAACTTTACATAGAACGGGGTGGTGTGGATGGGGTGGGGGTGGTGGGACGGGGTGTATTTTGTTAGAGATGCCTACTGGCTGGAGTAGGTTTTACTATATATTTAGGTAAGGCGGGTCTTCTCTGTTACTGAGTACCGCCAAAGGTCTCGGTCCAGTGACATTGTCTTGGAGAGGTGTAAGTGTGTGATGTCGGAGTTTATCAGCTCGTCCCAGGTTTTTCTAGGTCTGCCTATTCCGTGACTACCGTCTATCTTTATTGCCCTGCACTTTGTTATACAGCTATCGACTTTCATGCGCATCACGTGTCCATACCAACGTAGCCTTCTCTCGAGTAAACAACATCTGATCCCTCTTATCTCTAATTTTTTCCTTAGTTCGTTTATGCTTTACCGTTCACGTATATTACTGTTACACATCCAGCGGAGCATGCAAGCTTCGTTCCTCTCTAGTCTGCGTATATCCTCTGCACACAATGCCCAGGTCTCACTGCCATGCAGCATTGCTGTTCGTATGCAGGCATCGTACAACCTGCCTTTCATTTTTAGTGAGAACCCTTTAGCAGCTAATAGTGGTATAAGCTCTCTGAACTTTTTCCAACCAGTTCTGACTCTAGCTACAGTACTTTCAGAGCACCCTCCCCCACTGCTGATTTTATCGCCCAGGTAACGGAAGCTGTCCACTATTTCTATAGAACCCTCTGCGCAATTGAAAGAGCTAGTATTTTGTGGGCACTTGCTGCTACTTATTGCACCAGAGCACCGGCCACATGTAAAATCTATATATATAAATACTCGGGGAGGGTCATATTGTTATAATATTGCCAGAAACAATAACAGAACACACTCACTGTTTGGTTTGGGTTTGTTTTGGCTTCTGTGTCTTTTATATCTCCATAGTTAATTTTTCTGGCAATCACTGTTTATCATTGTAATGACAATCATTGTAAGCCTAAATCTGACTGATATGCAAAACATATATATATATGAGTAAGGTAAGCACAAATAGATTCAAATATCACAGAAAGAAAGAGTGAGGGGGTGAGGTGTAACAGAAATGCAACATGGATTACAGGTTAAAATATAGTCTAGATAGAGGAGAAACAAAACGAGGATGTAGTTTATGGAACACCTAAATGATTTAGAAGTCGACCTTAAATAGGTTTATATGTATGAATTTTCAGCAGAGTTTCGCAGTTGTTTATGTGACCGAGCGGTAGGTACTAGAGACGGTGGAGATCCTGGCATTGGATTCAATCCTAGTCGAGAGATACATAGAGTCTTTTACTGTTTATATTTTACTTCCCGACCAGGATCGAACTTCAGGACAGGATCACCACCGTTTATGATTCTTCCCACTAGGCCGCCGAGACAGCTACAAAGGTATAAGGAAAATTAATAATTATGAACCTACTTTCAAAATCAAAGTTTAAAAGATGTGGTGCCGTTCATGGCTTTCCTAGAGCTACTAGTTATATTTAGGTTCGTCTTGTCAATCTTCGGGCTCTTTGGTAACAACCTCATTATTCCTATGTGTGTTTAAACGTTGAATTAATTTAATTTAATTATTTTAACAAACAAATAATATGTATGTATGGATGTATATATATATATATATATATATATATATATAGAATGGCATACTGGCCGGGTTGCTAGAGGGTCTACGGTATCAATGCAGGGCCCGCTATGGTATTTTAGGGGCTAATGCTTAACTTTAAAAAAATACCTGAAGTCTAAGAGAAAGAATACATTTTTTTTCTCTAAATAAACAAAACAATTAAGCAAAGCATTTGGTCAAACAATTCCCTAGGGAATTAATAGAAACCAAAATATATGATAAGGGAAATAGCTGGAATCAGTGGTTGTACATTCTACTAAATCTATCTAGCTTAGTGTATTCATTCATGCAAACATACATATATAGATATACACACACAGGCATATATATATATATATATATATATATATATATATATATATATATATATATACAAGTTAATATAAATTACTATATATGATAAACACAAATACCAACATATAAGTGTTTGTATTAGTATTTTTCAATCTAGCTAACTTAGTCATTTACAATACAAACACTTATATGTTGGTATTTGTGTTTATCATATATATTAATTTATATTAACTTGTATTACACGGCTCAGAAATACTTCTTTCTTTGAGCTATTTCATTGTAAAGGACTGTTTGAGTTTAGAACTCGTTATTCATAGTATATATATATATATATATATATGAGTGAGAGTCGAAGACCAAAGGTCATTATTGAAAGACTCTGAATTACGCAAAATACATAATATTTTTTATTGGAGAAGGTAAGATATTCTTCCGCAAAAATGTGATTGCACTGTTTTGAATCTACTTATGTATATTTTGAAAATGTTATTTATTCATTATAAAAATTAACTGATGGCATTCTATATGTAGGTGGGCCCCCTTCATCTTCTGGCTACTAACATTTCTAGACCCAGTCCACCACTCTATATATATATATATATATATATAATGTGTTTATATATATGTGTATATATATATGTGTTTATATATATGTGTATATATATACGATTGTTGCGCGAAAAACATTCCATTAGAACAGAGACAGCGGATATAATTATGTCTATGTTAGGTCTACGTTATCTTTTCTTATGCTAATACCAAGCTTTCAATTGTATCTTTACGAGAAGAATGAATTAAGATCTAGACAAAATATAAGGACGGTATAATCGAAACTAATATATCGAATTCTGTGCTCCAGCTTGGCAAAAGTCCAATAACTGATATCTATAAAAAAGGGAAAGGAATATATATATACTGTTTATAGTACGTTTTATCTTTCTTCTTCTTTCGCTACAAACTTTTAGGCGGGGAAAGTAAAACTGTTCGACCATTTCACCAGAGTACTTGAGGTAGTAGAGGGAGGTAATATGAAGGAGTTGGGATCACAGCGGCTGAGCTCCTGCCGTTTCAACAGCTAGTGTCTATAAATAGGGAGACAGAAAGCAGGCTTTGTTTACAAACAGCTAGCGAATTTGAAAATTAAGTAGTAACATGTTCTTATGCCGTATTTGACTAAATACGTGTCACATGTACTTCAATATTTATCCTTTTTTCCATTGACAGGGTTTTTTAAATCCTAACTAACAGACTAATTCTCTTTAGTCAAATACGGCGTAAGCACATGTTACTACCTAATTATATATATAATGATTTTTTTAGTTTCAGAAGATCCCGTTAAGGGTGAAAGCAGGGATTCTTTGCTTAAACTTTAATCTGTTATTTTAATAAATATTTTCTTTACGGTTCTTATATATTATTCTTATCGAGCCCTCTTTGGATTTTAGTCTTCAAATTTATTATTATTACTATATATATATATATAGAGAGAGAGATCTCAAACTGTGACACGCGGCCCAGGCTTTGCTTTTCCTCTCAACCACATCATCTTCCGTATTCCCAATCTTTTCTCCCAAATACAGGAAGTCCTCAACTAATTCCATGCTCACCGACATCCAGAGTTGACACTGCACTCAGTGCTCCTGTGTGAGCTCCTGCATGGACACACTAGAAGAGGAAGACCAAGGTTAACGTATATTGATGCCCTAAGGACAGACGCTGGTCTGTTGGAGACGCAGGACTTGGCAACGATGATGAGAGGTCAGAGACCGCTTGAGAGAACTTGTTCATGGATCTCGGCAATTTTACTCGCCCTAGATAGATAGATAGATACATATAGATAGATATATCCACATACACATACGCACACACACACACATATATATGTGTGTGTATGTATGTATGTGTGTGTGTACTCACATATACATATATGTATACATATATGTACTCACATATACATATACATATATGTATCAGACCATTCTTACAGATATTACAAAGAACCATCAAAGCTATGCCTATGTTTGGTAAATATAGGTGAGTCTCCTCTTGAATAATAGAAGGCTGAGTATTTTCTATTTGGTTTTCTATTATTTCCTTTCTTATATATATATAAGCCGATTGTGCATTGTTGCATAATATATGCAGACAGAGGGTGCAGTGTACCTTACTGCTACATTAGTGCAGCAGAAACTCGAGTCCGGGAACCTTATAGGCACCCGTTTTACGTGTGTTGTGTTGAGCCAAATAACTATGTGTATACTCTGGTAATGTATCTTACATTGCCCATTGAGTGCGCTGAGATACAACCGGTACTGGCATTGATCAATATGCTGGGTCCGTCAACCCTTATTATATATATATATATATACATATATATATATATATATATGAGAATAAACGTGCTGCGTGGTTGCTAATAGGTTACATATAAATAAAGTTAGTCCTTCATCAGTGATCTTCCAACCATCATTGGTATTTCATCGCTTTAAAGATCATATACCTCCGGTTGGTGCGAGCAACGGCTAAAAAAAGTCGTTGGGACACATAAATAAAGGGGACACGAGAGTGTAAACAAACAAAGATGGTGAAGCAGCGAAAAGTGAGGAAGAAGGAGTCAATTCCTTCCATGCTCACATTCCAACCAGGTTTGATGGTCTCTATTCTCTCTCGTTCACGATTTCACCGAACTTATATTCATGGAAATTTGGGACTTGACTCCTTCTTCCTCACTTTTCGTTGCTTCACCATCTTTGTTTGTTTACACTCTCGTGTCCCCTTTATTTATGTGTCCCAACGACTTTTTTTAGCCGTTGCTCGCACCAACCGGAGGTATATGGTCTTTAAAGCGATGGAATACCAATGATGGTTGGAAGATCACTGATGAAGGACTAACTTTATTCATATATATATATATATATATATATATATATATATATATATATATGTTCTCTCTGTTTCGATTGTCAAACCAATCGCACTCCTAATCTGAAAAATTTCTGAATAACCACTTTTAAAACTTATTGCTAGTCATCGCTGTCGTACATGTCACGTGAGCCATAATTGACATCAACTTAGATTAGTAAAAAATGTTGTTGGTATCATTGGTAGTATCGGTAGAGGGTCGGACGCCATGCTTTCCAGCAGAGTTACGTCCCTTTACGATCTGAGTTCAAATCCCGCCGAGGTTAACTTTGCCTTTCATCCTTACGGGGTCGATAAAATAAAGTACCAGTAATGTACTGGGGTATTTGCTGGCCTTGTGCCAAAAATAGAAACAATTGTTGTTGTTGTTGTTGGTGGTGGTAGCAGCAATAGTAGTAGCAGTAGTAGTAGTACCCTCCCACCTCTACCATGCTCTCCTCCCTTCTCTCTTCACCCTCCCACCTCTACCATGCCCTTC
>OZ024749.1:7818963-7823963 GCA_964016885.1 Eledone cirrhosa | reverse complement strand
AACATCTACAACTAATACTGCTAAAGTGGCGACCGACGTAAGAATTTAACGCAGCCCTTCTTTTTCATCAATTGAACTTTTATTGCCACATTGTCGGCCTTTTTTTTTTGCAACTTGTGAAAATAAAAAATATTCCTTTTAAAATTATCGAAAAGTTAGTAGTATTTCAAAAGATTTTTTGCTACAATCGACAACAACAACGACAGCAGCATCAGCAGCGACAACATTGTTTAACCCCTGACCAAAACAGGGAATAGTGAGTGGCAGCTTCATATCCTTACCGACGCAAACCACCACACATCGGAAATATCAAAACGATTCATTCGTGTCGATAATTTAGAGCAACTTTTTTTTATTCACTTGAATATTCCATTTCCGTTGCCAACTTTTTCGCAACTTACAGAAGAAAAAAGAAAAAGTGTATTTTTCCAAGGTGGCGTTGCGTTCCTTCCCAGTTTTGTGACGGACACATATTTTGAATTGCGTGTGTGTTCCATGACTGATCAAGAGAGAAGAGACTAAACTTTTTTTTGTGAACATAACTGCCCCGCATGGGGATATACATGCCTTACCTTTTTCTAAGGGATTTTTAGCCACTGGCTACCTTTGTTGATATCCAACGCGGATATATTTAAAAAAAAAAACAACATTTTTTTTCTTCCTCTTTTTTACCTTATTTGATTTGGCTGGTTCGTTGAAGCAACGCGAGGGGACAGACGTTGAAAGAAACATTTTTTTTTAAAAGATATATATCTGTATTTTATGTATTTTGAATATTTCCTTATGTTTTGAATGTCGGTTTCTTTTTGCCCGTTAACTTTTTCTCAATATTGGCTGTTCTCTTTTCACTGTACAAGGGTGCATTAATTGCTCTTTCGATATATATGTATATATTTGTTTTGATTTTAAAAGTTGACATGAATGTACCACATTTGCCCGCCTTTACTGGAAAACCTAAAATGTGGTTTGCCCAGTTACAGGCGTATTTTACGGTCTGTAAGACCGAATCTGACCAGCGCCTCGCTGTACTGATTAGCGGCCTTCCCCCTAATCTAGCAGATTCGGTCCAATACCTAATTACAGACCCCCCCCCCTTTGACTTGACGTATGAGTTTTTGAAGGGCGAGATTTTGAGGAGGAATTGTAAGTCGGTAGAGAGTCGTTTTCGGTCACTGATCGAGGACGAACGATTAGGTGACAGGACCCCAACCGCTTTTCTCCGGCATTTGCGGGATTTGAGCGCTCCCAAGATCAGGATAGCCCTTTACTGAAGCAATTGTTCTTCTCTCGCCTACCTCAAGAGGTACAGGCGATCCTAGCCCATATGCTAGAGGTGAATACCCTGGATCACATTGCTGTCTCTGCTGACAAAATTGTAGAGGTGACGAAGAGAGACACTTCGAAGCCAAAGTACGTTGCTTCCTCTTCTCTTCCTCAATCACGCTCATCAGCGTCTGATGACAAATTAATCACCACTATGGAAGCCATGACTCGTCAAATGGCGGAGTTGTGCACGGAATTCAGTTCCTTTGGACAGCAGAGGAGCCGTTCTCGACGTTATTCAACTTCTCGCCACCGTGGCCCTTCCAACACACCAGGAACAACATATTGTTATTACCATGAAAGATATGGTAAGAAAGCCGCCCGTTGTAGGCCTCCTTGTGCTTACGAGGGAAAAGACGACCAGAGTCACTAACGGCGGATAGTGCGCTCTGCGAAACATCTAACCGCCACTTTTTCATTGAGGACCTGCTGTCAGGTAGAGCTTTTCTGGTTGACACAGGTGCAGCTTGTTCCGTATGGCCTGTGTGTTGTATGAAGGAGACTCCCCCTGAGACGCCTATTGAGTTGCAAGCAGTAAATTGTTCGCCGATTTGAACTTTCGGACAAATCTCGTTACCTTTGCAGTTTCGTAATCTGCGGCGCGAGTTTAAATGGATATTTACTGTCGCTGCCTTGCCGTATCCGATTCTAGGCGCGGATTTTCTCCACCATTTTTCATTGACGGTGGACCTTCGTGGTAAACGCCTAATTGATGGCATCACGGGATTAACTGTTGTTGGCAAGGCAGCAGGAGTCCCAACGGTTAGCCCGATATTTTTTCTTGCTAACACCGGTGATCCTTTCCATGCGTTGTTGAACTCGTTCCCGCAACTGACACAGGGGAATTTTCGATTTGATGAACCTACTCATACCACGGAGCACTTCATATCTACAACTGGTGCTCCCGTTTTCTCTCGCCCTCGTCGCTTGCCTCCGGACAAACTCAAAGCAGCACGATCAGAATTTGATCATATGCTGCAAATGGGGATTATTCGTCCGTCCACGAGCCCGTGGGCGTCCCCATTACACATGGTACCGAAAGCGAATGGCGATTGGAGACCTACTGGAGATTATCGACGCCTGAATTCGATAACGGTACCGGACCGTTATCCTATCCCTCATCTGCAAGACTTTGCGTCTTCGTTGCAGGGATGCAAGATATTCTCCAAACTGGATTTAATTCGTGCGTACCATCAAATTCCTGTCCATAAAAGTGACATTCCAAAAACGGCTATAGTTACGCCATTTGGGTCTTTCGAGTTTTTGACTATGCCGTTCGGATTAAGGAATGCTGCTAGTACTTTTCAGCGGTTTATGGATGAGGTTACTCGCGGCCTCGATTTCGTCTATACCTATATTGACGATCTGCTCATTGCTAGTTCTTCTCCAGAGCAGCATACGCACCATTTGAATCTTCTTTTCCGCCGATTGAAGGCGTATAACGTGCAGCTTAATGCACCCAAATGTGTTTTTGGCGCTGAGTCACTGACTTTCTTGGGTCACGTCATCGATGCTGACGGAATTCGACCCCGGCCTGAGCGAGTTAAGGTCATAGAGGATTTGCCTCCACAGACCTCACTACGTCAGTTACGCCAGTTCTTAGGTCTGGTTAACTTTTATAGGCGTTTCGTGCCAAATTGTGCCAAGTTGCTCTTCTCCCTGACAGAAATTTTGAAAAATTGTCGGAGGAAGAACAAAGATATTTCTTTGACAGACACTCAACTTGCTGATTTTCAGCACGCCAAAACTGTTTTGGCTAATGCTTCGTTACTGACTCATCCGGTACCCGGTGCAAAGCTAACGCTTTGTGTTGATGCATCGGATATCGCTGTGGGCGCAGTACTACAGCAAAACTTCAATGGTTACCAGCAACCGCTGGAGTTTTTTTCCAAAAAGCTAAATCCTGCTGAGACGCGCTACAGCACCTTTGGAAGAGAGCTTTTAGCCATCTATTTGGCCGTGAAACATTTTTCACATGTGCTAGAGGGTAGACAATTTACTATCCTCACTGACCATAAACCATTGACTTTTGCTTTGAGAGCGAAGGCGGATAAATATTCGCCCAGAGAGACGAGACACCTTGATTTCATCTCGCAATATACGAGTGATATCCAGCACATTCCGGCTTCACTAAATACAGCGGCCGATGCTTTGTCCCGCTTACCCGTGACAGCGATCTCGTCACCCTCTGACATAGATCTGACTCGTTTGGCTGCGGATCAGCCTCCCCTTGAGTCATTGGATGTCACATCGCCTGAGTTTGCGAATTGCGAGATGAAATACTTGCCTCTGTCGACTGCAGTTGGCCAAATTCTCTGCGACGTCTCTTTGGACGTGCCTAGGCCCTTCGTTCCAGAGAATCATCGTCGGACCGTGTTTCTGGGATTACATTGTATCTCGCATCCAGGATCTTCTGCCACAGCAAAGCTCATATCAGCTAGATTTTTCTGGCCAAATATGAGGCGTGAAATTGCTGCTTGGTGCCGTTCCTGCGTCGCTTGCCAGAGATCAAAGGTCCATTGACACGTCAAGGCTCCCCTGGGTACCTTTGCTAACCCAGATGCGCGTTTTTCGCATATTCATATTGACATAGTGGGACCTTGGCCTGTCAGCGATGGTTTTTCTTATCTACTTACCGTCATTGACCGTTTTTCGAGATGGCCTGAGGCCATCCCCTTGAAAAACATCACCGCGGAGACAACAGCACGTGCTCTTGTGTCTGGATGGATCTCTCGTTATGGAGTTCCATCCACAATAACTACCGACCGTGGACGACAGTTCGAGTTGAGCCTTTTCCTCGAGCTGTCAAAAATAATTGGTGCTAAACGCATTCGAACTACGGCATACCATCCCGCTTCGAATGGTATGGTGGAGCGTTTTCACCGCCAACTGAAGGCCTCCTTAATGGCCTCAATGGACTCGGCGCATTGGAGCGAGTACCTCCCTATTGTGCTACTAGGGATTCGGTCAACGGTGAAGGTCGACTTTGGATTTTCACCGGCCGAAGTACTGTACGGTGCCCCTCTGACGTTGCCCGGGCAAATGCTTGCCCCTATCGATCTTGATGCCCAAGATCACGCTTCCTACGTGTCCCGTTTGTGCTCCTATTTCCAGGATTTGCCGCCAATGGACACTAGGAAACAATCTGTCAAGACTGCTGTCCCGAGGGATATTGCCTCGTGGACGCATGTCTTTGTAAGGAATGATACGGTGAAGCCCCCGCTCACACAGCCTTACACTGGACCTTACCGTGTCTTAGCGCGCACGGCTAAGCATTTCACGTTAGATATTAAGGGGTCCAGGGTGACAGTTACATTAGACAGGCTTAAGCAGGCGCACCTTGATACGGACGCTGTGGTTCCTGATCCACGAACCCCTTCGTATTTGCCTGTTGAGCGAACGACGGTTCCTGATCCACCATCATCGCCTGTCCCTACACCACCACCATCGCCACGTTACAAGACCACAACCCGTTCAGGTCGTAGGGTCCACTGGCCCAAAAAACTGTGCAGCACCGTCTATATTTAGACTATGTTAGCTGCACCTTTTTTTTTGCCTCTGTGTTTCTGCTATTCCTTTGTCTTGTTTTTTTTATGCATGCATGTCGGTTTTTTTTTTTAACATTTTTCAAATCCTTATTCTGGATTCAATTTTTGCTAGAGCGGATAGCTCCCCCT
>OZ024749.1:7811463-7813963 GCA_964016885.1 Eledone cirrhosa | reverse complement strand
GATGTAGTGTTGTGGCATCAAAGAACTCCTCTGGCTTCGTTATTTGCATGTGCCTCAGTGGACATGTGAAGACACTTTTGTACTGTTCGTTCAGTATTTCACATATCTCTTGGGGATTTTCGGTTAATGAACCGTCCGTGTGGAAGAGTGGTCCAATCTTGCAGTGTACTGAGGCAGTTTCTTTTGCAAATTTAAAGAAGGCCTTAGGGTTTGTTTTAATGTTTTCTATGGCCCTGTTCGCTTTCCTTGCCCTCTCATTCTCATGTGAAAGCTTGAGTGCAATCTCGGTGTCAAGTAGTGCACGTTTCAAATAGGATTCCTTCTTGTTTTGGTTTTGTTGACTATTCAACTGGTTTGAGAGTTTAGTTCTACGTCTCATAAGGATTTTCCTATCTCTGGGAATAAGATTTTTGTGTCTGTTGCCTCTTTCTCCGGGACACACTTTTTGCATATGGTGTGTATCGTTGTCATGAAGTGTTGAAATTGTGTGTTAGTGTCTTGTGTGGCGATGTTTGCACTCCATGTTTGCTTCCGGATTTCACTCTTAATCTTCTTCCAGTCAGCCCCGTAGAAGTTAAGGCTGGATAGCGTCCCGGAGCTTCTTGGTGGTTTTGTCTCTGTTGGTTCTCTTGGACCACATATCATTAGCTCTACCAAGTTATGATCCGAGAGAATTGTTGGTGTCACCTTTACATTGTGGATGAGCACTTCGTTGTTTGTAAAACAGAGGTCCAGGACATGTTCGCCTCTTGTTGGGAGGAGTATTGCTTGCTCCATGAACAGCCTGTGTGTGAGGGCCAGCAGGGATTCCGTCTGTCTCTGTTCTATTGACGTCATTCCAGGGAGGAGGTGGCCCTCAGGCCATTTGACCTTTGGTAGGTTGAAGTCTCCCAGCAGTAGGATGTTGAGACCCTGGTCCAGTTTGTCAAGGACCTCTTCTATCCTACCTATATATATATATATATGTATATATATATATATATATATTTATATATATATATATATATATATGTATATATATATATATTTATATATATATATGTATATATTTATATATATATATGTATATATTTATATATATATATGTATATATATATATATATATATATATGTATATATATATATATATATATATATATATATATATATGTATATATATATATATATGTATATATATGTATGTATATATATATATATATATATATGTATATATATATATGTATATATATATATGTATGTATATATATATATGTATGTATATATATATGTATGTATATATATATATATGTATATATATATATATATGTATATATATATATATGTATGTATATATATATATGTATGTATATGTATATATGTATGTATATATATATATGTATGTATATATATATATGTATGTATATATATATATGTATGTATATATATATATATATGTATGTATATATATATATGTATGTATATATATATATGTATGTATATATATATGTATGTATATATATATATGTATGTATATATATATATGTATGTATATATATGTATGTATGTATATATGTATATATGTATGTATATATGTATATATGTATGTATATATGTATATATGTATGTATATATATATATATATATATATATATATATGTATATATGTATATATGTATGTATATATATATATATATATATATATGTATATATATATAAACAATTAGTATATCTAGTAACATATATACACACATATGCATACTTATGCTAGCAAATATATAGGTTTTGTCTTAGTAACGTTGTGGTTCAATGCATGGGGATGCAGAACAATAATATGAGAGACGTAAAATAATAAAATTATAAAAATAACTTACTAAAATTTCACTCAAACTATTTAGTTTCTGAAAGGGAATAAACATACTTTCCGAAGAAACGTACGGAGAAGCCTTTCGTCATCAGGGAAGTCTATTCTCAGCTAAGTTTCCAGGCAATACCTGGGCACAGGGAACTTATACAAAAATAATTCAGTGGATGGAAAAAAGCAAAGCGTGGACTAAATTCCAAGCCATTGAGAAAATCACTGCCTACTGCGTCGGTGGCAAATTCAAAAGATTAGTAAGTTAATTTTATAATTTTCTTATTTTACGCCTCTCATATTATTGTTCTGCATCCCCAAATACACAAATCTGTCAGCAGCCTTCAACGCTTGACCGTAAACCTATATGGAGGGTTCATTGAAAACTTTATCCGGAGCAGGTTGGTCTTCTTCAGACTGATTGTCAGTCCCAAAGCACTGCACGCATTGGAAAAAGAATCCATAAGGTGTTGCATATCATTCTGGAATGTACAAAGAGATCACAATCATCTGCATACAGAAATTCTGATCAAGATACTCAGTACCTTAATGTTGGTAGTGAGACACCTGAGGTTGAACAGCTTGCCAGAAGTGCGATATCTGAGATAGATACGGCGTTGACAATCCTTGAAGGCCATGAAGAACACTATTGCCAAATACAAAGCAAAC
>OZ024749.1:7783963-7803963 GCA_964016885.1 Eledone cirrhosa | reverse complement strand
TAAGGATGAAAGGCAAAGCTAACCTTGGCGGGATTTGAACTCAGAACATAAAGGGCCATACTCTCGATACAACAAAGCATGGTGTTCGACACTTTAACTGGAATAGCCACCAAACCTCTTTCTCAAAACACAATTAAGCTCGTATTGGAAACTGCTGTCGCTGAAATAGCAGCCAAACACACATATTACTGCCTTAATAAGTTGGCATTGGATACTGAAATGTAAAACAAAAATAAGAGATTCTTGTCTGGTACACCTTTAGTCTCAGGTCTAGCAATCAGGCCTGACCTGCGTCTAATCAACGACAATAGTAATAAGGTAATCCAAACAAGAAAGCCTTAACATCAGACCTGCCAACCTCTAAACACCCAAACGGAGAGTACCATGAAAAAAGGGCCTCAACAGGGAGAGAGACGAGGAAGAATGGGGAGACTTTACATAAAAGCTATACCCTTTTTCACAGGAGAAGATATCTCTCACCCACCCCAACGAGGGTGGTAGATCTCCCCGTCGGACTAGGAGAATTGATAGGTCTGCTTAACAGGCTTGCTCGGCTTGTTAAAAATAGCAGTCAAATAATCTCCAAATCACAATGTTGGGTTTCTTAAAAATAAAGGATGTCGTCTCCTGCAGTACTAGATATACGGATTTGAAAAATGACGGAATGATCTGGCTAGAGAGCGAGACTGATTATGCCGTCTCCAGACCTGTTAATCTCTGAAACACCAAACGGGGAGTACCACGAAAAAAAGTGCTCGAAATGGGGAGAAATGGGTAAACAATGGGGAGATTTTACAAAATGAAAGCTGTACCCATTGGTGATTTGGCAGTATCGGTAGAGCGTCGGACATGCTTTCCAACATAGCTACGTCCCTTTACGATCTGAGTTCAAATCCGGCCGAGGTTAACTTTGCCTTTCATCCTTACGGGGTCGATAAAATAAAGTACCAGTAATGTACTGGGTAATTGATGGCCTTGTGCCTAAAATAGAAACAATTATTACAAAAACCGGGAGACGAGGATAAAAGACCCAAAACGGGGAGATCTCTCCGTCGGATGGGGAGAGCTGTCAGGTTTCCGTCTACTTGATCAAGTTTGACATCTGCATAAACAGCAACAAAAAAAAGGAAAGAGACGCTCAACAGATTGGACCAAAGAAACAATGTTTCCATTGGTCTTTCCATTGCTCTGATACTATCCATCTATGACATTCCTGGGATTTGAACTCAGAATGCACAGATCCGTATCAGGTACCGAAAAGCATTCCGTTCAACATAAATTCTACCATTCTACCGTTCCTAGTCTGTTACTTTATCAATTAAGTTTATACAAATTCGATCTCGGCAGTAATCGAACTCAAAATGTAGAGGCAGAGGACAAATACCAAAACATTTATAATCGATGATATAATAAATCAGCAAATTCGATTCCTAAATAATTATTTATAATATTGAGGCCAGAAATGTGAGGAAATGGGTAGAGTCGATTATACCTAGCCCAATATTTATTTTATTTTATCGATCCCTTAATGATGAAAGGCAAAGCTAACCCAAGCGGGATTAGAAACCAGAACGTAAAGGACTGTAACTATATGCCGCAAATCATGTTTTCCAATACACCTTATAACCAATTTCACCTCCTAATGGTTTCTTATTTAGGCACAAGGCCAATTATTTTGGTGCTGGAGGGGAATGTCAATTAAATTGACTCCACTGCATTACTGGTACCTTATTTTATCGACCCCCTAAAGATGAATGTCAAAGCTAACCTCGGAGGGATTTGAACTTAGAACGTAAAGGGCCGTAACTAGATGCTGCAAAGCATGGAGTCCGACGGTCTATCGATATTTGTTTCTGATTTAGACACAATGCCAACAATTTTGGGAAAGGGAGAATCGATAAAATTGACCCCAGTGCGTTACTGATACTTTATTTTATCAATCCCCTAAAGATGAATGGAAACGCTAACCTCGGTGGCATTTGAACACAGAAAGTAAATAGCCATAACTATATGCATCAAATTATGTTGTCCAACACTCTACCGATTTTACCAATCTATTGCTCTAATTCACCTCCTGGAAAAATAAAACCAGCAACATCACCACCAAATCAGACTCTCTCATAAGGAAAACGAAATCAAATCAAGCATACACTGAAGGGGTTAAAAGTAGATGAAAGAGCGGGGAACCGGTGTACAATCATGATATTTTCCATAACTCCCTCTTCCCCAGATTCAGAACTAAGCAACAGTAAATGTATTCCTTATCTGACTTAATAATTTCTATAGCAACTTACCTTCAACGGTATCTCGTCTTGTGAATAAGTAAGAATCCAATTTTAGGAATTTGAAATGTGACAATAGAGTTAATAAGAAAATACGGCAGCCAAGTAAAAGACGGCATTTCTTGTAAAACTCCAGTACAGGAATATTTGATATTGTATCCCAAGGAGAGAAGAATAGAGCGAAATTAGTCCGGAAGTGGCTGCAGTAAAACGTCTGTAGTCTCGTGAGATCTCTTCAATTGCTTCGTTAGATAATAGTGAATAACGAACTACTACAGGGTAAAATATGGTGGGGTGGGGTGGGGCGCCGGCGGTAAGGTGGTGGGGTGGAGCGGCGGGGGAAACTGGGGGTGAGGAGGAGGGGGACTCGTTAATTCGTTCGTTGATTGGTTTCACATGAACACTGATACTCCGTCGGTTACGACGATGAGTGGTCCCAGTTGATGCAATCAAAAGAACAGCCTGCTCGTGAAATTAACCTGTAAGTGAAGTGGCTGAGCATCGCACAAACACGTGTACCCTTAACGTAGTTCTGGGGGGGGGGGATTCAGTATGACAAAGAATGTGACAGAGTTGACCTTTCGAATTTACATGTACAACACATTTTTGTCAGCATAGTGGACTGGAGTAAAGTGAAATGAATTGACTTGCTGAAAGACTCAACGCTCTACCAGGAATCGAACACACGACCTTACGATCATGAGCCGGGTATCCTAACCACTGACATGTCTTCACGGTTTAACATGACCTGAGTGTACAACAGCAGTATTCTCTGGCGAAGTTATTACTGTCTTTAGCAAGGAATGAACACATGAACGAAACGACTACCACTTTGATAAAAGAAGGATTCCATAGTTAAATTAGAGCAACATTTAATACTTGACAGATTTTAAACTTAAACATGGAATAACCGCGAATAGACGTACGAAAAAATGTGTATTTATGTATTTATTTATTTTTCTACTTTAACAGCCACCCCAACAAAAAAACACATACATACACACCTATACACACACACAGAGTCACACACCGAAAAATTATAATTTAAAGGCTAGAGGAAAGTGAAATAGGATGATTTAGAGTTTATGCATTTCTGAAAATTATTGAATTAATTATTAAAACTAAATTGCTATGAAAGGTAATCGAAACTGTCTTCCTGTTTCAATTTGTTAACTGTACACTACTTCACTAATTATTCTGAAAGAACGAATAGGAAATTTGACCTGGGTGGGAATTGCTCTCTAATGTAAACACAAACTTATAGAGGGGTTGCTAATAGAGATACAATGATTTCTGTTTTAGAAACAAAGCCAACAATTTGGGAAACGGGAGAAATTGACGCTATGGTCTTACTTTTGCTTTATTTTATTGTCACGGTAAGGATGAAAGGAAAAACCATACTTGCCAACCTGTAAAAGCCCCATCGGGGAGTACCATGAAAAAAAGCGTCCCAAAACGGGGAGAAATGAGGCAAACTGGGGTGAATTTACATAATTGTTTCTATTTTGGCACAAGGCCAGCAATTACCCAGTGCATTACTGGTACTTTATTTTAACGAGCCCGTAGGGATGAAAGGCAAAGTTAACCTCGGCGGGATTTGAACTCAGAATGGCAAGGGCCGTAACTCTATGCGTCAAAGCATGGCGCCCGACCCTCTACTGATACACCCAATCCACCTACATAATGAAAGCTATACCGATTTTCAAAAAAGAAGGCATCTTTCACCCACCCCAAAGTGGGTGGGAGATCTGCTCGTCGGATGGGGAAAATTGACAGGTCTGCCAAGCTAACTTTAGCTTGATCTCTAATATAAACACAAATGTATTCAGGTGTTTAAGAAAGAGATATAATGGTTTCAATTAACTCCCGTGAGAGATTGGTATATTTGTATTTTATCAACATTCTCTTCTCTCATGCGTATGAGGATGTTGCTGTCGGAGATTATTATCGTTCGTCTGATCAGTTCCCAGGGCCCACCACAAGGGGGTCGACACCTTAGGTGCCTCTGTCACAATGAATGGTAAACACAAAGTTAACTTCGGTGATATTTGAACTCAAGACGGAAGATTTCAGTCTGGCGCTTCACCTCTTCCTTGATTCACCGTGTAACGATATTGATGTATTAAATTATCAGATGGCGGCCAGAAATATAAAGAGCGGAAGTGGGTATTGATGACGGTTTCTATATATATTTATAATATATAGCTGGGACTTGTCACATAGGCAAATACAGATATCCATAAAGATATACATACATAAACACAGGCACACGCACGCACTTATATATATACATATATATGTATATATATATATATATATATATATATATATAACGAAGGAAATGTGGTAAGGAACCAGGTGGACCATAACGCACCAAAGTACTCAATACTTAGGGTAGTAGAGTGGGTAATGGGAACGAGTAGGACCCGACGGCTGAGCTCAAGCCGTTTCGACGGCTAATTCTGGACTAAAAAAAAAAAAAAAAAAAAAAAAGAATTAACCGTCGAAACGGCTTGAGCTCAGCCGTCGGGGTCCTACTCGTTCCTATATATATATATATATATATATATGTGTATAATTATTAAAAATATATGTATATAACCCTATATTATTAGAGAAACACAGTCTATTATACATATATATAAAACGCAATGTGTAGACGACTGGCGGGTTAGATTCTGAGCACATTGAATACAAGAGACCCGGAAACCATGTAGGTTCTCTGGAGGACTTACCTCCTCAGCCAACTGGACTGCTGCCTTCAGCTGTGGTCGCACCACAGTGTCAAACTAACTGCAGATCTTGAGGCAATCCAACGGAGCTACACCAAGATAATTCCCTCAATGAAAGAAATGAGCTACTGGGAGGCGCTGAATAAATTAAAGCTTTACTCTCAGGAACCGAGACTGGAGAGATACCCTGAGATATAGATATGGAAGATCCTGGAAGGCTTAGCACCAAAGTTCGGCATTAAAGGCAGGACCAGCCCACGAACAGGACACCACTGTGTAGTCCCAAAGTTCTCATCCGTTGCGTCGACAACAAGGATCACATACTGTAATAGCCTTGGGTTCAGAAGACATCAACGTTTTAATAAGCTGACAAACAATTCGAGATATCTATATCATGTGCATATAGATGTTGTTCAAGAGATATCTGGACATCCTACTGACCAATATCCGGTATAGATCCACAGCACAAGACGAAACACTAATAAGAGCAGCAACAAACACCCTTTTGTATCAATGGCCAACCAGGGAAGAGTGGCTATAGAAACTGTAGCATCAATGGTGGGGCCCCAGCGTTACCACAGCCTTTCTACTAGAACAGGTTATAGAGTACAAGAGTAATATTTAGGAAACTGTATAAACTTTAAGGTGGAATATATATTGTCATCCTTACAGCCGCGGTTTCATAGTTCGTAGAACTGGAGTGTAAATCGATCATCGATTACCTACTATCACATATGTTATGATAGTTTAGCTTAGTATATATACAGTAATATATATATATATATATATATATATATATATATATATATATATATAAGTAGAAGGGGTATTTAAATGTTTATAACTGATTTAGAGCACTCAACAGATCCTGGACTAAATATACAATGATATTAAATAAATGGAAACTATATTTATAAAACCATATTCATTTTATTATATATATTTCAAGGGTACCAAAAGATTTGCGTACGCTCTCTTCAGATAAAATACACAGTTTGTTTTATAAATAGAGACATACCCAGGAAAATCATACCTTATCAGTTGGATATTCTCTGGGTAGTCCAGAGAATATCTGACTATCCAGAGAATATCCAACTGATAAGGTATGTTGCATGTATTCCACTCCGTGCTTTTGATTTTAATTTGATTTTAATTTGAATTTGAACTTGAATGTTTGTACAATTATTGTACAATTCTCATAAAATATATGTCACATCCATTCCACCCTGTAAATACGAAACAGTTGCTCACAACATCAATATATATGTAGCTATTTTATTGTTCAGTTGAATAGGAGGTTAATTATATGTGCAAACATTGGTAATGCTCCGATGACTCCAAACGAGAGTTTGGAAGAAACGATTGTCAGCTATTAAATGATTTGAACACAACTTTGATAATTGTATGATTTATTTATATAATTATATATATATATATATATACGTATATAAATATATATATATATATGTGTGTGTCTGTATATATACGTATATATATATATATATATATATATATATATATATATATATATATATATATATATATATATATATATATATATATATATATATATATATGTGTGTGTGTGTGTGTGTGTATATATATATATATATATATATATATTATATGGAGAGATAGATAGAGAGAGAGAGATGGAGAAAGAGAGGGAGAGGTGGGAATCAAAATAACAAAAACAGCAAAGTTTAATCTACTAAATATTTTTTTCTTCTTCTCAGACAAATAATTTAATAAAATACAGCAAGGTCATTTTTCCGTTTCCAGTTCTCGTTGTTGCTAAATTGGTCACTTATCATGACAACACTTTTGCTCCAATAGACCTCCACACACACACACACTCACACACACACAAATACACACATGTATACGCACACGTACACACAGGCGTACACATATACACATATAAATGTCTTCTGAAAACCTCTAAAAAATCAATATATTTGGCAATGCCGATAATATTAGTTGATATATCCATACATTGCATAATGGCGACAGGATAACGTCATGTGTTGATGAAATATTTGCTTGATTTCTTGCAAGAAATCTCAGGGTTTTACAACTGCGTAGCTGCTGGAATGTATCAACAAGACTATCAACATTAGCAATATTAGACCTCCATATATGACTGGTACTTTATTTTATCAACCCCGTAACAGATATGTAGACTCTCCTCGCCCGCCGGGGAGATCTCCCAGCTAATTTGGTGTGGATGAGAGATGTCTTCTCTTGTGAAAATGGGTATCGCTTTGATTATATAAAATCTCCCCATTTTGGGGCACTTTATTTCATGGTACTGTCCGTTTGGTGGGATTTTTAGAGGTTGGCAGCTCTGGCTACGCGATTTTACATCTCCAATCGTGACAGATCTTTAACTACGAGCGTTAAAATGTCCTCTTTCTCACACATTGAAAGTTGAGAAATTGGAAATTATTGGAAAGTATTGTAAAATATAAATCCGATTATACTAAACCAAGGTTTTCATTGCTACATGTTTGGCACACTCGACAAAGATGGAGAGCAAAGCTAAGATTTGAACATGAAACGTAAATACCGAAAGCAAATTTCCATCTCTCTACCGATTTTACCATATAACGTCTCTATTCTGAACGTCATAAATATTAATCAAAAATGTTTTTTTTTTTCATCTTTTTTCTAATTTAGTTATGGTTGTTGTTTAGTATTTGTAGGAACACACATATTTCCTCCGTTAAACAACTAATTATATATTTATGAAGTCGAAAGACAAACAAGATGTTTCTCGCTTCAATATAATGGAAATCATCTGAATAAAATATAACTTTATTTTGTACTGGGTTGCTCATCTCAAGGGATCCACTGCCTTCAAGATTTTAAATTGATAACAAAGTTGTTTTCTTATATTCCAGTACATCCGTCTACTGAAACTCCTGCAAGTACACGAAACTATGCATTTTAAGTCGAATTTCGCAGTGTCGAAGCAAAATATGTGAATTTTGTCTGTTTTTATATGTAATTATGTATGTTTGTATGTGTATATGTATATATGAAATGATGAGTGTGTATCTGTGCGTGACTACATACATACACTCACACACACAAACATACACATACACACACATAAATAAAGGCACATATAATAGAGATATTTCAAAGTAAATATGAATTAATATATAAACATAAATAATGTATATACTTATAAATATATTTCCATATAAATATATGTTAATATGCATCATATAACATATATATAAACGCACACACACGTGAGTTGCTATTTCGAAAGTTCCTCGGTAAGGCAAGATGTTTCACAAAATCCTTGCCAAGATATCTAGGAGGCAGACCCATACGTATTGTCACCAATGTTGTTTCAGTCTAATATTCTTTTTCCAGCCGAGTGGACTTGAGTGGTGTGAAAGTAATGTGTCTTGCTCAAGAACACAACACGTTATGGTCCGGCAACAAAATAAATTTCCTTACGATTTTGAGCCCAATACCTCAATAATATTATATACATATGTATCTTCTTCTGGTTTTATAATTTCACAAAGTTTTACCAATAGAGAGAGAGTCGGTTTCTAACATAGACACAAGACTCTCTCATTGGAATTTACACAACATCAACTAGGTAGATATGTATGTATGCATGCATCTGTAGATATGGATGTTATTGTATGTGTGGATGTGGATGTTTTGAGTTGTATGTGTGCATGTGTATATGCTTTGTATCTGTACATGTGTATATTCAGTTATTAGATGCAACATTTTTGGAATGTTTTACATATTTTTACTGTTCCATTAATGGATTGTACTTGTAGTTTCCTAACTAGTTGTGTTATTTCTGTTCCTGTGAAGCCTAGCTTCTCAAGATTTGTATTGAGGCAGTTACTAACATATCCCAGTGCCTCAATAATCACAGGCATACATCTGAAGGTGTAATCAGGGTGGAGTATCTGCAGATTTCTCATCAGTTCTGCATAAATATTCTCCTTTTCACTAATCTTTGATATTATATTGGCATCTGCTGGGCAGCTAATTTCCACTACTGTGCATGTTTTCTTCTCCCTGTCCCATATCATAATATCTGGTCTGTTATGCCTGCATTTTATTGGGGTTTTTACTGGAACATTCCACCAGTACTCTTTCATATTATGTACATGGATGTCTTCATGCATGTATGTTTTCTCTTTCTCTTAATTTCGAGTATATTTTTTTGACCGGCCACCTTCCTGGTGGCAAGGTTGTAAAAGAAAAGAAATTGTCATCCCTTGAATCGCAAGAATGTTTTGCATATTTTGAAGGTGCCAGCTATCGCAGCCATTTGTAGACTATGAATTAGGGAGCTGCGCTTTTTGTCCGCAAATCCAAGTTCGGTCATACTTTGGTCCAAGCGGGTTGGTATATAACCCGTAGCACCAATAATGATGGGTATGAAGCTAAAGGTGTATCTTGGATACTGGATTTGTAAGCTCCTCATCAATGGTCCGTAGATGTCCTCCTTCTCCTGTATTTTTCTGACAACGTTTACATCAAGTGGGCAGCTGATCTCCACAACAGAAAACGTTTTCAATGTGTGGTCCCAAACTACAATATCAGGCCGGTTGTGCTTTAATTTGGTGGCAGTTTTTATTTTCAGGTTCCACCAGTATTCCTTAGTGCCATCTGTCTCAATATATTCTTCCTCGTTTGTTGTTAATTTTGTTTTCCGAAGTGCGTTCCAGATAGTTCTAGCTATCCCATCGTGTCTCATGGGGAGGTAGTAGCGAGATGACATTCTTTCGCAGCTGGCAACAATGTGGCTTACATCCTCGATCTTTGTTTTACATAGCCTACATTTATTGTCAGCTGCTGGTCCTCCTCTTTTGTGCAGCAGATATTTGGTAGGGAGTTCTTGTTCCTGTATTGCATAGAGATATCCCTCAAGGTGTGATGTCATAAACTTGTCGGAACTCCATGCCAGGCTTTTTGAGTGGTTTATGTATGTATGTATGTATGTATGTATGTATGTATGTATGTATGTATGTATGTATGTATGTGTGTATGTATGTATGGGAGTGGAGGACCCCTAGCCTTTGTCAGGGCATTGTTCTAGGAGAAGGCGACTCGGGAAACTAGGATAACTCCGATATAACCCCTGCGGCTCAGTAGTAACCGAGGATGTTGATCTTTTCTTCTTTTCGGATTATAGCTACTGTCGCCCAGAGAGTGGGATTGGCTCAGTGCACAGTCTTTCCTCACTTTAAAAAATATCTTCACGCATAGGCATTGCACGATAGAATTAATAAATAATTAATGATAATGGTATATCGTGCAATGTCCATACTCGATAACGAGGGGGCAGCCATCATCTTCATGTATGTATGTAGAAGGTCACTCTGAAATAAAACTTGCGGTTTCGTTTGCCTCCAATGAAGTAGACCAGATCTTCTTTTGTGGTAAATGTATTTGCTTTTCAGAGAGCGGGATTGGCCCCGTACAAAGCCTTTTCTCAATTAAACACTTCAAGCATAGGCACGTTTGACAAGTGACATTTTTTGCGATGCATGATATTGCTAACCCATACGCAAGTCCCTAGCAGGTCTCAAAAACTTCCGTGATGTTCATGCGTAAGAGTCAAGTGATGGCATTACTCGAAATCGAGTGGCAAACATCATCGTCATCATATAAGTAGGTATTTATGTATGTTTATAAGTATATATGTATGTATTTATATATATGTATGCATATATGTATGTATATAATGTCAGGTCGCTCTTCAGCGCTACTGGTAACATGTAACCCAGTACAACCTGTGCACGGTAGGATCGTCGGCAACCCCACGAAGCATGAAAAAACAAAACCTGTCAAAGGGTGGAGGAACTCAGGAGTGTCAACCGCCACCCGATAAAGTTTGTTTGTGAACAAGAGACTCCTGGTCTACATTAAGACATTTCTCTAGGAGAAGGTCACTTTGATATAAAAACTGCGACTTCGTTTGCATCCAATGATGTCGACCAGTTCTTCTTTTGGGGAAATGCATTTGATATTCAGAAAATAGGACTGGCGCCGTGCAAAGCCTCTCGTCACTTATAAAAGCTTCAAGCACAGGCATCGCTTGATATGTAACATTTTTTTGCGATGTATGGCATTACTGGTTATAGGCAAGTCCCTAACAGGACTAAAAGTTCTCCTTTTCAGGTAGTTTTCGATGCTCAGAGGGTAGCATTGGTCGAGTGCAAGGCCTTTGCCCATTTAAAAAACCTTCAAATCACAGGAATTATTTGTTCATGTTATGTTACAGGTTCGAGTAGCTGGCTGTAGCCTAAAAGTCCACCAGTTTCTGTAATCTGACAAACGATTGCAATACTATTAGCAGAGTTTGCTGCCATCATGTATATATGTATGTATGTTTTATGTCGGAGTTATCTCAGTTTCCAGAGTAGCCTTCTCCTAGAAGAATGCCCTGACAAAGGCTAGGAGTCCTTCACTTCCAGTGGTTTAACCGCGCGATCAGGTATCCAGCCCGCTTATTTCTATGTTCCCGCACATATACACACACATGTATGCAAGCGGCTCAGTAGTTACCGATGACATAGATCTTTTCTTCTTTTCGGGTTATAGCTACTGTCGCTGAGAGAGTGGGATTGGCTCAGTGCACAGTCTTTCCTCACTTTAAAAAAACATATTCACGCACAGGCATTGCATGATAGAACTGATTAATAATTATTTATAATGGTATATCGTGCAATGGCCATACTCGTTAACGAGGGCGCAGCCATCATCATGTATGTATGTATGTATGTATGTATGTATGTATGTATGTAACTATGTACTGGTAACTGGTATCTACTGGTAACATGTCTCCCAGTACAATCTGTCCCATGGTCGGGTCGTTGGCGACTAAACTGGCAACCCCACCAAGGTTTCTTGGTGAGGAGGGTGACTTTGGACATCCTGCAGGACTAAAAACAAAACCTGTCAAAGGGCAAAGGAGCGTTTAAGAGTCAATGGCCATCCAAAATCACCGGGAGAGATGACTCCTTAGCCTTTGTCAAGACAGAATTCTAGGAGAAGGAAAACTCTGATATAACACCTGCAACCCTGATGGTATCCAATGATGTTGACTTGTTCTTCTTTTTGGTAAATATCATCTTGGTTAAGAGAGTGGGACTGGCTTTGTGCAGTGCCTTTGCTCACTATAAAAGCTTCACGGCACAGGCATTGCTTTATATCTGGAGATCTCTCTGCACTTGTCGTCACATAGTACTATGGGCCCAGCACTATGTGTCAGTAATTGTCACAAGTGTCGTTTTTGTACCAGAGTTTTCAAGTCGCTGGCTGGACTAAAAAGTCACACGTGTTCAGCGCTTCGGTACGAGTTCTCCTACATGGATATAAAGTAGTGGCCGTACTCGAAAACGAGTTGGCAGCCACCATGTATATATGTTCTTCTGCTTTTATAATTTCACAAATGTTTTCCATAGAGAGAGAGTCGGTTTCTAACATAGACACAAGACTCTCTCATTGGAATTTACACAACATCGACTAGGTAGATATGTATGCATACATGTGTAGATATGGATGTTATTGTATGTGTGGATGCGTATGTTTTGAGTCGTATGTGTGCATGCGTGTATGCTTTGAATCTTGTGTATATGCTTTGTATCTGTACATGTGTATATGCAGTTATGAGATGCAGAATTAGATGCAGAATGTTTTACAAATTTTTACTGCTCCATTAATGGATTGTACTTGCAATTTCGCAACTAGTCCTGTATGTATGTATGTATGTATGTATGTATGTATGTATGTATGTATGTATGTATGTATGTATGTATGTATGTATGTGTGTATATATGTATGTCACCAGTTGGTGCTACTGGTAACATGTATCCCAGTACAACCTGTCCCATGGTCGGGTCGTTGGCGACTAAACTGGCAACCCCACCAAGGTTTCTTGGTGAGGAGGGTGACTTTGGACATCCTGCAGGACTAAAAACAAAACCTGTCAAAGGGCAAAGGAGCTCTTAAGAGTCAATGGCCATCCAAAATCACCGGGAGAGATGACCCCTTAGCCTTTGTCAAGGCAGAATTCTAGGAGAAGGAAAACTCTGATATAACACCTGCAACCCTGATGGTATCCAATGATGTTGACTTGTTCTTCTTTTTGGTAAATATCATCTTGGTTAAGAGAGTGGGACTGGCTTTGTGCAGTGCCTTTGCTCACTATAAAAGCTTCACGGCACAGGCATTGCTTTATATCTGGAGATCTCTCTGCACTTGTCGTCACATGGTACCATGGGCCCAGCACTATGTGTCAGTAATTGTCACAAGTGTAGTGTTTGTACCAGAGTTTTCAAGTCGCTGGCTGGACTAAAAAGTCACACTCGTTCAGCGCATCGGTAGGGGTTCTCCTACATGGATATAAAGTAGTGGCCGTACTCGAAAACGAGTTGGCAGCCACCATATATGTATGTATAGGCATCTGGAATAAAGGCCCCTTTGAGGGATCGGCATTTATTGCATTTAAATGTGTTCAGAAAATTCTTTAGATCAGAGTCATTTGTTACTGGTACTGTAAGGCAATTGACCATCTTAATCGAATCCGTGACATAGTCACTTCTCTAAACTTCATAGTGAATTGTCTTCAGAATGTTTTAAAATAGTCATAACAGTATAGTGCCAAATATACTATACGTACATGCATATATATATGTATACGTATATATATATATATATACGTATACACATATATATATATATGTGTATATATATATATATATATAGATATGTTTCTTTTATTTGCCACCAGGGCATCAAAAGTGGGACAAGTACAATGGGGGAGTTTACAAAACAAGGCGTCCTCAATAAGAAGGAGGCAATAACAATATATAAAAATAAAATAAAATATAACAAAAAATAAAATTTATAACAAAGTCCTCAATAGAGAGGAGGCGCCTTGGGGGGTCGCACACACCCCTGAACAAAAGTGTGCAACCCTTTTCCTCGGGAGCACAGAGAAGGGGTGCTCCCTTGGTCTTTCATCTTCCTCACTTATAGTCTGATGTAGAGTGAAGGCCCATTCACACGGGCCATTCTCGCCACTTTCACCCATCTTTCATAAAAACGGCTGGGGTGCAGCACCTCTCTCTCCATCCTGATCCTTCTTCCGAAATGATATCGGAAGAAACGGACCAGTTGTTGGCCAGAGAGAAAGGTGTCTGACCTCAGTCCTTTCAGACGCGTCCACCATACAACCTCTTTCGCCATGGCTATTACGCACAGAAACACCGCCTCTCCTTCGTTTTTGAAGAGGGGTGGCGGCTTGATCGTTACAATAGACTCGGTGGACAACAAGATCGGTCCCACCCTTGACAGCAGTTGTTCGACATAGCCCCACAGATCGGCACGTCCTCTTTAAAGTTGTTTTTTAAAGTTTTATAGGTGTCCTGTGGGGCCTTAATCATTTTGAGCTGGGGGAAATCCCCTGCCTGGGTGAAGTTAGGCCCTTGGGTTTTTATTAGATTGTTGTTGTACACAATGTTTAACAGTTTTTTGTTTCTTGTGTTTATGTATGTGTATGCATGTTTTTGTTTTTGTGTGGTGTTTTTTGTTTGCTGTTGTTGTGAGCTCTTTTGTGTTGGTGTCAGTGTTATGTTTTGGGGAGGGTTTTTTTTCATTTGTGTGTCTGAGGTGTGTTTTCTTTTTTTTCTTTTGATTGTGTGGAAGTGCTCCTCCTCGTCTGACGACGAACTAGGGTCATCTTCCGCGTTGGAGGGGAGGGGTATATTTTCGGGTTGTGTTTGCGGTGCGGGTGTTTTGGAAATTGTTTTTGTTTTTTGAGTGAGGAGGATGGGTTGGACATTGTTTTGTTTTGGTTTGAGCTGTGGTGGTTGTTTTTGTAGTGGTAGTTGTGGTGATTGTGTTGGTTGTGCAGTTGTTGGTGGTGTAGGCAGGATTGGGGTTTTCTTATTAAGTTGGGGACAGACAGCTCTCAGGTGACCTCTGGTTCCGCAGAGGTAACACGAGGGCCGCCTACCCTCAACGGTAATGTTGATGAAAGTTAGATCATCCAGTATGACGCGTTCAGGGATCTGGGCGATCCTTTCGGGCCTAATTTGAACTACAAGTTCGAGGCTCGTTCCACTGAACGCGTCAGCCGATGCCTTTCCCATGGACACCAGCGTGTCATCATTCAGGTCCAGGAAACCTGTCAAAACCCACCATATGTCCATAATCGGCAGGATGGTGTGGATTTTTATTTTTTGTGTTCTTCTACCCATGTACGTAGGGTAGAAGGTGTATGCGGTGGATGTGATTGGTTTGATGGACAGTTTCACTGCTGTGTTCCTGTCCTTCATGAGAATGGATAGACTCCCATAGAGTCTATCCTTCTGAATGAAGGTGATGTCCTTCATGACGTCTTTTAAAACCAGCTCTATCTCACTCTGTGATGGTTGAGCTGGTTTTTTGCTTTTATTCGAGATTGTCCTAAACATGATAGTGTTTAGGAGTCTCTGGCTTTTTAGTTCCGGGGGGGAATGGATTGTGAATGAACCATTTTCCCCGTACACTATATATTTTTTGGCATCTGCCAGTAGCTCCTTCGCTTTGGATATATCTACTGGCAGATAGTCGAGGGTTTTCCTTGCCGTCTCGGCGAAGGAGAAATTTTGTTTGTTTGTGTTGCTGTTGTAGTTGGTGGTGTTGTTGTTATCATTGTTGTTGTTGTCACATTTATTGGTCTTGTTGTTGTTATTGTTATTGGTGTTGTTTTCGTCCGTCGCATTGTTGTTGTTGTTGCTGTTGCTGGTGCCGCTGGTTCTTTGGGTTGTTGCCATGGCAACGTCAAGTTGTCGGTCAACAGGTGGAGAAAATCCTTCCTCTGGCTGACCTTTCTTTTTGACCTCTGCTACTGTGACAGTGGCAGGGGGAAGCTGTAAGCTTATCTTCCCCTTTCCTCCTTCGAATTTTGGTGAAGATGCTTCAGCCATTTTTATCAAAATATGATTTTTCGAAATTTTTCGAAAGATTAAATTTTTACAACACTATTTCGCCTAAAGGCGTAGAATATTTTGAGAGACTGACCAGATCAAAGTTTGACCTGGCAGTCTCTCTACAAAATGGTACAAAAATGAAAGTTTACAGTTCACAATTTCCAGATAAATTTAAACGAAACTTACCGAGCGAGCTCAGCACATGTGTCTATCCCAGATATATATATATAGATTATTTTATATATAGATAGATAGATAGATACAAAGGTGCAGTAACAATGAAAGACACAAAGCTACACACACACAAACACACACACACACAGATATGTATACATACATATATACATATATATGTATATAAATATATATGTAAATATATATCTGTACATATATAAAATTATGTATGTGTGTGTGTGTGTGTGTGTGTGTGTGTGTGTGTGTGTGTGTGTGTGTGTGTGTGTGTGTATTACCTATAGGGGCCTACATCTTACAACCGATTTTCACGAAACTTTACAGGCTCATAGATTAGTCATCGGGGAATTTCTTCTATATATCAGCGTATGGTTTTTTTTTTTATTTCGGAGTCATTCTGCAGATAAAAATCGATAGAGGGTCACCTTTTTTTAGGTATCGAAAAATAAGATTTTTGGCTCTAGCTCCCACATTTTGCCACCGATTTCGTTCAAATTTTCAAATAAAATAGAATTTATCATTCCACATCCTGCAATCGCATTATATTTTGCATTTATTGTTCAGGGACGGCGTGGCAGCCGCTTAAATACCACTTTTTGACTCAAATTTCCACTTTTTCGGCTCTAGCTCCCACATTAATCAACCTACTTTGTTCAAATTTTACACTACGCTAGATCTGATTATTTCACGTTTTAAAGTGGCTGTACATTTTCGATCTTTTGTTCAGTGTTCAGGAACGGCGTGACAACCACTTAAATATTCGAAAACACCTCCTTTTCGCTCAAATTTCCGCCTTTTCGGCTCAAGCTCAAACATTTTTCCATCGATTTCGTTCAAATTCGAAACTTCGGCTCCACGTCACACATAAATCAATTTATTTGGTTCAACTTTTATACTACGATAGAACCTACCATTAGCTCCCGTATTTTCAAACGATTTCGTTCAAATTCGAAACTTCGGCTCCACCTCACACTTATACTAAGATGAAGCTATCATTGCACATCTTTTAACCTATCATTTACACATTGCTTTTTTGTTCAGGGACGGCTTGGCAGCCGTTTAACACTTCAAAATACGATTTCTTCCACCTCCCACATATTCCGTACGATTTCACTCAACACTTCGCCATTTGCTACACCTTACGACCGATTTTCAAGAAACTCGCAGTCGCTAAGATCAACACCTTTTCATCAAAGCAAATATTATTTTACCTACCCAGGCAACGCTGGGTACTGCTGCTAGTATATATATATATATATATATATATATATATATATATATATATATATATTTATATATGTATATATATATGAAATATAAGAATCAAAGAACTGTTCAAAACATTATTGTGCTTACAGCTGTTTCCTCCAAACCGAGGTTTGGATTCTTCGGAGCAATTTATTAATGCATGGACAGTTATATGACCTCCTTTTCAGCCGAGAGACATACCAACACATATTCAAACATTGATACATATTCAAACATTGTGGGTCAACATTCATTACAGAATTTAGATTGGCAGTACACACTTTGAGATTACATTTATATTAATAGGTACAATCAAAAATCAAAGATATAGGTTAAAGTACAACATGAAGATAAGTGGTTATATAGTGCAAATGTTATATGTGTGGCACGCATGTGCGTCTTGTTTATATAGTGTGGCAGAGAGATATGTGTGGTAGAGGCACTTAGGTAGGTAAATAAGAGTGTTAGGTTGGTAGATCTGGTGGCAAAGTCTTTATATGATTGATATAGTCTGTGTGTGGAGAAATATTATAAGCATTAAAGATAGTGCAAGCATTAAAAGTGTTATAAGTATTGGAGATGCACAGCGCAGGGATGTCAAGTAATTCATGTACTTCGGCATTTTCATGGTCAAGGGAGTGTATATTTCGATTATATGCCTTTCACATAATCCACGACAATCCAGTTAGAGATCGTAGTCTGGTGTTCTTTAGTTCGATACAGGAGGTTGTTACGTTTCGAGAAACGCCATTGAATACCGGAAGTGTGTGTGTGGCTAAGGGGAGTTAATGCATGCGGGGAGGTAACTCTGGGGTTTCTATATCTAGCCATTAAAATGTGTCCCAATATAGACCCTAAATTCTATGGTGAGGTGCACCTTCCAAGAGAGACTTTTAAAGCATAAAGTGTACTAACTATAGAGTAGTTTAACTAAATTATGCTGAAGGTGATCATATTATTATTAAGGTGGATTAACCCATCTTAAGGTGCTACAAATGGAAATTATAGATGATGAGCGAGGATTCTAAATTAATGATCTCTGTGGTTGTAGTCTGCTCATATGACCAGGCGCGGTGACTGCAGGATTGCTTCAGGACCCAATGATCTCTGGTAAGATCTGGGTCATCGCTTGCTACATTGGATGTCGAAAGATAATCATCCCCAGGCAGGCCAAAGGTCAATCCGCAGTCCTCGCGACCCCTCTCTGACCGTCAGATCATCCATATACGTACAACCCGCACGGCAGTTGCATTGCATTCACTCACTGCGCTCAGCAGCCCGGTCCTACTGGTCAACAGCGCTACTCGATTAAATCATTTTACATCTGTCTAAGGAAGGTGTTTCCTCTGCCCAACACCATCCAACCGATCAATTCATGCTCAAATTACCCTTAGAGCGGTGTAGTGCCGTCCAAGTGGGTGGATGTTGTCACACCTGCCGTAGAGGTATAAATGGGTATTTTCCCTGCGAAGGGTTCCAGAGGGATGTCGTTGTTTGTGTTATAATGGATCAGCTAGTGTTGGGTATGTAGTATAGGGTGTGTCTCTGGTGTTTGATGCTAGATGTGGTGTTAGGTTCCAGTCCGACATTGCTATATATAGGGCTTAAAGTTTTGGAAGGAATGTCTGAGGCGGTGCTGGCAAGTTGCAAACACCTCAGATTTTTTGTTAAGTAGGTTACGGTTGGAGAAGATAATATTGTGTGTCTCTAGTATACAGAGGTTACAGAATTTATTAGGTGGTTTGTACGAGGTCGCGCTGCCTATCACTTCCCATTTGAGTGTGTATGGTTTATTTTTAGATTTTAGATAGTGTATGTAGCTAGAAAGTGAGGTGGAGTTGGCTAGGCTGTGCTTTTTGAACGAGTGGATGTGCGAGTTATATCTGATTTTGAAGCAGTTAGAAGTGGAGCCTACATAGGTTTCTGAAGAGTTATTAGTCGTGACTGTGCATGAGTATATGACATCCTTGGTTAGGCATTTTTTATCTAAAGGGCAGGTTCTATTAGCTCTACAGTTACAATTATTCTGTGCGTTAGTCCGCTGGTTATAATGCAATGCGGAAGTCTGTGTGGTGGATATAGGATTTTGGGTGTTCGGGTTGACAACCCTGGTGTTATTACTTATACTAGTGTTATTTCTATTGTTACTGCCGTTGCTATTGTTGCTTGCTACAGTGGTATTTAGAGGGTTTGCATCCCGTTGTGATTTTGTTTGTTGGAAGTAAGAACTAATTTTACTATTATTGCTGCTAGCTATGTGGTATGCTAAGTTAGGCGTCGTAGAGTATGAGATTTTAATGGTGTTTTTGTTTAAGAGGTTGTGGTACTTGTGTCCTAGAGGGAAGTTTTTATCTAGTAGTGAGAAGAAAGCCCTAGGTATGTTGGTGGAGACATTTAGGTTGAAAGGAGGGTTGAAAAATGTATTATTTCTTCTTCTATTTTTGCTTTTAGTGTTTGGTGTGTTGCTTCCTCCTAAGGCCTCACAGTAGTTTCCATGGTAATGGTTACTTCCGGTGGCACCCTCCGCTTTGGTGTACTTGTGGTTGCTATTCCTATTATTAGATTCCCTCATGGAC
>OZ024749.1:7776463-7778963 GCA_964016885.1 Eledone cirrhosa | reverse complement strand
ACCTATCGGTCGCAACTCCAGGTAGAAGGAGCAACGTGAAATAAAGTGCCTTCCTCAAGGACATAACGCATCGCCTGGTCCAGGAATCGAACTCACAACCTTACGATTGCGAATCCAATTCTCTAACCACTCAGCCACACGCCTTCAATATATATATACATATATATATATATATAGAAGAGATTCTACAGGACTAGAACTGTTTCATTCATTAGAAATCATCATATATATATATATATATATATATATATATATATATATATATATATATATATATATATATATATATATATATATATATATATATATATATATATATATATATATATATATATATATATATATATATATATATATATATATATATATATATATATATATATATATATATATATATATATATATATATACATATACAATTATATATATATATATATATATATACATATACAATTATATATATATATATATATACAATTATATATATATATATATATATATATATATATATATATATATATATATATATATATATATATATATATATATATATATACATATATATACAATTTGTGTTGCTAGTAAAAATGAAGATGCATTCCGTGTATGATCATCTCGTTATCCATTTGTATGTGGTGCATCTGGAGAATACCTTATTTAGTGAACTCTTTCATTTTAAAAGATTCGTTTTTTCTTTTTGTTTTGCTGGAGATTTGTCTATTACTTATCATATTTTGACCAGCCTCGTATAAAGTGATCGTTGTAAGCAATGATAGCATTGTGGATCTATTAGTTATGGAATGCTGGTCTTAATTCCTCCAGTGAAACACAGACAGCTATTTTGATAGCGAAGCCTTGTACCAATGAAAGATAGGACATATTTGCTAAACAACGTCGACATTCTAAATCTATTGGAAGCGCAGCTATGTAATTCTCCGATAGACAACTTTTGATACGAAACTGCGAGATAGCCTCTCCGAGTCCACTAAACCTAACAGCTAATTTACTCTCATGAAGTAATGCATAATTTATTATATTTGCTCAGAGACTCTGACTCACGTGGATGCTTCGTTAAGGTTTATTCCAAGCCAAACGTTTCCTTGACGTTAAACGACCGAGAGTACAACAATCTCCCTGGACAGGACACCGATATATTGCAGGGTTACCTCTCCAGCTAGTGTTAGAACTCACTCCTCCCGGGAACCGACGACATGACGATCCTATCTCAAGCATCTTAAACATTAGGCAAGGCGCCTTCAAGTGGAGGAATGATGGAAATTATTCCCTAACCTATGACCATATTACTTCATCTTAACTCTCGATTTGAGAAACAAGTGATTTGATCTGGGATCTGAATTAATTCATCTGATTCACGAATGATTTGATCTGAGATCTGAATTAATTTATCTGATTCACGAATGATTTGATCTGGGATCTGAATTAATTTATCTGATTCACGAATGATTTGATCTGAGATCTGAATTAATTTATCTGATTCACGAATGATTTGATCTGGGATCTGAATTAATTTATCTGATTCACGAATGATTTGATCTGGGATCTGAATTAATTTATCTGATTCACGAATGATTTGATCTGAGATCTGAATTAATTTATCTGATTCACGAATGATTTCATCTGAGATCTGAATTAATTTATCTGATTCACGAATGATTTCATCTGGGATCTGAATTAATTTATCTGATTCACGAATGATTTGATCTGAGATCTGAATTAATTTATCTGATTCACGAATGATTTGATCTGGGATCTGAATTAATTTATCTGATTCACGAATGATTTGATCTGAGATCTGAATTAATTTGTCTGATTCACGAATGATTTGATCTGAGATCTGAATTAATTTATCTGATTCACGAATGATTTCATCTGGGATCTGAATTAATATATCTGATTCACGAATGATTTGATCTGAGATCTGAATTAATTTATCTGATTCACGAATGATTTGATCTGGGATCTGAATTAATTTATCTGATTCACGAATGATTTGATCTGGGATCTGAATTAATTTATCTCATTCACGAATGATTTGATCTGAGATCTGAATTAATTTATCTGATTCACGAATGATTTGATCTGAGATCTGAATTAATTTATCTGATTCACGAATGATTTGATCTGGGATCTGAATTAATATATCTGATTCACGAATGATTTGATCTGGGATCTGAATTAATTTATTTGATTCACGAATGATTTGATCTGGGATCTGAGACACACTAGATCTGGGATTCGATTGACTTTATTTCTGAAACGAATGATATGTTTTTAGATCTAAGATACAAGTTCCCAGGGATTTTGTCTGAGATCTGTCGTTCCCTTTATTTGCGATACCAATATCATGACCTCAAGAATGAATGACTTGAACCAAGATCACATATTCACTTGATGTGAAATACAAAGGTTTTAAACAAAGATGTTTTGTTGAGACTGAAACAATTACATTATGGTACAATAAAGAAAACCATTTCAAATA
>OZ024749.1:7761463-7768963 GCA_964016885.1 Eledone cirrhosa | reverse complement strand
TACTCTCTCAAGAGAGCAATTAGAGTAGAATCGATAGGGTTTAGCAGAGAATTAGCTTCAGAGAAAAACAAATCAGAAGCAGAACTAGTAGACAAGGAAGAAGGGGCGCTTAGGAGTGGCAACGCAGCCAGAGTACTTGCATCGAGAACGGCACTGGACCAGTTCTTCGACGCGAAACACAAAGGCTGCGTGGTCAGAAGTAAATCACGTGCTCTAGGAAACGAGGGAGCAAAAGCTGTTAGCTGGGCCCGAGTGGCGGAAGCGAAAATTGGCAACAAGTCCACGATTCGGTTTTTGAAAGACCAAAACGGACGTGTGCTACTTGACCCCAGGCAGATGTGCGCGGCCTTTCAGTGGCACTTTGCACGACTGTTTGAGCAGAACGACGGTGCACCGAACGGGGTAATGGACTTTGGTTCATACCTCGACGGCCTGCCGCGTCTCTCGAGCATGGACGCCGAGTTCTGCGAAAGACCGATCACAGCCACTGTGATACGGGACGCTCTGGGCCGCTGCAGGAAACGCAAATCACCTGGTCTAGATAGTCTACCCTATGAGTTTTACTTAGGCATGGCGGACTTGATCTCTGGCGTCCTCGAAGCAATTGGCAGCAGAACGGAACAATTCCCAGTTCTGCAGTAAAGGGCATCGTAACGCTGATCAGGAAAGACGAGAACAAGGGGGATAAAATAAACAATTTCAGGCCCATAACTCTGTTCAACACAGAGTTAAAGATTTTGGCCAAGGTGCTAGCAACGAGGCTGGCTCTTGTCGTCGAAAACCTGGTAGGGAAAGCGCAAACGTGTGAAATCCCGACCAGGTCCATACACAACAACCTTCACCTCATGCGATACATCATAGAGAGGTTGGGGTGTAAACCCGGCTGCGGTGGGGCTCCGATCAATTTAGATCAGTCTAAGACATTCGATAGGGTCGACCATCGATACTTGGAAGCGGTTTTCAAGGCGGCCGGTTTTGGTCCCGTTTTCAGAGGCTGGATCAAGGCGATGCACACCAGCATCTGCTCGAAGGTCAAGGTGAACGGCTAACTATCGGAGCCGTTCGCAATCACGCGTTCCATTCGACAGGGATGCCCTCTCTCCTCCATTCTGTACGTATTGACTCTAGAGCCACTACTGCGTAAGTTGGAGCTTTTGCAGGGCATCCCTTTAGAACCGGGACTGTGAAAAGCGTCGTCGGCTTATGCCGACGACGTACGGTAATGGTGTCGAAAATCTCGGAAATCGAGGCAATCGGCAATCTACTACAGGAATAGAAAAGTTTCACAGGCGAAAAACTGAACCTGGACAAGTCTGTCGGTTTGCAATTCGTAACGTGGAGAGGCAAACCGATGCCGTCCGACAGCGTCGTCGGATGCTGGACAGAAGTGGGCTTGGCGCCCAGTTTTCTCGGTCTTTGCTTGACCCAGGACTGCAGCTCTGTGAGCGAGACGAGCCTTTCCGAGACTCGTCTCGCTCACCGAGGTGCAGTCCTGGGTCAAGCAAAGACCGAGAAAACTGGGCGCCTGGCACACCGAGTGTGCCCAGGCGCTCACGGCTCTTTGGCAGGCGGACCCGGCTATCGGTGGAGACTCCACCTTATCATTCTATATAGGGCTGGTGGTTAGTAGGTGCGACGACGCCCTCAGAGAAGCCCGAGGCATGGAATAAGACGAACTGGCCAGCCTATTCGGGGGGACATTTGGCCCGGAACCTATGGACAACTTCCAGAGGTCCCTGGCCTGGAAGTGCTACCGAGGGGCGCTGCCTGTTCGAGAAAAGGCTCGCCTCACAAACGGGGCCCACACCGGTTGACCGGTGAGGAATACCTGGAGGTACCGTAGCCTTAATGCGTGTTTATGCATCAGCACCCACGGCATCCCCAGCCCTCCTTTCGAAGGGTGTTGACAGCAGATGGATCTCGACACCAAGGAGCCCGCTGTTTCCAAAGGATTTGCAAGAGTGCGCGCTCCATTGTGGTGAGCGTTCCCTTGAGCAAGGCACGACGGTCAGGCGGTAATAGATGACGGACGCTATATAAGCGTTCGCCATCTCCGCCCGACCTTTCAGCGATAGTTTTCACTCAGCCCACTTCTGTGTCAGCGCAAACACCCTGTTCGATACCTCACCCCAGTTATTCCCCAGTTCTTCTCCACCTAGAGGTCTGGCACGAACCAGACCCCGAGCAACTTCACCGGGCCCTCCGTTCAACGTCCGACGACGCCGTTGGAGGCCATCGGTTTGCCCCTCCACTCGCCGAGTTGCAAACCGACTGACTGGTCCCGGTTCAGCTTAGCCCCTGTAAACTTTTCGTATTCCTCCAGTAAGGTGCCGAATATCCCGATTTCCGAGGCGGTTGACACCATTACTGTCACGTCATCGGCGTAGGCCGACACCGCTTTCCGCAATCCCGATTCCAAAGGGATGCCCTGTAACAACTCCAACTTCCGCAGCAGTGGCTCTAGGGCCAATACATACAGAAGGGAGGAGAGCGGGCATCCCTCGGAGAGGTAGCCGTTCACCTTGACCCTAGAGCAGATGCGGCTGCGGTGCATGGCAGTGATCCAGCCCCTGAAAACGAGTCCAAGACCTGCCACCACTAGCACCGCATCCAGGTAACGATGGTCGACCCTATCGAACGCCTTAGATTGATCCAAGTTGATCAGGGCCCCACCAAAGCTGGGTTCGTTCCCAACCCTCTCTATGATGTATCGCATGAGGTGGAGGTTGTCGTGAATGGACCTGGACGGGATGGCGCATGTCTGCGCATCTCCTACCAGGTTACCCACGACAAGCGCCAGCCTCTTTTCTAACACCTTGGCCAAAATCTTTAACTCCTCATTTAGCAGAGTTATGGGCCTGAAGTTACTTATTTCATCCCCCGTGTTCTCGTCCTTCCTCACTAGCGAGACTACGGTCTTGGTTACAAAACAGGGAATTCTGCCGTTCTGTTGCCAGTTGCAGTAGACCGCCTCGAGGAGATCTAAGAACAAGTCCGGCATACTTAAATACAGTTCGTATGGAAAACTATCGAGGCCCGGAGATTTGCGCCTGCCGCATTGTCTCAGCACGTCCCCTATTTCAGCAGCTGAGATCGGCCTCTCGCAGGACTTCGCCTCCTCGTCCGAAAGACGCGGCAGACCGTCGAGGTATGGACCGAAGTTCACATCCCCATCCGGCCGCTCGCCCCTTCCGAACAATCGAGCAAAGTGCCTTTGAAAGGCCTTGCACATCTGCTTAGGTTCAAGGATCACCCGTCCATCCTGGTCTCGCAAAGACCGGATAGTGGATCTAATCCCACTTTTGGCTTCTGTCACGCGGGCCAAGCTAACAGCTTTGGTCCCCGTGTTTCCCAGAGCACGTATTTTGCTTCGGACAACGCAGCCTTCGTATTTCGCGTCGAAGAACTGGCCCAAGGCCGTTTTCGACGCTAGCACTCCGGCTACGTCGCCGCTTCTAATTGCCTCTTCTACACTATCTACCAACTCCCTTACCTTCCTAATTTTATTTGAGGCTAACTCCTTACTAACTCCTATTGAAGCTACTCTAATCTCTCTTTTGAGAGAGCCCCACCATCTGCTGTTGACGATGGTGCCCGTCAACCGCTCCTTAACTAAAGTACTAATCCGGTCCCTGTAAGCTTTACTTGCCGGTAACAACAAGTTGAGCTTCCAGTAACCGGGTCCCTGTCTATGCGTTCTATCAATGTTGACCATGGAGGTCACTAACTTGTGGTCTCAATAGCCAACCATGAGCATTTTTGGACAACTTAAAAAGTCCCTATCCTTATTTCTAACCAAGAACCTATCTAGGTACGATCTAGATTGACCGCTATAGTTTGTCCAAGTCTAGGTTGGCACAGTCGGAAATCTAGTCGATATCTATCGGCCAGGTCGAATCGACCGATTAACCTCTTGAGGCTGTTATAACCCCCTCTATCAGGACATGTCCCTACATAGTCCGAACGAGCATCTAGAATACCATTCCAGTCCCCCACTGAAAGCAAGGAGCTGGACGTCCTTAGAAAAGTCTCCAGACGATGGAAGAAATCCGGCCGCGTTGACCCAAAGGGGCCGTAGACGGCGATCACCCTAAAAGCTCCGCCTTCACCACTGCCAAGGTCCAGAACCACTAGTCGACCCTCCGGGTCCAAGTGTACTGTCTGTGTAGCGAGACCCAGATGTTTTTGCAGCAGAACGACAACCCCACCTCCACCCCCGAGCTGACAGAGAGATGCGGGCATCTGAAAGTCATCAAAGGTGGGGGCCAGCTGTCGCACGCTGCTGATCCGGGCCTCGCAAATAACCATCACATTTATACATCGTGACCTGAGGACATTTAGAAGCATTGCTTGCTTCCAAGGTGAGCCCAGGCCACGCGCATTTAGACAACCTACTCTCAACACAGCCAAGTTGGTGGTAAAAAGAAAAGTCACTAACCTCTCTGCGTCCCGGGGACCGGGCCGCACAATTTCCATGGGGGTGTTGGATGGGTTGTTGGGTGGGGTGGTTTTTTGTGGAAGTGTAGGGGCATCAGTGTGTGGTGGGTTGGAGTGTTTGGAGTTGTGTGGGTGTCGGGGGGGGGGGGGGGGTTAGGAGGTCACGGTTAATGGGTTTGACGCAGGGGGCCCCACGTCCTCTTTAAAAGTGTCTTTTAACGTTTTGTAAATGTCCATTGGGGCTTTTATCATTTTTAGATGGGGAAGCCCCGTTGCTTGTGCGAAATTCGAACCTTCGGTTTTTATTAAGTTGTTATTATAAATAACTGTTTCTACTTTAGGCACAAGGCCAGCAATTACCCAGTGCATTACTGGTACTTTATTTTATCGACCCCGTAAGGATGAAAGGCAAAGTCATCCTCGGCGGGATTTGAACTATTATATATAAATTCTTCAAAAATTTAAACCTGAGTATTACTTTAGATAAGAACACCAAAACTGTTAATTTCCTTGGTGTTACCCTCTGCTTGGATTCTAAAACCTTTACACTTTACCATAAACCTAATGAATTTTTTTTTTATGTTGATACTAATTCTAACCACGTCCCTTTACGGTCTGTGTTCAAATCCCGTCGAGGTTGACTTTGCCTTTCATCCTTACGGGGTCGATAAAATAAAGTACCTGTAATGCACTGGGTAATTGCTGGTCTTGTGCCAAATGTAGAAACCATTATTATAATTGTTTCTACTTTTGTCACAAGGCCAGTGAATTACTCAGTGAATTACAGGTACTTTATTTTATCGACCCAGTAAGGTTGAAAGGCAAAGTTAACCTCGACGGGATTTTAACTCAGACCGTAAAGGGACGTAACTATGCTAGAAAGTATGGCGTCCAACCCTCTCCCGATACTGCCAATTCACAGAAGATTTATCACGTTCTGACTATAAAACTAAAATTAAGTTTATGCTTAAAAACTCTTTTGCCGACTGTAATAAACAACCTAATATTATTTCTCATAATATGGCAATGAAAAAAACCTACAAATATTCAGACTAATAATGATAGTGTTATTGATTCTAACAGTGGATTAAATGATGATATACACCCATTTACATTTCCTCCCAACACTAATAAAAACATCTTAAAGATAAGAAAAGTATTATGCATAAAAAGCATTGTATATTCACTAAACCTAACATTTGTAATACTAGATATAAAATTGAAGGTAATAATCATAAGAATACACTTAACAAAAATAAAAAGAATTCATACTTTAATCCACCATTCAATTTAAATGTTTCTCCTTATATAACTATAATATTCTTCTCTATTATTGAAAACATATAATTAAATTAATAAAAGTACCATTAAAATCTCTTATTCTACCACACCCAACATTACTAATCACATAGCGAGTAGTAATAACAAGAACATTGGTAAATATTTTTCTTCTTGTAACGTAGATAGCAATTCTCAACTTGATGATGTACCTAGTAATTTTAGTAGCCACTCTCATAACACATTATTTTATAGGAATAATAGTAATTATAGCACTCGTATATCTAATAACTCTTCACACCTTTATCCTCAATACCACTTAATCAATAGTTATAATTGTAATTGTAAGCCTAATAATGTATGCCCTCTTAATGGAAACTGCCTTGTTAAGAATATTATTTATTCCTGTACTGTCATAAATTCTACCAACTCCAAAACCTATATCGGTTCTACCCCGAATAGTTTCAAGGCGTGTTATAAGTCACATCTTCACACTTTTAAGCTTAATCATGCAACCTCGTTATCATATCTCGTATCATTTCTAAAGAGTAATAATATACCTTACACCCTAACCCTGGAATGTAGTTGCAAAAGCTGCTTCTTATAACCCCCCCCCCCCCCCAATAAATTCTGTAACCTTTGCCTTCTTGAATCCCATGCTATTATTTTCTCTAAATTAAATATATTAATTAGGAAGGCTGAAATTTTTTACACTTGTCCACATATCAATCGCCATTCTTTTTACTACTTTAAACCTAGTAACTAACTTACACCAATGTAGCTTTATCTATATATGTATATTTTTTTAGTAATATTAGTAATATCGTTTCTACTTTTGGCACAAGGCCAGCAATTACCCAGTGTATTACTGGTACTTTATTTTATCGACCCCGTAAGGATGAAAGGCAAAGCTAACCTCGGCGGGATTTGAACTCAGAATGGCAAGGGCCGTAACTCTATACGTCAAAGCATGGCGTCTGACCCTCTCCCGATACTGCCAATCCACCGCCTAGTAATATTAGTAATATTAGTATCATTACATGCTTATAACATCCCTATCTTGATCCCTTCTATTTTGATTACAATATATAATAACCACCCCATCACATTTAGGCATCTAATTATTTTTATTATTCTATTATATTGTTATATTATTTTACTTTATTATCGTTAATAAGCTCACCTTGATCTGAAGTTACTTTTACTAATATTATATTTACAGCCTGAGTTCAAATCCCGCCGAGGTTAACTTTGCCTTTCATCCTTACGAGGTCGATAAAATAAAGTACCAGTAATGTACTAGGTAATTGCTGGCCTTGTGACTAAAGTAGAAACAATTATATTATTATGTTAGCCATTGCCTCAATCTCGATAATTTCAGTAGTATAACTTCAAGACATATATAATTTATTAAATTGTTAATTAATTAGTATTAATTTATCTTTAGATAATTTGTGATTTCGTTTATCCTTCGGTACTCTTTAGAATATGTATAAAAAAAAATTTCTAATGTTTAATATGATAATCTTTTTAATGATATACAACATGTTACTATAAATTGTGGAATTGTTTTATTAGCATTTGGTAATATATTATTTTATAATTATTTTTAAATAATTGTTAAATAATTAAAAAAATAATTCTTTAAGTTCTATAGACATTAATCCTAATAATTATTTTATGTTTACTTATAAATGTTTACTTTCCATTAAATAATTTGTAACTCCCCAATAAAAATATTTATGAATTACCTCCCTTGCATTCATATTTTTCCATCAGGCGTTA
>OZ024749.1:7748963-7751463 GCA_964016885.1 Eledone cirrhosa | reverse complement strand
CTCCAGTCTTATCATCTCATTTCTACAGCTGAGTAAACTGGAGCAACGTGAAATAAAGTGTCTTGCTCAAGGAAACAACAATTTGCAATCAGGAGGTAATCATAAATTGAAGTGACAATGGAACGGACAAACACAATGTTCTTGAAGCGAATGCCATTTCTCGAAGGGATTGTAACCTTACTATGTAAGAAGCTGTCTGATGAGATCATGGCACTGGGTACTACGCAAAATCACGTGGCCACTATCATCATCGAAATATGTATCACAGCCTTATCAATAAAGGACTTTAACATCTAAACTACTTTGTATTTCCTTATTCTATATTTTTATATATGTATCATTTGATATTTAATATACTATTATATCATCTCCACCACCCCCTAAACCTTATCAACGCCCCCGCGAGGGTTGTAGCGTCCAATTTTAGAACCTCTGACGCAAGTCCATTAATCAGGCAGTCATTTGGACGCTACCAAACAGGACATGAAAAGGACATTAACTGACAAATATTTGATTTTCTTTTACAAATATGTATTAGTAGAGTGGGTAGGAATGAAATGACTGAGCTCCGGGCTGTATTCGAAATCGCACGGGCCAATCAGTCACGGAGCAAGTTGTATTTTTAAGAGGCTACAAACTAATTGAATTTTCAACTAATATCCGTACAGCCATTCTCACTTGGTTAGATTTAACACGAAGCATGATTATAACACACTATAAAATATAATTCAGTGATATGGAATTTGAGAAGAACATTGGAGTTATCAGAGACAAACATTAATTGTGGAAATTTGAAAAATAATTTAAATTAAAAATAATTCTAAAAAAAAACATTACCAAGCATTTATTCATTTTGCGAAGGACGAAGGCATTAAGAAAGGCTTCATTCAGATCATAAAAATTGAAGTTTACGTGTGAATGGTTTTACACTGTTCATTTTCATTTTTATAATCAATTAGATTAGATTATATGCAAATGGATTCAGACCATTGTCACATGATTGATTGAACAGATGTCAATAACTGATGAACTTTTTTTCTAATTCTCGAATATAATTCTTTCACTCTATCCAAGAGAGTGGTAACACAATTGTTAAAACAGTCGTACATATCTAAACTATAATGAAGTAAGAAGCGCGGGACTGCGTACGGTTTATAATTGTTTATCCCATTAGTAGAATAAGTTCGATTACTTTGAATAAATAATGAATGAATATTACATAATGTATCTACTAAACTTCGTGGCTGTTCATTAAATATATTTTATTATTTATTTAAAGATTCACTTCTTTAAAATCTTCAAATGTCAACACATCCAGTGGCGATCGCTTAAATAAACATATTATTTTTCTGTCACTAATTTTCTCCTAATGGAGTTTATATATAATATCGTCTTTTTTTAAATGTATCATCGATTACGTTACTGATTACATACGATAGTGTAAAACAGACTCTCTTAAATTTCTGTGTATATTGTCAATTACGATTTTATTTGACGTATCATATCTACATGTATATATACTTGCGTATAATATCAATATACACACTACACATGCTAGCAGAAAACCACCCGAGGGGTGGTTTTTCTGCTAGTATTATATAATATATAATAATATATATATCTAAGCTAAATAATTGTCCTGCTATAAACACAAACATATCGACGCCAAACCAAAGTCTATCCACAAACTCAAGCAAATATAATCCATAAACCTTCGCTCAACTTTACCCACTTGATACTTACACAGACCTGTCAACTCTCCCCGTGCGTCGAGGAGATTTGTAATAGTATTTGAGGTGGGTGAGAGATGTCTTCTCTTGTGAAACTGGGTATAGCTTTCATTATGTAAAATCTCTTATAGCGTCGATAAAATAAAGTACCAGTAATGCACTGGGTAATTGCTGGCCTTGTGCCTAAAGTAGAAACAATTATGTAAAATCTCTCCATTTTTGCCTCATTTCTTCCTGATTTGGGGAACTATTTTTCATGGTATTCCCCGTTTGGGTGATTATAGGTTAGCAGGTCTGATTACCAGACTAGCAGGGCCATAACTAGGACATGACAAACATGACACGTGCCATGGACGCCACTTGGACTGGGAGCACTTTCTATTAAAGTCAGATAAGCAATCATTCAGAGAGAGATAAAAGAAACTCCTTCAGATATGTGATCTGTCTCTGGGTAATCATGGAGACATGTATTAGGGTAATTGGATCATCAAACCATTTATATAAATGATTTGATCCATAAGTAAAAATACTTGTGGTTGCTGTTATTGTGTCTGTTGAGTTTTAGTGTTGTCTGATGCCATTATAGTTTCTAGATTGGAAGATTGGCATTATCGGTAGAGGGTCGGACATCGAGATTAACGTTGCCTCTCATCCTAACGGGGTCGATAAATGAAGCACCAGTAATACACTGGGGTCGATTTAATCGACTTCCCCCTTTTCAAATTGCTGGCCTTGTGCCCACAGTAAAAAAAAAACTATTGTTTCGCGTT
>OZ024749.1:7723963-7726463 GCA_964016885.1 Eledone cirrhosa | reverse complement strand
GTATGTATATGTGCCTTTGAGAAAAGATTCTAAATTGATAAAGAATTGAATATTAACTGTATACTTTGTGAAAAGTTCTATGGAATTTATGCAGGCAGATAGAAAACAAATCTGTACGTCTATTTATTATAGAATCTAGGTTAGAGATAATGGTAAATTTTTCATTTAGGCAGAGATTACAGATTTTAGATAGAGAGCTGTTCAAGTATGAGGATGCAGAAGAAATCTTCTTCCAAAAGATGGTATATTTAATGTTTTTGTCTTTTAAGGACCATATGAGTTCTGAGAGAGCAGTGTTGGTTCTCTTAAGTTTGTATTTGAAAGATGAATGATGATATATATATATATATATATATATATATATATATATATATATATATATATTATATATATATATATATATATATACAGAGAAATAGAAAGAGAGCTAGAGAGAGAGAGAGAGGGACCACGAGAACGAGAGAGAGACAGAGAAAACGAGAACGAGAGAGAGAGAGATGGGACAGAATGAGCAAACGAGAGAGAGAGGGTGAGAGAGATGGGACAGAACGAGAAAATGAGAGAGTGAGAGAGAGAGAGAGAGAGAGAGAGAGAGAGAGAGAGAGAGAGAGAGAGAGAGAGAGAGAGAGAGAGAGAGAGAGAGAGAGAGAGAGAGAGAGAGAGAACGAGAAAACGAGAAAAAGAGCACCTGTAAAAGAGAGTGAGAATCCTTCTCACTCCCGATACAAAACAACCAACGAGATTCTCAACAAATCTTGTCTGTCTCTGTTTCATTCATTTCTGTCACTTCATGCAGACAAGGGAGATTAAAGAAAATTGATCTCATAATTCTTGCAGAAACGAAAATGTAAATTATGAAGTATTCTACTGAATCTAATTACAGATTATCTGGAGTTATATTGAGACTAAAAAGAAAATCAATCTTACTTGCTTCTGTAAATTCAGTCTTAGCGAAACTCGAGTATATATATATATATATATACTAGACATGAAAAATGCGCAAGCTCAAATGAGCCACAGAATGTTATAATAAACCTTCAAAGGTGTGGGACTAGAGTTGTTACTCAAAAATATTGTAATCATTATTTATCGTACATTTTGTGGCATCCTTTATAAAAATATCACAATAAATACATCTATGTTTAATGTAATAACAGCTATAAATAATTACGTAATATTATTATCATATACTCATAGTAACAAAATAATTGTGTTGAAAAGTAATATGATGCTTATATGAAGGATCAAATCTATAAGGATAATTTTATAAATATACTAATATTAAAATAATTTAGTTATATATTGTTACATTTTCATCGAAATATAACATTAACAATCGTATTGTATCATCAAATGTTTATCACTGCAAACTTTTATATTGGAATTACCTTAAGCCACTTATCATTACTTCGCTTTCGTACTTTTACAGATGTAGATATTCAGCTGTATCTTATATCTAATATCATGATCTCATGGTAATTTGCATGCAGTGTAAAATAGGTTTATTAATAACTTTAATATGAAATATATTATACAGGGCTGCGGAGTCGGCCAAAAATTGACTGGCTCCAACTCCGGATCCGATACTCCATTATTTCCTAAATTTCGGCTCCGCAGCCCTGTTATTATATTAATTTATTTATTTTATAGTTGTAGATCATATTTTTATATGTTACATCTAAGAATGAACTAAGTGAAATAGTGTAAAAAGAAAGGCATGGTTGGTTTAAGCTAATGTTCAATATCTCAGATTAGATGTTTAGTAATGATTAATACGAAATGCACTTAAACCGAATTCTATATTATAAATTCACTTAATTAATTATCGTGTCGTCTTGAGTTCCTCTTGAGTCTCTTTTTTTATAAGAGGATGCCACATATTTTATAAAAAAGAGACTATGAGTATATGATAATAATATTACGTAATTATTTATAGCTGTTATTACATTAAACATAGATGTATTTATTGTGATATTTTTATAAAGGATGCAACAGAATGTACGATAGATAATGATTACACACATTTTGAAGGTTCATTATAACATTATGTGGCTCTTTTGAACTTGGCCATTTTTCATGTCTAGTTTAATATTTTTTAAGGCAAAGCTTGTAATAACTCTAGTTAAACATGATATATATTAATAATAAATTATCGTTGTAATGTAATTATATTATATAATTGTTATTAAAAATGATCTTATAAATATTAGTGTAAGATGTATAAAAATTAATATAAAACTCTGCCTATACTCGATTGCAATATATAAAGAGGAACAAGATATAAAGATATATTTCTTTATTTGGCACAAGGGCGCACAAAAATGGGACATTACAGAACATGAATATACGCTATTTTGAAGTGTTTAAACATTTTTTACAAACAACAATTTAGAATCGTTTTGTACAAACGATAAATTTAAAAATATTTGTACAAACTTTTACGATAGTTCATCTTATCTGTTGACCGCCTAACCTCAATATATTACATTTGTTTTTAAAA
>OZ024749.1:7716463-7718963 GCA_964016885.1 Eledone cirrhosa | reverse complement strand
TAATCTTAGGTGGTAGATCTAATCTTGGTAGAAACTTAATCTTATATGGTAGAGTCTTGGTTGGTTGCAACTTCTATGTGGATTAACTTAACAGAATTATGGAAGCATATTTACCACTGAAATATGTGACTCAACCTTATTTATTGATCTAGTGCTTTAATATTTGCCTCAATCGTATAATTTTCGTTACTATGCTTAATCTGTCGCCTGTTTTATCAATATTTCATGGTCCCTAAATGCAAGTATTCAGACCCTAGGTACCCGGTATAATGATACCTTGCTCTCTTTCATCTTTCCAGTACTATCCTTGCTAAACAGTAAAAGACAAACATATATGTCTGTATAAGATAGGGACAAGTTCTCTACGGAAAAGAATTCGTCATAAACACGGAAGACTAATAAAAAAAATGTTACGCGAGAACCAACATTATGCATTCTTTCGTTGGATATTTTATATTTTTGGTAAAAAAAAAAAATAATATGAATAAATTAATAACAATTTTCAAATAGCTGCAGTATTTATGGATCTGTTAGAGTGAGAACTAAATAAATTATAATTGTGTTATAATGCAATGCAATATAATTTGGTATGAACAACAAATTTGCGTTCGACGTTAATAAAGGCCCTTTGGTCAAAGTGACAATGAACCACGCGAGAGCTCGTATAATGAGAAGAAAATTAATTAAAATAACGAGCCTTCCTACATTCCAACAACAACAACATCTGAAACAAATATGATCAACATCCAATATTACCAGTATATAGTGAGTACATTCATACAACACAGGAAAACAATATACAGGGATATGAAAATATTATCATTATGAATTGCGTAGTATCAGTTGATGTTGTTGTTGTTGATGGTGGTGGTGGTGGTGGTGGTGGTGATGTTGGTGTTTTAGTTGTCGTTGTTGTTGTTGATGATGTTCGTGATGTTGTTGTTGTTGTTGTTGGTAATGTTGATGCTGCTGTTGATGATGTTGGTGTTGTTGTTGGTGGTGATGTTGTTGCTGTTGGTGTTGTTGGTGTTGTATACATTGGTAAGCCAGTTAACACACCACCTTGATTATAATTTACAGATTAAAAATAATTTATATATATATGAATATATTATATATATATATATATATAATAATAATTGTTTCTACTTTAGGCACAAGGCCAGCAATTATTCAGTTCATTACTGGTACTTTATTTTATCGACCCCGTAAGGATGAAAGGCAATTATATATAATAATGATAATAATTGTTTCTACGTTAGGCACAAGGCCAGCAATTATCCAGTGCATTACTGGTACTTTATTTTATCGACCCCGTAAGGATGAAAGGCAAAGTCAACCTCGGTGGGATTTGAACTCAGATTGTAAAGGGACGTAACTATGCTGGAAAGCATGGCGTCCGACCCTCTACCGATACTGCCAATCCACCAATAACGTTTCATTTTTTCCGTTTATCGTTTCCGGTGCACCCGGCCGATTAACCCACTCGATATGCAAATTGAACTACACAGCCGTTAATATACATAAGGAAAGTATATACTTTCGGACGTTCAAATATCTGGCAGGAAGGTATACGTTGCTGACGATAGCTAACAAGCTTGAAACTAATACACCGTTCCTTTGTCAGTGTTGAACAAACCAGCAACGGTGGTTGCTAGACACTGCGGCTTAATACGGGATGTTTGTTTACAAACACACCGAGCATTATAATAAATGATTGGTGAATCCATACGTACATATATATATATGTGCATGTATGTATATATATATACATACTACTGTACGTCTGTATACATATATGTATGTACGTATGCATACTTATATTTAAGTAACAGCCGTACTAAGAGTGGGACATGAAATTTCGTTTAATTTTTTTCCGTTTATCGTTTACGGTGCACCCGGCCGATTAACCCACTCGATATGCAAATTGAACTACACAGCCGTTAATATGCATAAGGAAAGTATATACTTTCGGACGTTCAAATATCTGGCAGGAAGGTATACGTTGCTGACGATAGCTAACAAGCTTGAAACCAGTACAGCGTTCCTTTGTCAGTGTTGAACAAACGAGCAACGGTGGTTGATAGACACTACGGCTTAATACGGGATATTTGTTTACAAACACACCGAGCTTTATAATAAATGTTTCCTGAATCCATACGTACATGTATATATGTGTGCATCTATGTATATATATATACATACTACTGTACGTCTGTATACATATATGTATGTACGTATACATACTTATATATATATATATATATATATATATATATATATATATATATATAAGAATTAGTTATCGTTGTACATGGCTGAACATAATAAATGTAATCTGAGGTTTTCGAATATTAATAATAATATTTGATTCGTTTGCAATTATGCAAACAAGCCTCATTTTTAAAGCCATGACAGTAGAATGAACCCCTCATTCTCGCACTTGTGTCGGGATGGAAACAGAACTGCAGACACTAATGTTTCTGGGTCATTACCCGTT
>OZ024749.1:7701463-7711463 GCA_964016885.1 Eledone cirrhosa | reverse complement strand
TAATGCACTGAGTAATTGCTGGTCTTGTGCCTAAAGTAGTAACAATTATTTATATTTAGATATTGAAATTTCTGAATAGAAAAGTATTTAATAGTTAATATGGTTGTTTTTATATCTTTTAATATATAGTTAAGAATGCTTTAATAGTATGTGATATATTATTTATTTTAGAAGAAGGGAGATCATTATCTATGTTAAAAATTATCAATTCAACATTGTTATTTAAAACTTTGTATAATTATTTAGAAAGAAAGAAATGTATGTATTATCAATTTCTATTAAAATTAATTCATTTACAAACAACCTGAATTTAAAGTAGATGAACATTTTTACTGTAGGAATATTATAAGAGAGAAAAAAAAATAATCGGGAAAAATTATTTAGTTGTATCGATTAGATTTTTTAGGGAAACGAAAATCATTTAAAAATTAAATATAAAGGAATAATACCTTTTTTATTATTTTATCTTTTTGAATATATATAACGTTTAATTTAACAATTTAAAATGTATTCAAGAATAAGTGACGGTGAGAATTAAAATTATATACAAAGAAATATCTATTACTTATGTAAACTATTTAAAAATCTAACTAAAGACTCTATGGATTTTGAAAAACGGTGGAGGCGCGAACTAAATGTCTCAGACTTTTTATTAATAATTAATTTCCTATTCATAAGAATATAGAAAATTTCGGTCGTACATAAGTTACAACTTTTAGAAATTGGAGAATTTATATAAGGTAAAGCATTAGAAGTGTTTGCCAAGAAAGAGAATATTCTATATTTTTATTTTTCAGTGACCAAATTAATCCCAAGAAAACAGCACTAAATCTTTTATCCTCTCACTTAAACGTGTGGCAGTGGTTATACCACCTTTCTTTAAATTTAGAGGAAGTAGCACCTACATAATTAAAAGACTTAACTTTTGTTTTGACAATGCATTTGTAAACTAGATTACGGTCAAGACAGTTATTACTTAATAGGCAAGAATAACTATTTTTACAAGTGCAATTACCTCCATTGTTATTTAATGGTGCCTCTCTGTTTTCATAGTTCAAGTTATTGGTATAATTGTTGTTAATCGGAGAGTTGATTATACTAGTGATCCTCTGATTATCATTAATGGTTAGTTCCATATGAATAGTTCCGAGATTTCTATTATTAATTTTAGCTATATTTTGAGCAATATTCATAGGGGTTGAGTATGAGAGTTTAATTGTATATCTATTAAAAATTCTACTATATTTATGCGTTTTGGGGAAGCATTTATCAAGAGCATTGAAGAAGAGGAGAGAAGTTTTTCTTGATTCCAAGTGATAGTGGTGATAAAATAGAATGAGAGCAGATTTTCTTTTACTAGTCTTATTGGTTTTGTATGAGTTATATCGATTATATGACTTATTTGGTCTAGTTCTATGGTTTATGCTCTGGATATTGTCATAAGATGTTTGTGTATAAGTATTTTTATCTATATATTCAATTTTACGAAGCTAACCTGTTCTATTTAACGCATCGTTATAATATTTAGCTTTATTATCAAAAGTATCCTTATTAGCCGAGAGTCAAGAGATTATTTGCTGAACGCTGATAACTATAGACTTTTTAATATTTCTCGGGTGGTTTGAATGGAAGTTAGCACTATTAAGTTTTTTAATTTAATTTATGAAATGGGTAGAAAAGGCCAGATTTAAGGTTTAATGTTATATCCAAGAAATTAACTATTTTATTATTTTCAATTTCAAGTTTAAGGCCGTAATTGTTAAAAAAGTCAGCTATAATGTTCTTCTTTCTATTAAGGGCGCTGTTATTATGGTTAGTTACCATAAAGAGATCATCATCCCGATATAATCTACCACCAGGTTTATGTTTTTTTTCTGTGAATTAAGTTAAGGATAAAGATTCCAACGAGGTCTGTGACCTGAGCCGAGTCTGTAGATCCCATAATAATGTCGAAATTTGCATGTCTATCAGCACTAGTTCATAGATCTCCGTTAAAGTCAATAATAGTCCTACTAGCGGTAAAGTTAATATTAATTTCATTATTCAAAAGATCTGAATATTTTGTAGCATATGATAAGGCTTTGTTAAGTAATGCTGAAGTAATAGAATAATAATAACTGGTTATATCCAATTGAATAAATTTAGTCTTGCCTTTATTTTTCAGATCTTTAAACCAGTCAATAACTTCATTTGTACCATTCAACAATTTTAGTTGGGATCGAAATTGAAATTATTTTGTCCAAGATGTTTTTACTAATAATCCCTAAGTCAGATTTAGATGTAGCTATAAGTCTGACAGGTATTTCAGATTAAAAATTGTCCTTATGATCCTTCATATTTAGTTTCGGTGTTCTATGTAAGAAGGGTTCTGTTCTGTTCCATATATGCATATGTATGTGTGTGAATATATACATATATATATCATATGTTTATATGCAATATGTAAACAGAAATAACAGAGAAATCGACACAGTACGATGAAGAAGTATATTAGTATGATGCTTGATACAGTAGTAAGCGAGTCTTTATGTTTCGGACACTATTCCTTCATCAACAGATAGAATAAGAAATAAAAGATGAACTAGAAAGGTAGGGGTGAGAAGAGGAACGAATGAAAAACAATTTTTAGAAAAAGCACGTGTGTATTCAGGTAAAAATAAGATAGTTATTTATATAATAGACTCCCTCTAAATTATTTATTATTTCAAATTGATCTGAAAACATTAAGAAATGTATTTCAGTAGAAACACAGCAATGATATGGTAAAATATGGTGTATCATATTTTTTCTTGCAATCTATTTTTCACAGCGAGTGAGTTATGTTGCCGTCCAGAAATATCTACAATTGTCAATTATCTCCGAATTAAGAGATCATAGATCCGATACTATGGGCATGTGGTTAGAATGTCTCGGGAAAGAATTGCTGGACAGATTTTACGGTCAAAATCAACCGGCATTAGACCCGTCGGTAGACTCCTGGAAAGATGGTTAGATAAGATCCATGAGTTTGGCTGGTAACGCTTGGGGATCCTGCCGGATCAGTTGGAGACGGTTGCTTCTGACAGGACCAACTGGAGGGAGGGTTTGAGGACTCTTCCCCAACGACCCTCTCAGGAATAAGTGGGGGAAGAAGACGAAGTCAGTTTTCGTTGAGCTCTCTCTTCATGATTTACCATCGATTAAGACGGATTTAGTTGTAGTCTACCAAGTTTATATTTGTTTTACTACCTAGCATGAATCACAAACCATAAGTAGTGAAAGAGTCACTCGCTGGGAAGAAAACTTAACAACCTTCCATCTGTAACAACAATGGAGATAAATGCGAGCGAGGTACTGCCCTCCGGAGCAGATACAAACTATACAGTGTGGAAATGCATCAACAGACTAAGATCTCGTGTTGGATGTGCAAACAGCAATCTGGCAAAATGGGGATATTTAAAGGATGGGGAAGTTGAGTGTGACTGTAGCATCAAACACAGACTACGCAACACCTCCTGATATCCTCCTGCTAGAACACCCCTACACAGCATTGGACTTGGTAGAGTTTAATGAGAAAAGACAAAGGACAGCAATGTGTTCAGCTGTGGTGGAACCACATCTAGCCAAGCTTTGTAGCCGACACCCTTGTGAACATTGGATAATATAGTCCTAGATACACTATGTCTGATAGCCAGTAATACAAACTACTGTACTGTAAGTGCAAAGGTCATTCTTGAAAACTGAGGATATTTAAAGAATGTGGACATTGTGTGTGACTGTGGAATAAAACCAGAGACTATGCAGCAGCTCCTAGAGGAACACCTCTACACAGCATTGGACTTGTAGAGTTTAATGAGAAATGACAGCAATGTGTTCAGCTGTGACAGTACCACATCTAGCCAAGCTCTGTAACTGTCTCTTGTGGACAGAAGAGACAGCAATGTGTTCCGATGTGACAGAATCACATCTAGCCAAGCTCTGTAACTGTCTCTTGTGGACACAAGGACAGCAATGTGTTCAGCTGTGACAGTACCACATCTAGCCAAGCTCTGTAACTGTCTCTTGTGGACACAAGGACAGCAATGTGTTCAGCTGTGACAGTACCACATCTAGCCAAGCTCTGTAACTGTCTCTTGTGGACACAAGGACAGCAATGTGTTCAACTGTGACAGAACCACATTTAGCCAGCTCTGTAACTGTCTCTTGTGGACAGAAGAGACAGCAATGTGTTCAGCTGTGACAGAACCACATCTAACCAGCTCTGTAACTGTCTCTTGTGGACAGAAGAGACAGCAATGTGTTCAACTGTGACAGTACCACATCTAGCCAGCTCTGTAACTGTCTCATGTGGACAGAAGAGACAGCAATGTGTTCAGCTGTGACAGTACCACATATAGCCAGCTCTGTAACTGTCTCATGTGGACAGAAGAGACAGCAATGTGTTCAGATGTGACAGTACCACATCTAGCCAGCTCTGTAACTGTCTCTTGTGGACAGAAGAGACAGCAATGTGTTCAGATGTGACAGAACCTCATGTAGCCAAGCTTTATAACTGTCTCTTGTAGACACGATAAGAAGACCTTGCGTTAAGTATTTCTCTATGTTGAGTACTTTAGGAGGCATTTTAGTACCCATCAAGAATAAAAAAAAATCATTTGTTTCTTACTGTGTCCATGTGTGCCTGTCTATGTGTGTGTTTATGTGTGTGTGTTTATGTGTGTGCGTGTATGTATGTGTGTTTTAGGGAATCACCATCTGTGTGTCAATTAGTATGTGTCTATGTGTGAATGTGTGTATATGTGTGTGTCAATATGTATGTCTGTCTATGTGTGTGTGTGCATTCATGTGTGTGTGTGTGTGTTTGTCTATGTGTGTTTTGAGGCGACCACCGTGTTTGTGTCAATGTGTATGTATCAATGTGTGTCTGTGTGTGTGTGATTATATTTGTATGTGCCTATGTCTGTGTGTCTATGTGGTTGTGTGTTTCATTGTATATATGTGTGTGTTAATCTGTCGGTGTGTGTCTGTGTGTTTATGAGTGTGTTGTGCGTTTGTTCCAGCTAACGGCACGTGATCAGTAGTCTTGATCTACGGCAATGAGGTAAGTCTACCTGTTTTACCAGTTTGAGGAAACGGGTGTATAGAATGGAAACGATATATTTTCGCTAAACTATTTTATGAGGCAGTATACTTCTATAAGAAGAAAGTCACGTAGTTTTAAGGGACTTTTATAACTGATTTTATTAAGACGATACTGCGTTCCTGTGTTATGCTTTTAGCTACTTAGCAATATAGAAGATTATTACCGAACATCCTATAATCTTTGTAAAAGTGCACGAGAAATAGAAGGAATATTATCTTATGGGGTATTTAATCTAACACCCCAAAATGTATCTACTGTAATTCCCAGTCATTTGATTTCACCATGTATTATATGTGGTGCCTGAGATCTCCATATGCCTTGTAAGACAATCACATTTGTAAATAGCATTTGTAAAATTTGTTTATTTAAACCGCAGTCCATAACAAGGTTTTGTTTTTTCAGAAACGATAGCAATCGTCCATGCTTGCAGGCTTTTCCCCCTCCACACCAGCGAACATATCCGAGGGACAAGCTAGAGATAATCCAGTTCGGCCTTCAGCGAAGTCGCTAACTATTGCGTCATTGTACCACACAGATCTGGGGTTTTATTTATCGACTCTGAAAGGACGAATAGCAAAAATAATAAAGGCTGGGTTTCAGCTCAGAAAGCCGAGAGAGCCATCGCAAATCCTCCGATTAATTCAAACTAAAACTCTCACAAATAATCCCTGATACCTCCTCCTAGAGGCACCCATTGTCAAATTGGATCAGAGAAACAATGTTTCCATTGCTGATACAACTTCCGGTCGTAACTACAGCCAAAAGGAGCAACAGAAAATAAAATATTTTGCACAAGATCACAACACACCACCTGGACCCAGACATGAACCTGCAATCATCACATCAACAGGTTAACCAGAAGACTACACGTATTTAGAATTCAACAAATTCACCATCATAAGCATAATATGTGTGGTATAGTCGTTGTTCGTCACACGTCTACAGATATGAAACTAAAGGCAGATCATATATACACTAAACAACCCACTATACACCACACTAAACACCCGCAAGCAGTGACACAGCTATAAATACAAACCTTTAAATATATCATCAGTATTTTATCCTGGATTTAAAATGTTTCCTGTCTTAAATCATACACAACCGTCCAGGTGAACCAATCCAGGTGGATCAAGTCTAAAAATATGTCCAAGTGTCATATATACTAATAAATCAACCGGTCACTTCTTTTAAGCCATAACCATCTAGAAACCCTCTCTGCTGCTTTCCTCTTGTTTTTTTTTAAAGTATAATTTCCATAAACCCCCGAGTTTCATCGGCTAGCATAAAGGAATGATCAGAAAACCGTAAGTCATTGACATCCACTGACAGGTACCTGGCCCTTCACATTTACCAGTGGCAGTTTTCCACCCAATCTCCTGCTACTTCAATCTCTTCCTATTTCGTGTCCCCTCCATTATCTCATTACATATCATATTAAAATCGTTTGGATGTGTTATATATAGAATATTATTTCAATTGAAATGTTCGTGTCGTGTGGAGATTTAATAATCGTTCGTTTCAATTTGATTATTTCACGTTTACACTGACTCGCTTCATAATTAACTATATGTGATATCTATATATGATATTATTTATATTTCATATTAGATTTAAAGGAAAACAATAACTCTAGTAATATTTCTGTGTTTCTCACTTACATACATATATACACACACACTTACATATATACATACATATATATATATATATATATATATATATATATATATATATATATATATATATATATATATACATGTATTTGTACCTATGTGTGTTTCTGATTAATCGCTGTCATTTAACGCATATACATATGTATACAAATATATATATATATATATATATATATATATATATATATACATACATAACGATATATATATATGTACACATACATATGTATGTATATATATGTGCGTATGTGTATACACACATAGAGACACATACATACATACATACATACATACATACATACATACATACATACATACATACATACATACATACATAACTATTTGTGTATATATCGCGTGTGAGAGATATTTGAAATGGTACAATTTACATAAATAATCAATCATATACATATCTTGGTAGTAAATCGTTATTTTCCTCCAAATCGATTATTTTCTTATAACATTTTGGGTTTGTTTGCTTACAGAGTAGTCAGAACATCAGATGGAATGAGTTCATGATATTTGTCTGACTCCCAGCACTGTGAGTTCGGATCCTGCTGAGGTCATATCCTCATTTCATCCTTTCCATATCGCTAAAAGAAAGGACTTATTTCCCTATCAACTGGAAGAAGTCGATTGTGTTGAAACCCAGAGGGAGAGAGTAAGGTTTTACCAAGGTTAAAATACCCAAATCATGCTGTATTTCACTAAGGCGTATCTACGTATTTAGCAAGAGTTAGGGGTCTATACATACACGTATACATACGTAAGAACCTACACATGCCCCCCTACACACACACAAACACATACCACACACACAAACAGACACACATATACACATAAACAGACACACACACACACACACATATATATATATATATATATATATATATATATATATATATATATATATATATATCAATGAAATAATAGGAGGCTGGACTGGTGTAAATCCATTTACACCAGTCCAGCCTCCTGTTATTTCATTTATAATTAACTCCGTATTCGCACCACCAACTACACAAACGAAGATGGGTGAACTGCACTGCGTTGAGTACTCTTCACAATATTACACCAGGATTGACCATACGGAATTACCAGTTCTATCCAGTGGTGAACCAACAAACCTAAAGATATATATATATATATATATATATATATATATATATATATATATATATATATATATAATCAGAACATAGGTGCTCAAGGAAAATATATATGGGAAAAGTAAATATAAACAACAAAGAAAACAATACAGTACAATGCAGAAATATATTAATTTAATGCTTGATAATTTAGGATAAGAGGCATAACGTTTCAGTCGCTAGTCCTTCATCGAAAGATAGAATAAGAAACGAAAGACGTAATAGACAGATAGAGAGGGAGAAGGGGATGGAATGAAAAATAAGTTTTGGAGAAAAAACACGAATATAGTCAGTCAGCCATTTTGGAGAAAACTATACACACACACACACACCCACACACACACACACATATATATATATATATGTGTGTGTGTTGCTTTCACTTCAGTTTATTATAAATTTCCAGTTGGTTGGTTTAGTAATTGGGTGGTTGTTTCGTCACACGTCCTTTGACCTTCTCGGTGACTAATTTGTTATTTTGTGTCTCTTCCTTGTTCTGTCCTACACTATCTTGCTTTTATGTGCTGAGGAGGTCACAGAATGAGTGACGAAGGAATTCTGCAATAAATATACAACCACCCAGATACTAATCCAAAGAACTGGAAATTTGTAATAAACAGAAGTGAACACCAACAGTTCTGCGTGTTTTTATTGGCAGCCGGACCCTCCAACGAACAACAATATCTGTTTTAACACGGGTTTTTAAATAAAAAAATCTTTCAAAACAAATATGAAAGCGATATATATATATATATATATATATATATGTGTGTAATTTTAAATCATACATACGTATATACATACTTGTATACATACATAGAAATGCCTTTATTTGTGTATGTGTGCGCAAGTATGCTATGTGTGAGTACCTGTGTATGTGTCTACTAGTATTGTAGTCAGATTATCTCTCCACTTAGATATCGACAGTCGAACGACTTTTGTCAAATCGGACCGAGGAAACAATGTTTCCATTGTTCTTTCCAGTTGTTGATACTATCTATCGGTTGATACTATCTATCGGTCGCAACTCCATGTAGAAAGAGCAACGTGAAATAAAGTGTCACCCGGTCCGAGAATCGAACTCACAACCTCACGATTACAAATCCAATTATCTAACCACTCAGCCACGCACCTTCACCCAGTTACATATATCAAATAAAAATAATAATAGTGATTTCAACTGGTTAGACACAATTCGAAGGAATTATGTCAGGATGTTTGTTTTAATCGTCCTCTAGGATAGACGGGATGTTAATGTCAGCTTCGATACGGATTTGGAAATGTCAGGGTTCGTGATTGAAATACGTCAATGGCATCTCGTTTGACATTTTGTCGCTTTCTGACAAGATAACTAACTAACCAGGAGCGCGCTCAACTACTTTTAACATCCTAATATCAAGATGATGTGTATAAGGTTGTAACGAACGATAGAGAAGATGCCGTCGTTTCGGGAGAAATATTCGAAATATCATTGTTAATTGAACATAGAACAGCTACTCACGAGCTTCTTCAAGTCAGGAAACTGTTTTACATAAATGAAATTTACACTTTCATGAATTCCTGTCATGAAACGCGTTTTCCCCCTGAAGGATCTGCCAGTTCGGATTTATTGCCGATAACTAAGTTTTCGATTTGATTTATTCGACTAAGCTAAACTTCACTGCAACGGTTTTAACTCTACCTTTACATGTTAAAAGGTTTTAATTGAATACACATTGAACAAACTATTTCTGTTCTTTTAAGCATGGTCAATAGTATTATTACTGACAGAGCATTTTATTGTAACATTATCTCCATACAATGTTATGTCAAAATATATGTCAATTTCTACAGTAGTTTGTCGTGTCTCTTTGATTTTAGATATATAATTAATGTCTTTTTAAATTATAGATTCACGATTGTACATGTTTCAAACCAAGTTGTTGTTGTTTATGTAGTGTCTTGTTGTTGTTGTTGTTTATGTAGTGTGTGTTGTGGTTGTTGCTATTGTTTAGTTCAGTGCTTCCCAAATTGGTTTCTGAGGAACCGCAGACTTCCGCGAAATAATTCTGAGA
>OZ024749.1:7691463-7693963 GCA_964016885.1 Eledone cirrhosa | reverse complement strand
CACTACAGCCCTTCTCATCCCTTCCTTTATATTCTGTCACACTACAGCCCTTGTCTTACTCTTCCTTTATATTCTGTCACACTATAGCCCTTCTCATCCCTTCCTTTATATTCTGTCACACTACAGCCCTTCTCATCCCTTCCTTTATATTCTGTCACACTACAGCCCTTCTCATCCCTTCCTTTATATTCTGTCACACTACAGCCCTTGTCTTACTCTTCCTTTATATTCTGTCACACTATAGCCCTTCTCATCCCTTCCTTTATATTCTGTCACACTACATCCCTTCTCATCCCTTCCTTTATATTCTGTCACACTACAGCCCTTCTCATCCCTTCCTTTATATTCTGTCACACTACAGCCCTTCTCATCCCTTCCCTTTATATTCTGTCACACTACAGCCCTTCCCTTTATATTCTGTCACACTACAGCCCTTGTCTTTCCCTCCCTTCATATTCTGTCACACTACAGCCCTTCTCATCCCTTCCTTTATATTCTGTCACACTACAGCCCTTCTCATCCCTTCCTTTATATTCTGTTACACTACAGCCCATGTCTTTCTCTTACTTTTCCGTTTTCTGTTATATTTTCTTATTTCATATTCCATTCTTCTCAAGTCTATTTCTCTTCTCTTTCTGTTTAACTGCTTTTATTAGTATATTTATATATACGTGATTTAATACATTGAAAAAAAATCCATGTGTATGTCTATATCTCTGTTGACAGTCTACTCATTTACTCTCAGACATATTTGTGTTTGATCTTTGGATTGTGGAGTCTTCCGGCTTTCTTGTCCTCCCAGGGAACATCCCTACCTACTCACTTCTATCGGAGCGGAGATAACTACCCGCTGGAATATCTCCCTTCAGGTTAATAGACTCTACATTCTGTCAACCAGGATAACTAGCTAGACCCGTCCTTGAACAGTGCGTGATCAAATACAGATAACATACACTCACACCCTCACACCTTTACAATGCCACAAACCCTTAAACAGCTCACATACTTGCACAGAGAACTGTTTTATCCAGCCGTGTTTCATATAGGGATCGCATATATGTCCAAACGAAGGAAGAGAAAGAAATACTCTAGCCATGAACCTCCAAATAGACCCGAGTTTAAAGTGATGTGCTAAGTCATATTACTCTGGTCGATATAATCGACTTTCTCCTCACCCTTAAGAATTGTTGCTCCTTTGCCTAGTTTAAGTGGAGAGGCTCTTCATGTGGGTCTCCCTTGCAGTCCTCCGTGACAATGTCTTCTCCATCCTGTCGGACTGTCCCTTAAACAGTGAGCGGTGAATACAGATTACACACACCGACACACACACATACACAGAAACACACACAACACAACACACGCAGATACACACAGAAGAACACACACATAATAAAGACTATCAAATACAGCCAAATGTGGGGGAAATATCCAAAGTGTTTACTAGCTGACTCGTAACACACACAAACATTGATGATTGAGACTAGTTATGGTGTTTAGCCAGTCAACCTTTCTATTGGAAAATATATTGTTATATAAAGAAGAGGTTTAAGGTACATATGTCAGTTATATAAAGAAGAGGTTTAAGGTACATATGTCAGTTATATAAAGAAGAGGTTTAAGGTACATATGTCAGTTATATAAAGAAGAGGTTTAAGGTACATATGTCAGTTATATAAAGAAGAGGTTTAAGGTACATATGTCAGTTATATAAAGAAGAGGTTTAAGTTACATATGTCAGTTATATAAAGAAGAGTTTTAAGGTACATATGTCAGTTATATAAAGAAGAGGTTTAAGGTACATATATCAGTTATATAAAGAAGAGGTTTAAGGTACATATGTCAGTTATATAAAGAGGTATAAGGTACATATGTCAGTTATATAAAGAAGAGGTTTAAGGTACATATGTCAGTTATATAAAGAGGTTAAAGGTACAAATGTCAGTTATATAAAGAAGAGGTTTAAGGTACATATGTCAGTTATATAAAGAGGTTAAAGGTACATACATATGTCAGTTATATAAAGAGGTATAAGGTACATATGTCAGTTATATAAAGAGGTATAAGGTACATATGTCAGTTATATAAAGAGGTATAAGGTACATATGTCAGTTATATAAAGAAGATGTTTAAGGTACATATGTCAGTTATATAAAGAGGTTAAAGGTACATACATATGTCAGTTATATAAAGAGGTTTAAGGTACATATGTCAGTTATATAAAGAAGAGTTTTAAGGTACATATGTCAGTTATATAAACAAGAGTTTTAAGGTACATATGTCAGTTATATAAAGAAGAGTTTTAAGGTACATATGTCAGTTATATAAAGAGGTTAAAGGTACATACATATGTCAGTTATATAAAGAGGTATAAGGTACATATGTCAGTTATATAAAGAGGTTTAAGGTACATACATATGTCAGTTATATAAAGAAGAGGTTTAAGGTACTTACATATGTCAGTTATATAAAGAAGAGGTTTAAGGTACATATGACAGTTATA
>OZ024749.1:7676463-7686463 GCA_964016885.1 Eledone cirrhosa | reverse complement strand
TTCCTATTTTGTAATGTTTTTTTTTGTTCATTATTTTGATTTCAAATCCCGCCGAGGTTAACTTTGCCTTTCATCCTTACGGGGTCGATAAGATAAGGTACCAGTAATGTACTGAGTAATTGCTGGCCTTGTGCCAAAAGTAGAAACAATTATTTTGATTATTTACCATTTTGCGGTCCTCAACTTCGCGCTATCGTGGGGTCAACGAAAGACAACATTATTGCTATTATCAATCGTATTATTATGGAATATAAAGAGTGGGAGACTGGCAGTATCGGTAGAGCGTTGGACAACATTCTTTGTGGCATAGAGTTATGACCATTCACGTTCTGATCACGTTCAAATCCCGCAGGGGTTAGCTTTGCCTTTCATCCTTACAGGGTCAATAAAATGAAGTACCAGTCATGTACTGGGTTCGGATTATTTGACTTTCCCTTTCCCTTCAAATTCTTGGCCTTGTGCCAAAATAAAAAAAAAACATTATTAGGTGACGGAAAGGGTGGGGAATTGTAGTATCAGTAGAGCCTCTGACAACATGCTTTGTGGCATAGAGTTATGGCCCTTCACGTTCTGAGTTCAAATCCCGTAGGGTTAGCTTTGACTTTCATCATTACGGGGTCGATAAAATAAAGCAGCAGTCTAGTACTGGGGTCGATTTAATCGACTTTCCCCTTCTACTCCCAAATTACTGGTCTTGTGTCGAAATCAGAAACTATTGTTAGGTGATACACATGGCAGAGTCGGTAGAGCGTTTGATATTTGTTCCGTGTCTCTTAGTTGAAATCTAACCGAGTCTCCCTCGGCCTTCCAACGTTTTTAGAGTCCATAAAAACATTACTAACCCAATGTCAGTACAGTTCTTCCTTCTTGCAACTGTCACGTGTTGGATATACTATTCGTGCAGTCGTATCGGGGTCTAAGCCCGTTCCCCAATACACGGCCATGCAAAACCCTCAGTAAATACAACCAAGTCATGCTCAGTTGCGTATGGCGGCTGTAGTTCGTGGCATTACGATTGTACATACACGCATGTACATACATACCCATACAGACATGTATATATATTTGTATACACCTCCATCTTACACGTACAATCAAACTATATCACATAAGGCGAGGAAGACTAAAAAATATGTTAAAAACATTTAAAGTGGGTGAGAGAATGTGTGCGTGTGTGTGTGTGTGTGTGTGTGTTAGTGTGTGTGCGTGTGTGTGTATGTCTGTGTGCCTATATGTTTTGCGTAAGTGTGACGCATCCGTATGTGTGTGTGTGTGTGTTTCTCGTTTGTGTGTACGTGTGTTTGTTTGGAGAGTGTGACATGCGTGTGTGCATGTGTGTGTGTTTCAAGTAAGTGCGGGTGTCTCATTCGTGTGTGTGTGTGTATCTTCTCACTGTGTGATGTGTCCAAAATGTATTTCTGTGTGTGTATGTCTATGTGGTAGCAAGTACACGTGTGTATATGCGCATATGTGTGTATACGAGTTGTCCTTGTGTGTTATGTGTGTGTGTGTGTTTTGTGCGTTAAATTATTCATATGTTTGTGTAAATGTACTTGCGTGTGTGCCGGCTTATGTGTGTGTATGTGTGTGTGTATGTGTGTGTGACTATGCGAGTATTTGTGGGCTTGTATGTGTGGATGATGTGTGCGTGTGTGTGTGTGTATGTACGTGTGTGTATGGGATTGTATAAGGGGCCTGAGTGTATTTGTGCGTGTATGTGAGTATCTATGCCTGCTCGCACGTCTGTGTGCGTGTGCGATGTGTGTGTGTGCGTGTGTGTATGCGTGCGTGTGTGTGTATCTGAGTGTGTGTGTGTGTGTGCGTGCGTGTGTGTGTGATGTGTGTAGGTTTGTGTGTGTGTGTGATGTGTGTGCTTGTGTGTGCGTGTGTGTGTCTGAGTGGGTGTGCGTCCGTGCGTGTGCGATGTGTGTGTGTCTGTGTGCGTGTCTTCGTGTGCCTGCCTGCGTGCGGTGTGTGTGTGTGTCTGTGTGCGTGCGATGTGTGCGTGTCTTTGTGTGCGTGCGTGCGGTGTGTGTGTGTGTGTGTGCGCGCACACACACACACGCGTGTGTGTGTCTATCTGACTGTGCATGGCGGAAGCAAATTGTGATGAGGAAGATGTGGATATCGTCACGAAGTCGTGTAGTGAATTCTTTGTAGCGTGACGCCACACCTTAGGATATGTCACGATATAAAGACGTGTTAGCGTGCACTGAAATATCCAGCGCCATTGGTTGATATCAACCAATCATATTACAACAACTGCGGAGATGCAGCGAAGCAACTAATTATGAAATAAAAATGTTTGTAATTACAATAATTGCATGACTGCAACACATTATATTTCTTGTGTTAATTAAAATTAACCTGAATAATAAATTATATTATAAATAATTGAAGTAATGACAAAAGAATGTGTATCTACTCTTCTAGAGTCCTTAGGGTGCGGTAGAACCGTTTAGCTTCCTGTCAGCCCTCGTCGTATTGAACTATAATCACTGGCTTTGCAACAATCACTGACCCGTTTGTGTGTTTATATTATTTTCCATTTTGTTCCTTCAATTTAGATGGCGTATCTAATACCAATTTATCCTTCGTGTTACTTCGTTCCATAAAAAAAGAAGATATTTTGGAGATAGCTACTATTTCTAGCAAAACGAAGCAGGATTCTCGGCCATTTCATGATCACTAGCTTTCTAACAATGACCGTGACAATTTTCTTTTGAAATCGTGTATGCAAACTGAATTATTTAATGTATTTTCAATGCGTTTAAAATAAAACGGTAGTTTAATAAATATTTGCTCTAGGTTTTTTTTTTATATTTGATATATATTTATCCTTATCGAGCTCTCTTTGGATTTTAGTCTTCAAATTTATTATTATTAATATATATATATATATATATATAAATGTAAGTATGTATGTATGTATGTATGTATGTATGTATGTATGTATGTAAACAAACAAACAGTCCGAATTATGCATTACAGTGTTCAGGCAACCATCTGACGGAAAGGTATACGATGTTGACGATAGCTAATAAGCTTGAAACTAGTACATCGTTCCTGTGTCAGTGTTGAACAAAAAGGTGACGATGGTTGCCTGAACACTGTACGGCGTAATTCGGGCTGTCTGTTTGTTTACAAACAAACCGAGCATTATAATAAATGTTCGGTAAATCCATACGTACATATATATATATATATATATATATGTATGTACATGTATGTATATACATACATACTACTGTACGTATGTATGTATGTACGTATATATACATACTTACATTTAAGTACCAGCCGTACTAGGAGTGAGAAATGAAATTTCGTTTCATTCTTTTCCATTTATCATTTTCGGTGCGCTCGGCCGAGTAACTCACTCGATATGCAAATTAGGCTGCTCAGCCGTTAATATGCATAAGGAAAGTATATACTTTCAGGCGTTCAACCATCTGACAGAGAGGTATACGATGCTGACGATAGCTACATCGTTTCTGTGTTGAATAAAAAGGTGACGATGGTTGCTTGAACACTGTACGGCGTAATTCGGGCTGTTTGTTTGTTTACAGACAGACCGAGCATTATAATAAATGTTCGGTAAACCCATACGTACATATATATACATACTACTGTACGTCTGTATACATATATGTATGTACGTATACATACATACTTACATTTAAATACCAGCCGTACTAACAGTGAGAAATGAAATTTCGTTTCATTCTTTTCCATTTATATATATATAAATGTAATCTGAGGTTTTCGAATATTAATAATAACATTCTATTCGTTTGCAATTACGCAAACAGGCCTCAATTTTATAGCCATGTCAGATTACATTTATTGTATTCAGCCATATAGAGCGAACATTTTCTTTTTTATTTATATATATATATATATATATATATATATATATATATATATATATATATAGGGCGGGTAAAAATACCGAGATCGATGTATGGGCGAGTTCTCTACAGCGGTCTCTGTCCCTCATTATCGTGCTGCCATGTCCTGCGTCTCCAAGAGACCAGTGTCTGTCCTTAGGGCATCAACAAATCTCAACCGTGGTCTCCCTCTTCCAGTGTGTCCATGCAGGGGATCCCACAGGAGCACTAAGTGCAGTGTCAACTCTGGATGTCGGTGAGCATGTCCAGCTAACCTCAGTCTCCTCTGAGCTACTGTCGAGCTGACATTTGGGAGGCTCCCGTACAACTCTGAGTTCTTCATCCTCAGTGTATACTAATTACTGTTCAGTGTCATCCTCAGATGGTGGATCCACCATCTGAATGAGTTTCTTAGTCAGTGTCCAAGTCTCAGACCCGTACAGCAGCACAGACTCCACTACAGCAGCGAAGAGACGGATCTTCAGGTCTTTACGAAAGGCCGACTTCCAGACCGATCTCAAACTGTAGCATGCCGCCCAGGCTTTGCCCTTCCTCTCGATCACACCATCTTATGTATTCTCAATCTTTGCTCCCAGATACAGGAAGTCCTCAACCAATTCTAGCGGTTTCCTGCCTACATTAGTAGTCTTCTCTGGATTCTTGCTAGAGGAAGCTTTCTATTTCTTGTTTGTATGAGCTCACAAAAGCATAAGGTGTAGGATAGAAGAAACGAGTGAGAGAAAATAACAAATTAGTCACTGAGGAGGTCACAGAATGTTTGACAAAAGAGCTTTGACAATAAATAAACAACCATCCGGTTACTAAAGTGACCAACTGGAAAATTATAATAAATTGAAATGAAATATAACAAGTGCGAGTGTTTTTATTGGCAGAATGACCCTCCAAAATTATGAAAAGAAATAATATGTATACACATAGTATTAATATATAAGGGCGGTGGATTGGCAGTATCGGTAGAGGGTCAGACACCATGCTTTCCAGCATAGTTACGTCCCTTTACGATCTGAGTTCAAATCCCGCCGAGGTTGACTTTGCCTTTCATCCTTACGGGGTCGATAAAATAAAGTACCTGTAATGCACTGGGTAATTGATGGCCTTGTGCCAAAAGTAGAAACAATTAATATATAAGGGAACAAGAATCAGTGTTGCATCATATACATATTTAATTACGTATTACATATTACATATGTTTCATTGTCGATCAGCTCGAGGAACGATACATTAAAGATAGAATCTGACCCTGGAATCGGAGGCTCCTCAGATGTTTTAACATGTAGACTCGAGCTGACCGACAGTGAAACCCATGTAATATCTAATATATAATTAACTATATATATGGTGCGACACTGATTCTTTGTTCCCTTATATATTAATACTACTGCTACTCTGCTACACAAGAACATCGAGTGCTCATTCGCCATACCGCCCATGGACGCTATTAACTTGCACCTTAATACCTACACACACGCATACATAAATACATACATACATACATACATACATACATACATACATACATACATACATACATACATACATACATACATGGTGGCTGCCAACTCGTTTTCGAGTACGGCCACTACTTTATATCCATGTAGGAGAACCCCTACCGATGCGCTGAACGAGTGTGACTTTTTAGTCCAGCCAGCGACTTGAAAACGCTGGTACAAACACTACACCTGTGACAATTATTGACACATAGTGCTGGGCCCATGGTACCATGTGACGACACGTGCAGAGAGATCTCCAGATATAAAGCAATGCCTGTGCCGTGAAGCTTTTATAGTGAGCAAAGGCAATGCACAAAGCCAGTCCCACTCTCTTAACCAAGATGATATTTACCAAAAAGAAGAACAAGTGAACATCATTGGATACCATCAGGGTTGCAGGTGTTATATCAGAGTTTTCCTTCTCCTAGAATTCTGCCTTGACAAAGGCTAAGGGGTCATCTCTCCCGGTGATTTTGGATGGCCATTGACTCTTAAGAGCTCCTTTGCCCACATACATACATACATACATACATACATACATACATACATACATACATACATATACATATATATATATATATATATATATATATATATATACATATATATATATATATATACATATATATATATAAGCTTATCACGGGAACAATTGTGGGTTACCACAGTAAGTAAAGTAGTCAATATAAAGCAGAGTATAAATATTTAATATAGAAAAGGTTTCTACAGGACTAGAACAGTTTCAATCGGGAGAAATTATCGAATATTGCTCACGAATGAATTAGTTCTAGTCCTAGAATCAAAGCATTCGGATTCATTGATGTTCTTAGAATTAGTATATATATATATATATATATATATATATATATATATATATATACAGGATGAAGGCAGATGATAAAAATCCGAAGGGTCGGAGTCCAGCAGAAAGAGAATTTGCTTCGAAACCACTAGACGTATCTGAGGAACTTGCGAATCCAGAGTCAGGTTCGATCCACAAACAGATCGCACCTCAAGCTGTACGCAGGAGAAACAATTGTAATGCATAATAAGTTGTATTCCGATGGGTCACTGATTCTTCGTTTTCCATATTATATATATATATATATATATATATATATATATATATATATATATATATATGAGAAAGTATGACCCCGACGGCAGAGCTCAAGCCGTTTCGACGGCTATTTCTGGACTAAAGTAAGAGTTTTTTAGTCCGGTAAATAAATAGCCGAACATTTCAAGTGGTACTTCCTTATATGGTAATATTGTAGTTGTCAAGATGATTGGTCAACATTTGTAGCAGACACAGAAAAGTCTATCATGCCAATGGGTGCGGGGTGGGGGTGGCTGAACTTGCTTGTAGAATAATAAGGGAGTGGGTAGAGCCGGTCAAGCATTGAAGGTGAAATCTACACGGCAAATTCTAAGGAATGTGTATGAAAGTAGGCCAGGGGAGGTAGGCGAAAAAAGGTTTCTTTAGAAAATGGAGGCGGGAAGTTATAGAAAAGGTAAATCAAATGAGAATTAGGGGACATAGAAAAAATATAATAAAAAAGAATATAATAAAAAAGGAGAGACAGATATATCAGAATGTAAGATTGGAAAGTGAGAAGTGAAATAAAACAAAAACTAAGGAGTCTAACACAGCTGCTATATTTAGTTGGTGCTGCTTTTTTGGCCAATGCTATAGAATGAGTTGCTAGGTGAGAATTATTGAAAATTTAGAATTGGGTATTAAAAATTAATACCACATCTCTGGGGTCTAACACAGCTGTTATGATTAGTTAGTATAGCGTAATCGGCGAATGCTATCTGTAAGGTACTGGGGTGGGGTACTGACGCTAAAGAGGCCCGATGGGCTGCCTCGAGGTAGGCGAAAGGAAAAAAAAGGAACGAACGAGGAAGAAGTTCGGTGGTGGAAAGAAGTGATAGGAGGAGACAAAGTGAAGAAGAAAACATAGAGGAAAAGAAAATATAAATTGGGGTTTTCCCTATCTTATTCGACAAGTGGGGCCTTGTTTCAGCCCTTGTCTACCCATCCAGATCATTAGGGAGTTTGAGGGCGAGATAAGTCTTCTGCAATCTGTGTTTGCATGAAGTTACCAGTTCATCTTTTTTGTTTAGGAGTTGATCCTTCGTAAACATCATTTGTAATGTTTCCTCCGAGCATAAGTTACACGGACGGCGTCCTCCCGTGTAAGAGTTAGCTCTGGACAGTAAGCTCCAAGTAAGATGGTAAGTTATATTATTATCTTGGAGGTCCCATATATGGCCCGAAAGTGTGGTGGCATGTCGCCGGACCGGGTTTCGGAACGTATGTCGGTGTTGGTAGAGCCGGGTCTTAAAGTCACAAGCGGTTAATCCTATATAAGCCTTGTTGGAGGTGTCCGTCCTCACGTTGCACTGGTAGATCACGTTACGTTCTCGGCATCTGTTATTGAGGGGGCACGTAGATCTATCAGGGCAGTTACACATCCTGGTCGGCTCTCCACTAATTTCTAGGTTGTTTCTTCCATACGTGTTAAGATTTTCGTTGTTTGAGGAGACGATGTTTTGTGCGAAGTTAGGTGTGGTGCTGTAGGATAGTTTGATAGTGTTTTTGTTGAGTATGTTGTGGTAGCGTTGTTGTGGTGGAAAGTGTTTTTCGAGGAGCCTAAAGAAGATTTTCCCGATAGGTGTTGCCACCTCAGCATTGTGGGGGAGGATTGAACCACGTTACGTGGCGTGGGCGGCGGCGTCGCTTGCTGGTTCCGCTAAGGGAAACTGGATAAAAGGATATTTCCTCCCTCAAGCCACTCCACTTGAGGGCCTGGTTGTAATGAGGCGCATGTTCGTTGAATATCTGCTCATTAGCTGACAAACGAAATATGTTTTTAACCAGATAATTGGTGATGTTTCTCGGATGGTTAGAGCGGCGGTGGATGTAGTGCAGGTTGTCGTTTGGTTTCCTGTATGGGTAGTACATATCATTTTCTAGGTTGAGGGTAACGTCCAGGAAATATACTCGGGTTAGAGACGTTTGTAGTGTGATTTTAAATCCCCAGTCCCGGAAAAAGTTGATAAGTTGTTTACGGACACGGTCTGAACTTCTGTACTACTATATTATATAATATATATATATATACATATACATATGTATATAGAATGAAACATGATCAATACAATATTTAATGACGCATCTTAAGGTTATGACTCGTCTGACGTGTATGTTCAGGGGTTTATATTTGAAATTATAATACAGTGAACGTAAAACGTATTCAATTCTCTACATATATGTTGACTGAGTTTGTAAGTGAGTGACATAGGGCTGTACATGTAACTATATACGAAAGTTATATAACATGTATTATGTTCGTCTGTGTATCTTACATTGGCTTTGCTTAAAAGCTTTTAAGCTTTATATATAATTCTTTTAAGCTTTATATATAATCCAAGCCGGGCTAGTGAAGAAAGCTAGTATAATACTGAACATTGAATATCTTGAGGAATGGTTAATGAATTCTTCCAATACCCAGATATTCTGTTAAAATGTTTCCTAATCTTATAAAGAGACACATTATTGGATGGCGTGGGCAGATGCCGCAAAAGAATATTTATATGTGTGTCTATATATATTATATATTATATATTATATATATATCACCTTGATCGCCTTGACCGACCAGTCTGTCGGGTGCCAATCGGCGCCGCTGGTCACAGGACGTCGTGCTGTTTTAGCCATAAGATAACGCCATCCCACTAGCTGGGCGGGCAGGCTGGTACTCATTATATATGGAATTTATGGCTAGCCCCTTGTTACGAGCGTTTAGTTCTGATCTCAGAACTGCACGTACTCTCATCTAACATTCTTTCCTTATCCTCTCTTTCATACTTGCATGCTGTATGCCAGAGCCCTCATTAATCCCTAAGTATTTATAGGTTTGTTCCTGCTCAAGATCCTTTATGATTGTTTCATAAACTGAGTCTGAGTTGCCAAGCTTCCCCTTCTTGAAAGTGGCTTTTGCACACTTGCCAATGCCAAACTCCATCCTGATGTCATCGCTAAACGTTTTTAATGTCCGTAAAAAGCCTTGCAGTTCGTCAGTATCTTTGCAATATAGCTTCAAATCATCCATATAAAATAGGTGGTTTATTTTTTTGTTGTCAATTCTATAACTGTACCCTGTTCTATTAAGTTCAGATGTAAGGGGTATTAAAGCTATACAGAAATGCAAGGGTGAAAGTGAGTCACCCTGGAATATACCACAGTTGATGTTTATATTCCTAGAGTACAGTACGCCAGTGGAATGAGACAACTGGAGATTTGTGTTCCATAATGACATATTGTGTTTCAGGAAGTTTGAGATCACAGATGAGATTTTGTCATTATTATTATTATTATTATTATTATCATCATTATTTTTATTTTCTTTCATTATTGTTTCTGAGATATATGCCGAGTGTCTTCCTGACACCTAGGACAAACAAATTCACAGTGTGCATTGGTAAGCCAGTTAATACAGCACATTGATTATAATAAAAAAAAAACAGCAACAAAAAACAGTATACATATATACACAGGTGCATATGCATATGTAAATACAAGGAGGGATA
>OZ024749.1:7661463-7666463 GCA_964016885.1 Eledone cirrhosa | reverse complement strand
GTATGACCCCGACGGCAGAGCTCAAGCCATCGAAATAGCCGTCGAAACGGCTTGAGCTCTGCCGTCGGGGTCATACTTTTTCCTATTTCCCACTCTACTACCCTAAGTAGTCTGGTGCGTTATGGTCCATCTGTTTCCTTACCACAATTCCTTTGTTATATATATATATATGTGTGTGTGTGTGTGTGTGTTAAATTTTGCTTGAATGATTGTATATATATATATATATATATATATATATATCATTCAAAGAGATAGAAGGCTAAACAATACAAAATGGAGTGTAAGATGAGGTAACGAAAAGTAAAAGTTTTTTTTATACATATGATGGATTCTCCGTTGGTTTCGACGAAGATCAGTTAGTCGTTCTATCAACTACACGTTGCTATCGTATACCACAGATACGTGGGACATTAATGTGATTTATAATGGAAATTAGTGTGTTGTAAATTGTAATATATAAATATATTTTTAAAATCTCTAACATTTTAATTACGGTTGCAATCCGGGCGGAGTTTCACTTCTCCGAAATGCCACTCAAAAGGTTTATCTTCAGCTGAAATTTCAAGCTGCATGAAATCAAGCATTTACTCACGATTGAGAAGTGAACTTCTTAACCAATCTTCAAGGCTTACTTATATCCAAGGCATAAAGCATTGATCTTGGAGCTAGGCAATAGGATCAACCCTCAGCAATAATGTCTGAAAAGCGAACTGTTTAACTAATTTCCACGGCGTGGATCTGTGGAAGCTATGGCAAAGACAGTTGCTATAGATGCTACACAGTGATATCAAACCTAAGACACCGTGATTGGAAACCAAACATCCGAGTTACTGAATTCTGCGTTAATAAGATAGATATAAGAACTACACAATTCTCATGTGAATATCTCATTGCATTCCCCACTAACACATTCCCTCTCTCTCACACTTTCTCTCTCTATCTTTCTCTATCTCTCTCCCTCTATCTTTCTTTTCTTATTCTCTCTCTGACTCTCTCTCTCTCTCTTTCTGATTACGAATATATATGTATATATATATATATATGTTTGCGTGTATGTGTGTGTATTCTTTCTTTCTCTCTCTATCTCTCTCTCTCTCTCTCTCTTTCTCTCTCACACACACAGACACACACACATATATTTATATATATATATATATATATATATATATATATATATATATATATATATATATATATATATATATATACATATATGTATATATAATATATGATGTATATATATATATACATAAATAGAAATAATATATTATACATACACATATATATATATATGTACTCATACAAACACACACACAATATACCCATATATGAACTTGTTTAAATACTACTAAACATTATCATATGGTATGTATACATGAAAGCTGGGATGCAAATATTGGTTCCCTGATATATATTCATAACTGTAGATTAGACGTTTCTTTATATAAATAATAAATACTTATATGTTATCAATCTTCGTGAATTCATATGCTCAGCGGCCATCTTGAATACATATGCACAGCGGCCATCTTAAATACATATAGACATCAATCTTGTTAGGTGGAAATAATCTAGATAAATATACACAGATAAAATCCATATAAAGCAAAAACTTACAAATAAATTGAATCTTCATGTAAACGTGCTTTTCTTTTGTCGTTCTTATCTTCCTCTGTACGTATATATATATGTGTGTGTGTATTAATATATGTATGTATGTATCTCTCTCTCTCCCTCTCTCTCTCTCTCTATATATATATATATAATATAATATATATGTATATATATATGTATATTTATATATATATATATATATATATATATATATATATATATATATATATATATATATATATATATATAAACGAATTATATATATATATATAATTCGTCTTTGAATTTATTTTGCGTGTGTTGAAGCAGAGAGACAAGATCAGGGTATATAAAGGAGCCAGAACTAAATGGGCAAAGATTGTAGAAAATGATGCAAATGGGACTTGCCCCATATATAGGAGAACATTTTTGAACAGAATAGAAACGATTAAGAATAAGGCAAAAAAATAAGTTCATGGCATGATAGCAATAAATACCGGAGTGTAATGTTCATCAACCCCTAGAGGCGAACTAACTTATAGATTTAGAAGGGCCGTGGACAAGCTTAAATTAAATAATAAGATAGTTGAAAGACAAGGTATTTCTATAAAAACCCGAATTAGCAAAACATACCCATTTCAAAGATCCCTTGTGATGATAGGAAATGCATAGTCTGCAAGCTAAGCCAACAAATTAACTGCAAAACTAGGAACGTAGTATATAGCCTAAGATGTACTGAGGGACAGTGTAGGAATAAGAATATAACATACATAGGTGAAACAGCCCGTAGCATAGGAGAAATGATAAGTGAACACTGGCGAGCACTCCAAGATGGAAAATGCTCATCAGTACTCAGCCAACATGCCAAAATAGAACATAGGGGCGCAGTAGAGAACAGAGAGATAAAAATTATACCCACACACAGAAAAGATGCAATGCTCAGACAAATCACAGAGGCAACAAATATAAATGACCTCCAACCAAATTTAAACAGAAAACATGAGTGGAATAGCAACATCACAACTAGTAACTAAGGACAAAATGAAGACATACAGACACACACAAAACCAAACTAACAAAACAAATCAGACACACACAGATAGAACAAACAACCAACTACTGACACGTAAATAAACACATGAATAAAGGAATAAAAAAACACACACACCCAGCTGTAACACATGCGCAAACTAACCACACAACACACAAAAACAAAATGGTGTAGGACAGAATAAAGTAAAAACCTAGTCACTGAGGAGGTCACAGAATGTGTTACGAAAGAGCTTTGATAATATATAAACATCCTTCCGGTTATGGAACCAACCAACCGCAAATATATAATAAATTTAAGTGAAATCACAAGGTGCGTGTATTTTTACTGGCAACATGACACTCCCAAAGTATAACACTATATATATAGAGAGATTAGAACAAACATCTAGGGCGCTCTATCTCAAAATTATTTTTGAAAAGCATTAGAAATGCGCAACCGGTAAAACTTAAAACCAAAACTGAATACTAACCAATACTATTACTAATTTTTACTTATTCCTAATTAAACTATTTTTCACTGGGAACAATTTGTCAGCATCTTCTTTTCCGTTTACTAATATATATAGGGTTGCAGGTGTTATATCAGAGTTTTCCTTCTCCTAGAATTCTGCCTTGACAAAGGCTAAGGGGTCATCTCTCCCGGTGATTTTGGATGGCCATTGACTCTTAAGAGCTCCTCTGCCCTTTGACAGGTTTTGTTTTTAGTCCTGTAGGATGTCCAAAGTCACCCTCCTCACCAAGAAACCTTAGTGGGGTTGCCAGTTTAGTGGCCAATGACCCGACGATGAGACAGGTTGTACTGGGATACATGTTACCAGTAGCACCAAGTGGTGACCATACATATATACATATATACATACATACATACATACATACATACATACATACACACATACGTACATATATACATATATACATACATGTCATCAGCAGCTGTCCAAAGATTTCATCGCAGTACTATTTACCTGAGGCATGATGTAGTGGCCAAAACACTGTACAATGCAATCGGTAGATAAGAAAGCTACAGCAATGTGGAAGATATCCATGTACATAATATGAAAGAGTACTGGTGGAATGTTCCAGTAAAAACCCTGATAAAATGCAAGCAAAGCAGTCCAGATATTATGATATGGGACAGGGAGAAGAAGGCATGCAAAGTAGTGGAACTTAGCTGCCCAGCAGATGCCAATATAATATCAAAGATTAGTGTAAAGGAGAATATTTATGCAGAACTGATGAGAAATCTGCAGATACTACACCCTAACTATACCTTCAGATTTATACCTGTGATTATTGGGGCACTGAGGTATGTTAGTAATTGCCTCAATACAAATATTGAGAAGCCGGGCTTCAGAGAAACAGAAAGAACAAAACTAGTAAGGAAATTACAAGTACAATCCATTAATGGAACAGTAAAAATATGTAAGACATTCCAAAAATTTTGCATTTAATAACTGCATATACACATGTGCAGATACAAAGCATATACACATGCACACATTCCAGCGTTGGAACTGTTAAAGTATATTACAGTTGTGGTACCTATATAATAGTACATTATAGTTGTGGTACCTATATAATAGTATATTACAGTAGTGGTGCCTATATAATAGTACATTATAGTTGTGGTACCTATATAATAGTATATTACAGTTGTGGTACCTATATAATAGTACATTATAGTTGTGGTACCTATATAATAGTATATTACAGTAGTGGTACCTATATAATAGTACATTATAGTTGTGGTACCTATATAATAGTATATTACAGTTGTGGTACCTATATAATAGTATATTACAGTTGTGGTACCTATATAATAGTATATTACAGTTGTGGTACCTATATAATATTATATTACAGTTGCGGTACCTATATAATATTATATTACAGTTGTGGTACCTATATAATAGTATATTACAGTTGTGGTACCTATATAATAGTATATTACAGTAGTGGTACCTATATAATAGTATATTACAGTAGTGGTACCTATATAATAGTATATTATAGTTGTGGTACCTATATAAAAGTATATTACAGTTGTGGTACCAATATAATAGTATATTACAGTTGTGGTACCTATATGATAGTATTTTATAGTTGTGGTACCTATATAATAGTATATTATAGTTGTGGTACCTATATGATAGTATATTATAGTTGTGGTACCAATATAATAGTATATTACAGTAGTGATACCTATATAATAGTATATTATAGTTGTGGTACCTATATGATAGTATATTACAGTTGTGGTACCTATATAATAGTATATTACAGTTGTGGTACCTATATAATAGTATATTATAGTTGTGGTACCTATATAATAGTATATTACAGTTGTGGTA
>OZ024749.1:7646463-7656463 GCA_964016885.1 Eledone cirrhosa | reverse complement strand
TCTGAAGTGACAGAGTCTTGTTGTAAGGAAGAAGAGATAACTGAAAGTTTGTAGAAAAATCTATCAACTATATAGTTAAAGAATATCATAACACAGCAAACAATGCATATTTCTACATACATGCAAACACACATATATATATACATATATATAAACGTTTGGAATTAGAAGGCCAGAACAATGCAGGTAAATATATATATATATATATATATATATATGCAAAAGTTTTATTTAAGATTGTTGGGTTACAACGAGTAAATATTTTATAACTGATATAAAAGCACTCGACAGTTTCTGTATCTCTATCCTTGTCTCTCTATCTCGCTCCGTTGTTTTTCTTTACATACATCTCTTTTCTCTTTGCATACATCTCTTCATCTTCTTCTTTTTATTTACATACATCTCTTCACCTTCTTCTTCTCATCTTCGTTTTCTTTCTATATAACTATCATAACAGTTTCACTACCAAATCAACTTTTTTAAAAGGAAGTTGCATTCTCAAAAGGTATGTCACTAATTATTTATAAAACAGCTTATGTATTGTATTTTGTCTGAGGAAGGCATAACATATTTTTAATATGATATCCCAGAAATATATATAACGAAATAAATATGGTTTTATAAATATAGTTTCCATTTGTTTAATATCGTATATATATATATATATATATATATATATATATATATATATATATATATATGTGTGTGTGTGTGTATATATATATATATATATATATACATGTATAAGTGGGCAGATAGCATTCTGTGATATAAAAGAATATGACGCTGTTATCTCAGGAGATATACTCTTCACATATACCATTATCCTGACGTCCAACGCTTCGTTAGAAGTAAAGCGACGTGAAATTTCTACAGTGTGAAAAGAAAAACAACTAACAACTAAAATGTAGTTAGAGAATATCATACTAAAACCAGAGTATAGCCAGAAGAGGAATAAAATGACCAGACTATACACCCAAGTCTAAAGTCTAAAATCTGTCTCAAGCCAGAAGGCTCGTTATTTCGGTGCCTATCCCAGTTTCGTGGCGTAAATCGACTGAGAGACAGGACGTCAGTCCAAAGCAGGGTTAAACCCCCACCTGTTACTGGTACTAATTTTCATTGAGGGTACTAGAGCAACGTGAAATGAAGTGTTTTGCTCAAGAACACAACACGCAAGCCAGCAAAGGAATCGAACACATGACATTATGATACACAGATGACATAAAATCTTAGTACTGGTTGTATGACTTAAGATTCAGTGTTGAGATCAATGGTTTTTTTGCTAGTATCAGAAGACTGAAGATTTACCCAAATCTGAAATACTCCCCACTCCCTAGGCCTAGAGCCCATCAACACTACCCTCCGCTCCTCATTCTTCTGTGACACTAGAGCCCTTACCTTTCCCTTCCTTTCTCTGTTCATAACAAACCAAAGACCCTTGAATATCCAATGTAACTCTACTTTGTGTTGAGAACTGTTTATATTTGCTTATATATACTCATTCGTCCCTTTACGGTCTGAGTTCAAATCCCGCTGAGGTTAACTTTGCCTTTCATCCTTACAGGGTCGATAAAATAAAGTACCAGTATTGTACTGGGTAATTGCTGGCCTTGTGCCAAAAGTAGAAACAATTATTTGAATAAAGGGCGGTGGATTGGCAGTATCGGTAGACGGCCGGACGCCAGGTTTTTCAGCATATAGTTACGGCCCTTGACGTTCTGAGTTCAAATCCCGCGGAGGTTAACTTTACCTTTCATTTTACGGGGTCGATAAAATAAAGTACCATTAATGCACTGGGGTAATTGCTGGCCTTGTGCCAAAAGTAGAAATAATTATTTGAATAAACCTTATAAAATGTGTCTCTGTTTCGTTAGACGAGACATTACGATGAGTAGATATATACACACCTACATACATAAACATCACCAAATGTATGTTAAAATATGTTTCTAGAAAATGGTGGATATGCAGGATTGGTAGAGTTTTGGCTAAAAAGCAACAGTTGTCTACAGGTCTTCTGTGGGTCACTTAACTGAAACAGTATTGAACCCTGCAGTTATTAAAAGAGAAGCTACCCCTGTCACATCTATGACAACTACACGGTCGTCCTCTCTCCTGTCAAAGATGAACTCTATAGAACCTCCTACTACTAAGATGGCAGATCCAGCTACATTGAAAAGGGCTGGAATACCTAAATTGGACATTAGAGAGTTTGTTCTAACACTTTATATTCTCTTTTCAAACCCCGCTTTGATCAACTTTACGCTTCATTCTTCAGAGTTCAATAAATGAAAGTACCAGTCAAGCAAAGTGACGCACTGACAGGGTTGTTAGAACGTTGGATAGAATATTTCGTGGAATTTATTCCGGCTCTCTGCTCTTTGAGTTCAAATCCTGCCGAGGTCGACTTTGCCTTTCATCCTTTCGAGGTTAATAAAAAAAAAAACTACCGGTTTAGTACTGGAGGCGATTCTTCTTCTCTCTGGAAGAAATCTGGCTGAAAAGGTGATGGGCACCGCTAGGCTTGAAACGCCATATGTTAATACGTCGGCCCCTACGACTCTATCAGGAGTTACAGAACCATATATCCATGCATACCAGTCAAACATATGGGTTGATTTAATCAATGTTGCTCCTTACTGGCATTGTGCCTAAATCGTAAACCAATATATGTTTCTACATGAATGCATACATAGATATATAGGTAAATATACTCCTGTGATAAGATAGAATACGATACAGCTATATCAGGAGATATACACATGGTAGACACCATCGCCCTGAAGTCCAATGATTCAGCAATAGTCACGAGACTTAAAATCTTTATTCAGTTTTGGCGTTCAAAACTAATATCCAATTATGTACATTGACCAAGCAGACTTGCCATTGTAGACGATTGTATACTTAGCAAAAATGTTGAAAATCGCGAGTGTGCATAGCATTATCTAATGTTAGCAAAATTAACAGACATTCATAGTTGCTATAGTAAGAAAAAAAAATCCCAAACAAACCCAAAAAATCAAACAAACAAAAACAAAACAGACAAATTTAAAATAGCGTCGAAGTTTAGGCAAATAAACATAAATAAAACTGATTTTAAATGGCGACCATCGAAATAAAAGAATGAGTGTATTCTTTGTGCTTTTACAATATATAGATGATTTATGCCTCAAACAACAGGATATTTCGTGAGAGAATTTGCTCTCAAGAATACTGAATTATTTGATTGCGAAAGTAGGCAAACCGTGGCTTTGTGGGACTAAAAGCCGAAGATCGGGGTTAGTTATATCGCATTATTGTAATGTACATGGTCAGAAATCTGATTTTTTACAAAGACACAAACACACAGACACACAGACACACAGACATATATAGATGGCTGTTGCAGTATGTCGGCATATGTGAATGTATGTGTTTGCGCGTCCATAGCTATGTGTATATATTCCGAGTATATATATATATAACGAAGGAGTTGTGGTAAGGAACCTGATGGACCATAACGCACCAGAGTACTCAATACTTAGAGTAGTAGAGTGGGTAATAGGAAAAAGTATGACCCCGATGGCAGAGCTCAAGCCGTTTCGACGGCTATTTCTGGACTCCAGAAATAGCCGTCAAAGCGGCTTGAGCTCTGCCGTCGGGATCATACTTTTTCCTATATAAATATATACGCGTGTGTGTGAATATCTATGTACATGTGTATATAAGTATATATGTATTTGAGTTGTGAGTTAATTATGTATATGTACCTATCAACCTCTTACTCCCTCTTTCTCTCTTACACCCTCTCCTTCTCGCTGAATACATATATTTCTCTTTCCTCTTCTGTCTCGTGCACATTTTTACATAAACATACACATACTCCCCCCCCCCACTCTACACACATACATACACACCTGAAAAGAAAAACACACATACACATGCACACACACATCAACGCACACACACACACACATGCAAACATACATAGACACCCGAAAAGAAGCACACACACGCACATGGACTGACCCGCACAGTCACACATATACAACAAATCACGCATACACACATACACACAAACACACGTACACGCTCACACACACTCGTACACACATACACAAACGCACGCACACATACACACACATACCCATAAACACACACACACATACACACAAACACACACACACACACAGACACATACACACATACACATAAACACACGCACACATACACAACACCATCTCACTTCATTGTCCACGTATCTCTATCCGGTAAAACTTTAGAGCCAAACCGAGCAATCTTTAGAAACACTGAGCTTTTCAACAACTTGGACTCTGCGTCTCTGTGTGTGTGTCTGTGTGTGTGTGTGTGTGTGTGTATATGTGTGTATGTGTGTTTGTGTTTGTGTTTGAGTGTGTGTGTGTGTGTCTGAGTGGTTGTGTGTCTGTGTGTTTGTGTCTGTGTCTATGTCTGTGTATGTGTGTGTGCGTGCGTGCGCGCGCGTGTGTGTATGTCTGTGTGTTTGTGTGTCTGAGTGTTTGTGTGTGTCTGTGTGTATGTGTGTGTATGTGTGCATATATGTGTGTGTATGTGTGCATCTGTGTGTGTGTTTGTGTGTGTGTGTGCGTATGTGAGTGTGTGTCTGTGTGTGCATGTGTGCATGTGTGCATGTGTGTGTGTTTGTGTCTGTGTCTACATGTGTGTGTTTGTGTCTGTGTCTTTGTTTGATGCATATATGGCTCTGTATATATATAAGCTTCTGTGTGTATATGTGTGCCTCTGTGTATATGTGTGCCTCTGTGTATATGTATGTCTCTATGTTTATGTATGCCTCTGTATGTGTGTATGTCTGTGTGTGTACCTCTGTGTGTATGTATGTGTACCTCTCTGTGTGTATGTATGTGTACCTCTGTGTGTATGTATGTATGTGTAGGCATCTGGTTGAATCTCTCTGTGAGTCTTTTCCTTCAGTATGTATTTGTGCGTCAGTGTGTGTCTGAGTGTGTGTATGTGGGTCCGTGTTTATAGGTGTGTGTCACTGTCTGTATGTGACTTTCTGTGTGTGTGTGTGTGTGACTGTGTGGGCGTATGTGTGTGGGGAGGGGTGCGTGTGTGTGTATATGTGTGTATATATGTATGTGTGGTATGTGTGTGTATATATGTGTACGTGTGTGTACGTGTGTGTATGTGTGTTTGTGTACGTGTGTGTATGTGTGTGTATGTGTGTGTATATGTATGTATGTTTGTGTGTTTGTGTATGTGTGTGAATATGTATGTGTATGTGTGTGTGTACGTGTGCGTGCATGTGTGTTTGTGTACGTGTGTGTATGTGTGTGTGTGTGCATGTGTGTATATGTATGTGTTTGTGTAAGTGTGTTTATGTGTGTGTATATGTATGTGTGTGTACGTGTGCATGTATGTGTGGCTGGGTGTGTGAATACATCTTTGCTTCTTACTTTAGCAATTGTTATATTGACTGATGAATGAGAAGAGACGTGGAGAAATGTTATATGCGTTATAAATGATAGATTGTAGTAACAGACAAATTATATATACGTAATACATACATACATGATGGCTGCCAACTCGTTTTCGAGTACGGCCACAACCTTATATCCATGTAGGAGAACCCCTACCGATGCGCTGAACGAGTGTGACTTTTTAGTCCAGCCAGCGACTTGAAAACTCTGGTACAAACATTACACTTGTGACAATTATTGACACATAGTGCTGGACCCATGGTACCATGTGACGACAAGTGCAGAGAGATCTCCCCAATATATATATACATACATATATATATATATATATATATATATATATACATACATACATACATATATACATATATATATATATATATATACATATATACATATACATATATATATATATACATATATACATATACATATATATATATACACATATATATACACAAATATATATATACATACATATATATACATACATATGTATATACATACATACATATGTATATACATACATACATACATATATACATACATATATATATATATACATACATATATACATACATATATATATACATACATATATATACATACATATATACATACATATATATATATACATACATATATATATATATATACATACATAAATTATAAATTATATACTGGGTGCCTAAACCTGTTCTTACAGGATCACTGTGCTACCAACAACATCATAACACCTGAGCAAGCTGGTGGAAAGAGGGAGGTGTGGGGTTGCATAGATCACCTACTAACTACTAAAATGATTCAGGAAAAAACAACAAAGAATCGCAGAAACATGACTGTGGTGTGGCTGGACTATCAAAAAGCATTTGATAGTGTACCTCATGGGTGAATTGTTAAGGCTTTACAGTTAGCTAAAGTCCCACAACCATTGGTAGCTGCTGTTGAACGCCTGACCAAGAACTGGTACACCAATTTGATCCTTAGAGGTGAGAAGGAGCAAGTTAAGACTGATAAGATACATTACCAGAAGGGCATCTTTCAGGGTGATAGCTTGTCAGTGCTACTCTTCGTTCTCTCACTGAATCCACTATCTTACCTACTCAGGAAACAAGGTGGACAAAGAAGTGGGCCCAGAAGTATCTCCCATCTTTTCTTTGTTGATGACCTGAAGTTGTATGGGCCAAATATCAATGACAGCAAGAAACAATTGGACCTCATTACACAATTTTCAACCGACATCAAAATGAAATTTGGTGAGTCCAAGTGTGCATATTTGGCAGTAAAACGTGGAAGAGCTGTGCCCTCCTCTAGAAATCTAGAGATGAACGGCCTGACAATACAACCTCTGCAGTCAGGTGACAACTACAGATATCTTGGACAGGATGAGAATGTCAGATATGATGGACCCATAAATAAGGAGAGAACCAGAACTGAATACCTCAGAAGAGTAAAGAAAATATGGTCATCAGAACTGTCAGCATACAACAAATACATTGCCCACAATACTTATGCTGTGCCAATTCTAACGCCAACATTTGGCCTACTGAACTGGTCATTGCAAGAACTAAGTGAGATGGATGTTAGAACTCGAAAACTTCTCAGTGTTACTGGGAACTTTAACATCAATGGTGATGTGGATAGGCTATACTTCTCACGCAAGGAAGGTGGCCGGGGTCTAAAATCAATATTAACAACATATGAGACCCGGATAGTAACACTGAAGCAACACCTTCAATAGAGGAAAAAGGTTGGCAACCATCTTGCCCAGGTTTATGACCATGAAAAAAGAAATATCATTAGAATAGCGACTGATCTGGAGGAGAGATATGGAATAAAGCCTGATATAAATCTCTCACCCAGAGAAATCGGAAGATCCTATTCAATGTTCAAACAAGATAAAAAAATTGACCAATTTACAGAAAAAAATGTGCATGGATACTTGAGGCGTAAAACACAGACCATAGAGGGGATAAACCACTCAAAAAGACTGGCATGGAGTTCCGACAAGTTTATGACATCACACCTTGAGGGATATCTCTATGCAATACAGGAACAAGAACTCCCTACCAAATATCTGCTGCACAAAAGAGGAGGGCCAGCAGCTGACAATAAATGTAGGCTATGTAAAACAAAGATCGAGGATGTAAGCGACATTGTTGCCAGCTGCGAAAGAATGTCATCTCGCTACTACCTCCCCATGAGACACGATGGGATAGCTAGAACCATCTGGAACGCACTTCGGAAAACAAAATTAACAACAAACGAGGAAGAATATATTGAGACAGATGGCACTAAGGAATACTGGTGGAACCTGAAAATAAAAACTGCCACCAAATTAAAGCGCAACCGGCCTGATATTGTAGTTTGGGACCACACATTGAAAACGTGTTCTGTTGTGGAGATCAGCTGCCCACTTGGTGTAAACGTTGTCAGAAAAATACAGGAGAAGGAGGACATCTACGGACCATTGATGAGGAGTTTACAAATCCAGTATCCAAAATACACCTTTAGCTTCATACCCATCATTATTGGTGCTACGGGTTATATACCAACCCGCTTGGACCAAAGTATGACTGAACTTGGATTTGCGGACAAAAAGCGCAGCTCCCTAATTCATAGTCTACAAATGGCTGCGATAGCTGGCACCTTCAAAATTTGCAAAACATTCTTGCGATTCAAGGGATGACAATTTCTTTTCTTTTACAACCTTGCCACCAGGAAGGTGGCCGGTCAAAAAAATATACTCGAAATTAAGAGAAAGAGAAAACATATATACATACATACATATATATATATATATATATATATACATACATATATATATATACATATATATATATATACATAAATATATATATATACATACATATACATATACATAAATATATATATATACATATATATACATATATATACATATATATATATATATACATACATATATATATATACATACATACATACATACATATATATATATACATACATATATGGTGGCTGCCAACTCGGTTTCGAGTATGGCCACTACTTTATATCCATGTAGGAGAACCCCTACCGATGCGCTGAACGAGTGTGACTTTTTAGTCCAGCCAGCGACTTGAAAACTCTGATACAAACACTACACTTGTGACAATTATTGACACATAGTGCTGGGCCCATGGTACCATGTGACGACAAGTGCAGAGAGATCTCCAGATATAAAGCAATGCCTGTGCCGTGAAGCTTTTATAGTGAGCAAAGGCACTGCACAAAGCCAGTCCCACTCTCTTAACCAAGATGATATTTACCAAAACGAAGAACAAGTCAACATCATTGGATACCATCAAAGTTGCAGGTGTTATATTAGAGTTTTCCTTCTCCTAGAATTCTGCCTTGACAAAGGCTAAGGGGTCATCTCTCCCGGTGATTTTGGATGGCCATTGACTCTTAAGAGCTCCTTTGCCTTTTGACAGGTTTTGTTTTTAGTCTTGCAGGATGTCCAAAGTCACCCTCCTCACCAAGAAACCTTAGTGGGGTTGCCAGTTTAATCGCCAACGACCCGACCATGAGACAGGTTGTACTGGGATACATGTTACCAGTAGCACCAACTGGTGACCTGACATAACATACATACATTACATCAAGTAATGTCATCGCTTGATCTCAAGCATCAGCACCACGGACATGGCTTTTTAGTCCAGCTAGTGACTTGGCTGTGGCCAGCAATTTGCAAAAAATATCACATATCAAGCGATGCCTGAGCTTGAAGCTTTTTTAAGGGAGGAAAGGCTTTGCACGGGGCCAATCCCCCTCTCTGAATATTGAATGCATTTTCCCCCAAAAGAAGAACTGATCTACATCATTGGATGTAAACGCAGTCACAGGTTTTATATCAGTGAGACCTTCTCCTAGAGAGATGTCTTAATGAAGACTAGGTGTCTTTCGCTCCATAGAAAAAAAAAACTCTGTTGAGTTCCTCCGCCCTTTGACGATGGCCAAATCCACCCTCCTCACCAAACAGGATTGGTGAGGTTGCCGGTTTTGTCACCGACGACCCGACCATTCACATATTTACATATATACATATATACATGTATACATACAAACATACATGCATGCATATATATATATATATATGTGTGTGTGTATATATATATATATATATGTATGTATCTCTGGGTAATGTGTATATATATATATATATATATGTATGTATCTCAAAGGCTAAGGGGTAATCTCTGGGAGAGATGACCCCTTAGCCTTTGTCAAGGCAGAATTCTACGAGAAGGAAAACTCTGATATAACACCTGCAACTCTGATGGTATCCAATGATGTTGACTTGTTCTTCTTTTTGGTAAATATCATCTTGGTTAAGAGAGTGGGACTGGCTTTGTGCAGTGCCTTTGCTCACTATAAAAGCTTCACGGCACAGGCATTGCTTTATATCTGGAGATCTCTCTGCACTTGTCGTCACATGGTACCATGGGCCCAGCACTATGTGTCAGTAATTGTCACAAGTGTAGTGTTTGTACCAGAATTTTCAAGTCGCTGGCTGG
>OZ024749.1:7626463-7633963 GCA_964016885.1 Eledone cirrhosa | reverse complement strand
ATGTGTTGATATATATATATATATATACTTGTATATAAAATATAATATTGTATTAATATTAATTATATATATATATATATATACTTGTGTGAGCAGCATATATTTGTACGTGTGTGTATTTATAAATGTATGTATGTACGTATGTATGTATGTATGTATGTATGTATGTATGTATGTATGTATGTATGTATGTATGTATGTATGTATGTATGTATGTATGTATGTATGTATGTATGTATGCATGTATATAACGAAGGATGTGTGGTAAGGAACCAGATGGACCATAACGCACCAGAGTACTCAATACTTAGGGTAGTAGAGTGGGTAATAGGAAAATGTTAGACCCCAACGGCAGAGCTCAAGCCGTTTCGACGAGTCCAGAAATAGCCGTCAAAATGGCTTGGGCTCTGCCGTCGGGGTCTAACATTTTCCTATATATATATATATAGAGAGAGAGAGAAGATTTAAGTATCGCGAGAGAGAAGAAGAGATAAGCGATACATACATTTAGTTGCCAATAGCTTGTGCAAATGTGCTCAATACTTGTGCCTACAGGGTTAAATATTAGAAGTGTTAATATCTAGCGGGCGAGAATATAAGCAGAGCGGTTACAAATAAAATGAATACAAATGAGTATATACCGTTAAAACATGTTTATATAACAATGCACCTACGTACATTTCGGCAAAAACAACACGCGTGCTTGAACAAAGTATGAACTCTGATGAAATTTAACCTTAAAACCCCTCCTGGGTCACCTACTGATAATTTTTTTGTCTTCTATGCCCTTGAGAAGCCCTCTTTGGGCGAAACGTTCGTAGGTGCATTTTTATATAAACATGTTTTAACGGTTTATATTCCTTTGTATTCATTTATATATATATATATATATTGGTAAACGGAATAGAAAATGCTGACAAATTGTTCACAGTTCAAAAATGGTTTAATTAGGAATAAAAGAGTATTAGTGATTGTATGGGTTAGTATTCAGTTGTGGTTTTAAGTTTTTAAGTTTTTACCGGTTGCGCATTTCTAAATGCTTTTCAAAAATAATGTTGAGATAGAGTGTCCGTGCTGTTTGCTCTCTCTATATATATAAAATAAAACATGTAAAATTTGGCTTCGTTTATTATAAATTCTCTGCTATATATATTTCGGTGACAGCTATTATTGGCTGTGACCTCTTTATGCACACCGATTTGGTGTGGAAAAGACAGGTAGACATGTCGTTGAAGTGTATTCCACTCTGTCAATACATCGATATGTCCAGCTACTGGGTGTGTTGTTAGTCCACCGGGCAACTGGAATCACATACACACACATACATACATACATACATACATACATACATACATACATACATACATACATACATACATACATACATACATACATACATATAGAGAGAGAGAGAGAAAGAGAGAGAGAGAGAGAGAGAAATAGCTTCTACGAGACTAGAACTGGTTCATTCGAAGGTAATCATCGGGAAAGTTCTGATGATTTCCTTCGAATGGAACAGTTCTAATCCTGTAGAAGCTATTTCTATATTAAATATTCATACTCTGCTATGTATTGAGTACCTTACTTACTGTGGTTACCCCCGATTGAATCCGTATAAACCCACACACCCGCCCATACACACAGACATATATATATATATATATTGTTATAATTTGGGAGAGTCATGTTGCTAATAAAAACTCACGCACCTTATGGCATGGTGGTTTTCATAGCTATACGCCGACAAGCATCTTATACGACGCTTAACATTAATGGAAGTGTCGCAAATTACCAAAAATGTACCTATGAATCTTCGGTAATGACCAGAAGAAAACGATAGCTAATACAAAATGCCGCAATATGGTTCCTCTGAAGGGTCTTTGGTGCATCACTATGAGATGGATTTGACGACGAACCTGACTGAGAGTGGCAACTTCTCTATCACATTACATTTTAGAAATAGTTGACAGATAAATATTTCCAACGATGCCCTGTGTAAGTAACTGACTCTAGTCATTATTTATCATATCAGGCGGTGGTGAATTGGCAGTATCGGTAGAGGGTTGGACGCCATGCTTTCTAGCATAGTTACGTCCCTTTACAGTCTGAGTTCAAATCCCGCCGAGGTTAACTTTGCCTTTCATCCCTACGGGGTCGATAACATAAAGTACCAGTAATGTACTGTTAATAGCTGACCTTGTGCCTAACGTAGAAACAATTATTTATCATATCAATTATGAGAAATCCAGCTGCATTGCAATTCTCCTGTATGGTTTCTGAGATAAATTCCTTGAATACAAATAATGTAATGATATGTTCTCATGAATCTGAAATCCGAATTACTTTTATTGAAGTAAATTTTCAGTTACCACTAAGACAATAGTGTTAAATCCGGTTCAACACGGTTTCCTCTTCCAAAGCTAATGTGTCCAGTTTGCTTGTCAAACTTACGCAAGTGAATACATTTAGAAAATGAATGAATTCAAATGTCACTTTATCACGCACATATTACGTTTAGCATTCAAAGGAATAAGTTGTTATCTTATTTCTTTACCACCCCATATATTGAAAATTTGATTCATATCAGGCGTTCGATGACCATTTAAGCGACAATCATCAAATATACCACCATTTCAGCCTCAACTGTTCCACATGTTTCATGGCAAGTCTGGTCTCTATTTGTTTATAATCAATTCCCTTTTTTCATTTTAACATATTTTGGTCGAAAAACATCCGTAAGTGTTTCAATCAGGCCTTTAATTTTTATAGTAGAACATGTGTATTTCACCAGTTCTGTAACCTGTTGCACAAACAGGCTTCACGTGTGAAGTAACGCATTAATACTCAAAATTGCAATCCAGTAAGTTGGCTGAAGAGGTAACGATACAGCTGTCTGTTCGTATAATGTAGCTGTGGGGTTTCCTGCTGATATATATTTTTATATAGATATATATATGAGTGTGTGTGTGTGTGTTTGAGTGTGTATGTGTGAGTGTATGTGTATGTGTGTATGCAGAGAATGAAAAGCTAGAAAGAACTGAATAATTTTCCAATTCTTTCGTACGAGAGTCGGTTAAAAATAGGCTGACCAAGAAACGTTCATGGAATGTGAGGTCACACACGTCCTCTATTTCAGTGGTTGGATACCATTGGTGAACCAATTTCATCCTGTTGGTCAAAGAAGTCACAAACAGAATATATGACGTCATCATCACCATGATACTAGTTCCTTACCAAGTGGTTCTGTTCATGTTGAGGAACAGATGATAGTCAAATAGGAGCAATGTCAGATTTTCCCGAGATGTGATGAGCCTGTTGCGCTTTTTACCAGGTGTCAGAAGACGAGGTAACCACCAACCACAAACCTTCGCCATGCCAAATTCATTGTGCAGAATATTCTGAACTTTCTCACGGTATATTTTAATAGGATTGGCTATTTGATTTATAGTCAATCGCCTGTCATCCATCACCATGTGGTGAATACGACCACCGTTTTCTTCGGTATTGGCTGTGGCAGGACGTCCAGACCTTGGGTCACCTTCACGACGCTCCCTTCACTCCTAATTTCAGTTGCTCGTACTTTGCACTGTTGATATAGATGCTGCATCATCCCCTAATGTAGCACTCATGTCATCATGAATGTCCTTGGCGACTGAGACCTTTTTCTGCAGACATTTTATAACAAAACGATGCTAAATTTTGTCCATCTTCAAAAGAAGACGCTACTAGTTTTGAGATGTCAGTTTACCAGGAGGGAAACAATGAAGTTATTAATAAGAATAGTTTAAACTAATACATGCAACATTCCACAGTTCCCTAACAAAACTCCTTCATAGTCAGCCTACGAACTTTTCAGCCCAGCTTCCTATTTGATTAATGGAAAAATATAAAGAAACAAAACGAAAATCCACTTTCACAAGAAATTAATTTTCTGAACAATTAAAACACGAACATCTCCTCTCCTTCTACTTTCACTTCATCATCATCAACATCTTCTCCTCCACCTCCTTCTTCTTCTTCTTCTTCTCCCACTCCCTCCCCATTTATAGCACCCCGCCCACCATATCACACCAGTTAACACCATTATCCAACAACAATATCAACAATCTCACAACCATTTTTACCTATTTTTCTATTAAAACTCAGTAAAAAATATTCTTTAATCGCAAACAATTCAATTATATTCCTGAGTATTTCAGTTTTTTAATGAGAATGTGTCAATAGTTTCTCGTATTCATTGGTGGTGGTGGTGGTGGCGGTGGTGTTGGTAGTGGTGGTGGTGTTGGTGTGGGGAGGTTAGTGGTGGTGGTGGTGTTGGTAGTGGTAGTTATAGTAGTGGTGGTGGTGGTGGTGGTGGTGTTGGTAGTGGTGGTGGTGGCGGTGGTGTTGGTAGTGGTGGTGGTGTTGGTGGTGTGGGTAGTGGTGGTGGTGTTGGTGTGGGGGGGTTAGTGGTGGTGGTGGTGTTGGTAGTGGTAGTTATAGTGGTGGTGGTGGTGGTGGTGGTGGTGTTGGTAGTGGTGATGTGGCGGTGGTGTTGGTAGTGGTGGTGGTGTTGGTGGTGTTGGTAGTGGTGGTGGTGTTGGTGTCGGGGGAGGGGGTAGTGGTGGGATGGGGGGGGGGGGGGGGGTAGTGGAGGTGGTGGTAGTGGTGGTGTTGGTGGTATTGGTAGTGGTGGTGGAGGTAGTGGTGGTGGTGGTGATGTTGGTGGTGGTACTGTTGGTGGTAGTGGTGGAAGTGGTGGTAGTGGTGGTGGTGGTGGTGTTGGTGGTGGTGGTGGTGGTGGCGGCGGTGGTGGTGTTGGTAGTGGTGGTGTTGGTGGTGGTGTTGGTAGTGGTGGTGGTGAGGGTAGTGGCGGTGGTGGTGGTGTTGGTAGTGGTAGTGGTGGTGGTGGTGGTAGTGGTGGTGGTGAGGGTAGTGGCGGTGGTGGTGGTGAGGGTAGTGGCGGTGGTGGTGGTTAGGGTAGTGGTGGTGGTGGTGGTGAGGGTAGTGGCGGTGAGGGTATGGTGGCGGTGGTGTTGATGTGGTGGTGAGGGCGGTGGTGATGGTGTGGTGGTGGTAGTGTGTTGGTGGTATGTGGTGGTTGTGGTGGTGGTGATGGTAGTGGTGGCGGTGGTGGTGGTTGTGTTGGTGATAGTGGTGGTGGTGGAGGTAATGGTGGTGAAGGTGTGATGGTGGTGGTGAGGGTGATGGTGGTGGCTGTAGTGGTGGCGGTGAGGGTGGTGGTGGTGGTGAGGGTGTGGTGGTGGTGGTGTTGGTGGTGGTATGTGGTGGTGGTATGTGGTGGTGGTGGTGGTGGTGATGTGGTGGTGAGGGTGGTGGTGGTGGTGGTGATGGTGGTAGTGGTGGTGAGGGTGGCGGTGTGTGGTGATGGTGATGGTGGTAGTGATGCTAGTGGTGGTGGTGTTGGTGGTGGTGGTGTTGGTAGTGGTGCTAGTGGTGTGTTAGTGGTGGTTTGTTGTAGCAATGGTGGTGTTGGTGGTTGTGGTGGTGCTGGTGCTGGTGGTAGTGGTGGTGGCGGTGGTGCTGCTGTTATTGCTGGCCTGTATGATAGTGGTGGTGCTGGTGCTGGTGGTAGCGATGGTGGTATTGGTGGTAGTGGTAGTAGTTTGTGGTGGTAGTGGTAGTAGTTTGTGGTCGTAGTGGTGTTGGTGATGGTGGTGCTTTTTCTGGTGGTAGCGGTGGCGGCGGTGCTGCTGCTGGCCTGTATGATGGTGGTGGTGGTGGTGGTATTTGGTTACGTACCCCACCCCCACGCACCACTCACTATACAGTAAACAGTCAGGCAACCAATTGTTTCACAGTTGAATGGAATAAAGGAATACATGTTTGATGGAGGAGAGAATGGTTGACCTACTGTATAACTCGGTGGTTGGGGGAGTGGGGGAGGGCGTGGGGAGAGCAGAGAGCTGTGCGGAGAGTGGCGGGGGTAGGGAGGGCGATGGGGGAGGGTGGTGTGTGGAGGGGAGTGGGGGAGAAGTCGTGTGGAGCGGGGCGGAGCGGAGAGAACAATGTGAAGGGTGAGGTGTGGATGAGAGGGGAGAGGTGTAGTGAGGTGGAGAGGAAGGGAAGAGAGAGCTGGGGAATATGTAGAGAGTGAAGGAGAGGGGAAGGTTGTAAGAATGAAATAATTAATGAAGGTAAGATAGAAAGGTAATTAATATAGGAAGAAATAAATATGGAGGAGAATATAATTGTTTCTACATTAGGCACAAGGCCAGCAATTATCCAGTGCATTACTGGTACTTTATTTTATCGACCCCGTAAGGATGAAAGCAAAGTTAACCTCGGCGGGAGAACATAATTGTTTGTACTATTGGCACAAGGCCAGCAAATCCACAGTACATTACTGGTACTTTATTTTATCGACCCCGTAAGGATGAAAGGCAAAGTTAACCTCGGCGGGAGAACATAATTGTTTGTACTATTGGCACAAGGCCAGCAAATCCACAGTACATTACTGGTACTTTATTTTATCGACCCCGTAAGGATGAAAGGCAAAGTTAACCTTGGCGGGAGAACATAATTGTTTCTACTATTGGCACAAGGCCAGCAAATTCACCAGTACATTACTGGTACTTTATTTTATCGATCCCGTAAGGATGAAAGGCAAAGTTAACCTCGGCGGGAGAACATAATTGTTTGTACTATTGGCACAAGGCCAGCAAATCCACAGTACATTACTGGTACTTTATTTTATCGACCCCGTAAGGATGAAAGGCAAAGTTAACCTCGGCGGGAGAACATAATTGTTTGTACTATTGGCACAAGGCCAGCAAATCCACAGTACATTACTGGTACTTTATTTTATCGACCCCGTAAGGATGAAAGGCAAAGTTAACCTTGGCGGGAGAACATAATTGTTTCTACTATTGGCACAAGGCCAGCAAATTCACCAGTACATTACTGGTACCTTATTTTATCGACCCCGTAAGGATGAAAGGCAAAGTTAACCTCGGCGGGAGAACATAATATTGAATTCTTGTAGTTATGGCTTTTAAAAAAGTGTTGCATTTGTTTTTGTTGGTGTTGTTTTGTTGTTATTACTGTGGTTGCTGTTATTGCTGTGGTTAATGTCGTTGTTGTTATTGCGGTTTTTGTTGCTGTTTGTTGTTGCTGCTGTGTCAGTGTTTCTCCTCTGTTGATAGTAGTAATGGTGTTACAGTTTCGGGGAGTTTTTTTTTTTTTTTGGGGGGGGGGGCTTATATAGTAAATTACATAAGTTATCCGGGCACAGAAAATGTATATATGTAATGAAGATTGAAAATGATAAATAAGAGAACCATGCTCCGACTGTCTGGCATCTCTCCCGCTTATTCCATCTCTCACTATTGTGAGTAAATGGGGGCCCACGCGCTGGCCGAACAGACTAGAGAAGGAGCTTCCCCGAAGGATGATGAGGGAGACGCGCTGGAAGAGCCATTCCAGCTCGCAATCGTATCCGGGTCAGGACAGGCCAACTTCTCCTTCGTATATATATATACATATAAATATATATATATA
>OZ024749.1:7608963-7618963 GCA_964016885.1 Eledone cirrhosa | reverse complement strand
TATATTCTATTTTAGCATGTTGGTGGAGTACAGATGATTCTTTTCTATCTTGAAGCTCTCGCCAGTGTTCATTTATCCGTTCCCCTACACTACGAACTGCCTCACCTATGTACACTATATTATTATCTTTACATTGTCCTTCAGTACATCTCATGTTATATACTACATTTCTAGTTTTACAGTTACTATGGGGGCTTAGTTTACAGATTATGCATTTCTTATTTATACAGGGAGGTCTTTGAAAAGGGTATGTATTGCTAATAAGTGTTTTTATGGAGGTACCTGGTCTTTCTACTATCTTAATATTAAGTTTATGTTTATCTAGGGCCCTTCTAAATTTGTAAGCTAATTGACCTCTAGGGGTTGTATTGATTAACATTACACTGGTATTTATTGCTATCATACCATGAGTTTATTCTATTAACCTTATTCCTAGTTCTTTCTATTCTATTCCAAAATTTGCAACTATACAAGGGGCAGGTCCCATTTGTGTCATTATTTACCATTTTTCCCATTTGGTTCTGGCTCCTCTATACACTCTGATTTTATCTCTCTGATTGTAACCAGAGAACTGCATACGGTGGATGAAGTGTTCTATGTGTCTCTCTAGTTCTTTGGAGTTGCACATGCGGGACACGTTTCTCATCACCCGTACCAAATCCGCAATCAGTATGGAGATTTTGGTATGGTCCGAAACAGCTGAGTTTCGGTGGATCAGATATTTGGAAGTCATGGATTTGGCATAAAGGGAATAGAGGATTTGTTTTTTGTTATTAATGGTTTCTAATCAGAGCTCTGTGTCTAGTACAGGTAATAAATGGTTGGGGCGTTTGCTTGGGTAGTCTATAGTAACACTAATACTCTGGTGGATGGAGTTAGCTATTTGCTGGATGCTTTCCATGGTGTTTTTCTCTAATTCTTGACTGTTCTCTAGTGGGGGTGTTTTTACTACGATGTTTATATCATCAACGTAGCGGGAGTACATTATCAGGGTTAAGGGGTCTTCTAATTGTTCTTTAAGTTTAAGTTTAAGTTTATTGTCCCACCATACCATGAATAGGTTAGCTATGTCACCTGCAATGCTAACACCAATGGCTGCTCCCTCCTCTTGGGCATATTTTTTTTCCATTAAATTAAGTTCCTTAAGGGTTAGTTTTATACTGGCCCCCACTGCATGTGCAATCATTTTCTTTAGTTCATCGTCGTTTTCGGGGTCCGTATGGCTCTGGTCCACCCGTTACATCTTTCTGTGTGGGTTTTCTTGGCCATTGAGGTAATGGTAGGTGATCTGCCTCTTGCTGGTCTTGTAGGGCACAGGTTGCTAAGGTCATTTCTATCTAGATAATCATTACTATAGGTAAGTTTAAGTAGGAGTACCAGCTCACTGGTATCAATCCCACTGAATTCAACATTGCTCTCACTGATCATTTCTACGCATTTCTCCAAAGTAAAATCCACGTCAATGGATGGATATAGGGACACAACATCCATAGAAAAGAATCCCCAGTCACTGAAGAGGTCACAGAATGTGTGACGAAATAACTTTGACAATATATGAACAACCGTCCGCTTATGGAACCAACCAACCAACCAACCGGAAATTTATAAATTCTTAAATTTATACATTTAATTTATAATAAATTGGAGTGAAACCAACTGGTGCGTGTGTTTCTTATTGGCAACATGACCCTCCCAAAGCATAACAATATATATATATATATATACATGATATAAGGTATAAATCGAAGTTGTAGCTGCGATATAACCGGTACTAATCGATAGAGCGATATGTTAATACATTATTGTCCAGAGTAAACATAACAGTTTAAAAGTGTGACACCAAGAATAACAACCGCTACTTTGAACGACTGACACACGAGGTAACTTATTCCCTCGTGTATTATTTATTTATGTACTTTCTTAGGTGTTTGTCGCATATAATCCTCTCCTATGCCTCACCCTATTTTAAATTCGTATTCTAAGAATTTAGCCACCGGACTTTTCTTGAAATTACGCACATATTCTTATAGATATATGTATATAAGTGTATCTGTGTGTGTGTGTGAATATACACATAGGCACACACACATGCATATATACAGACATATGTATATACTCGTTTACTCTTTTACCTGTTCCAGCCACCCTGCTGAGGCCATGCTGGTACACCGCCCCATATATATATATATATATATATATATAAATATATATATATATATTTATTTATATATATATAAATATATACACACACACACATATATATATATATATATATAAATATATATATACACACACACACATGTATATAACTATACACACACACACACATATATGTATATATATATATATATATATATGTGTGTGTATATAAATATATATATATATACATATATATATATACACATATAAATAAATATATATATATATATATATATAACGGAGGAAATTTGGCAAGGAACCAGGTGGACCACAACGCACCAAAGTACTCAATACTTAGGGTAGTAGAGTGGGTAATAGGAACGAGTAGGACCCCAACGGTTGAGCTCAAGCCGTTTCGACGGCTAATTCTGTCCAGAATTAGCCGCCGAAACGGCTTGAGCTCAGCCGTCGTGGTCCTACTCGTTCCTATATATATATATATATATATATATATATATATATATATATATATATATATATACAGACACGCACACATACATACAACGTGAGTAGTTTACAAATACTATATTTAAGCAAAATATAGACATGTCAGATCAAATAAATGCTGTTGTAGTCAGCAGTTAAAAAGTTTAGACAATTTCTTTACATTTTTCTTTCGAAAAACTACACATGGCGTATATATATTTTCTTCTCTTCTTTTATTTCTCCAACAATATGTTTCCCGATATTAAATGTCTGCAACTTTATATCAAATTTCACTGGACTTATTAAATTCTTTGATAATACTTCAATAAAAAAAATAATTTTTTTTGCTTATATTGAAACCTCCCCGCGTGCACAAACACTCACAGCCACGTGTTCAGTGGGAAAGAAATGGTTATGAGACGTCTCAGGAAATTTGTAAATCAATCAAATAATCGATACATATATACTTGAATATGATTTTATCCTTTCTCTTGATGTATATTTATATGTATGTATATATATATATATATATATACATATAACACCCTAACAATAGACTACCGGTATTAGACACAGAACTCTGGATTAACACTATAGACGAGAGAGCCCAAATTCTCCACTCACACTATGCTAAACCCATGGCCTCCAAATACCTGATACTCAAAAACTCAGCAATGTCCAGCAATGTCCAGCAATGTCCAGTAGTGCTAAGTTTAATATTCTGATCGCAGATTTGGTACGAGTGATGAAGAATGTGTCCAGCATGTGCGACCCAACAGAAATGGAAAGACACATCCAACACTTCATCAACCGCATGCAGTTCTCTGGCTACAACCAAAGAGACAGAGTCAGAGTATACGAAGGAGCCATGGAAAAGTATAAGACCCTCATAGAACTGGACATGAAAGGAATTTGCCCACTATACAGGAGCAAATCATGGAATAGCTTAGATAGGGCTAGGCATAAGATAGGGAAGGCCACATCATGGTACGACAACCAGAGATATCAGAGTGTCATGTTTGTGGACGCCACCCCTGGAGGGAAATTAGCTAACCAGTGTAGAAAGGCCCTGAGAAAGACCCACTTAAAAATAAAGGTGGTAGAAAAGCCAGGAACCACCATAAAATCCCTGATCAGCAAAACCTACCCTTTTAAGAAAACCCACTGTACCAATAGGAAATGTATCATATGTAAGGTGAACCCCCGGATAAACTGTAAAACTAGAAACGTAGTCTATAGCATAAGATGTACAGAGGGTACTTGCAGAAACATGACAACAACATACATAGGTGAGACAGCTCGTAGCATAGGTGAAAGGATAGACCAACACTGGGGGGAACTAAAAGGACGAAAAAACGGGTCAGTACTATATGAACATGCTAGACAACAACATGACGGTAACATAGACAACATAGAAATTAGAATAATATCTAAACATAGGAATGACCCAGCAGATAGGCAAATCAGAGAGGCCAGTGAAATAGAAATTAGAAGACCAAAGCTAAACAGAAAGAATGAGTGGAACAACAACAACACCCAAACAAACAACATTGACCTAAGAGAAGTATAAATAAGTAAATAAAATAAAATAAAATAAGATAAATAAATACGTACACAAGCACGATAACAACAAGCACATAAACACACACTAGTGACCCAGCAGACACAACACTATACACACTAGTCACACAGCACACATAACACTATGCACACACGCAAACGCATGCGCAAAGAAGACAAAATAAAATAAGATAAACAAACAAGCAAATAAATAAATAAATATATAGACAGACTGAATAAAAAATGGCGTAGACATACAACACAACAGGAGGAACAAAGAATATAACACCACTGACGATGTTGCAGATGTGCAACGAAAGATTTATGTAACTTATGTAAACTATATATATGTGTTTGTGTCTATATTGTATCTGTATTATTTTTGACCGCCGGTCAGTCAATGGCAACATTGAGGACCGAGTAAGTTAGATCGCAGATATAAAAGACAGCGAGAAGCGAAAACCAACCAAACAGTGAGTGTGTTCTGTTATTAATTCTGGCAATATTACGCAAATATGACCCTCCCCAAGTATAACAATATATATATATATATATATATATATATATATATATATATATATACGGGATAACAAATTATTGTTATAGGTAGTCCACTTAGATGTAGTCCAGTCAGGGTACTCCGAGAAGTGGATAGTATTAACGCTTGGCTAAGTTTGACTCAACATGACGTTTCCATAGTGATGCACGCTCCTTATAGCTAGCAACTTAAATAACCAGAGTATAGAATGATTAATAAAAAAACATTAGAACATTCTTCAAAAAACTAGGCCTAAGTATTACCTACGAACTGAATCATAAAAGGCAAACTTTCTAGATGTGACCCTAAATCTAAATACGGGATTAATAAAACCCTTCCACAAAAATAATGAAAATCTAGCCTACATTAGTTATAACTCAAACCACCCCCGATCCATAATCGGATCCATAGCACGTAGTATATCCCTTAGAATATCCCGCTTATCCTCAAACCTAGACATTTTTAATGAGCATGCTAACTATTATAAAGCGTCATTACATAGGGCCGGACACAAAGAAAAGCTACAGTTTATAACGGATATGGACAACACAAACAAACCCACTAACACTGACACCAACCGCTCACACAAAAATAGAGGTAACCGGACTAGATATAGAGGTAGGCAAATAGCACCTAGAGTAGGTGGTCCAAACACGAATAATGTAAACCCTAGACACCATAGAAGAATTAGAGAAAGAGAATACCTGTGGTTTAATCCAATCTTCAACTCCTCTGTAAAAACTAGACTGCCTTCTACGGTTTTTTAAACTAATAGATAAGCACTTCCCTATATCACATAGATATCATAAAATCCTCAATAGAAAAACTATAAAACTCTCATATTCTACAGCTGCAAATATAGAATCCCACATACACAAGATCAACCACAGAAATACCTCTAGGGAATTCGCCCCACCTACACGCAACATAGCACCAAATTCTAAACATAAATACATCACCGTATCACAACCAGTTAAGAGTGAAAAGGAGCGATTCTTTGCTTAAACTTTAATCTGTTATTTTAATAAATATTTGCTGTATGGTTCTTATGTATTTGATATATATTTATCCTTATTGAGCCCTCTTTGGATTTTAGTCTTCACATTTATTATTATTACTATGTGGATTGGCAGTATCGGTAGAGGGTCGGACGCCAAGCATAGAGTTACGGCCCTTGCCATTCTGAGTTAAAATCCCGCCGAGGTTAACTTTGCCTTTCATCCTTACGAGGTCGATAAAATAAAGTACCAGTAATATACTGGGATAATTGCTGGCCCTGTGCCAAAAGTAGAAACAATTATTACTATATATAAATATATATATATATAGTAGTGAGTCATAGCCGACAGCTGAGCTCTCCTCATTTCGACAGTAAATTCCAGTTAGGAATTTGCTGTCGAAGCAAGAGCTCAGCCGACAGCTCTGACTCACTACTATATATATATATATGTTTATATATAGTAATAATTGTTTCTACTTTAGGCACAAGGCCAGCAATTACCCAGTGCATTACTGGTACTTTATTTTATCGACCCCCGTAAGGATGAAAGGCAAAAATCAACCTCGGTGGGATTTGAACTCAGATCGTAAAGGGACGTAACTATGCTGGAAAGCATGGCGTCCGACCCTCTACCGATACTGCCAATCCACCGCCCTTATATATAGTAATAATAATAAATGTGAAGACTAAAATCCAAAGAGGGCTCGATAAGGATAAATATATATCAAATACATAAGAGCCATACATATATTCTACTATTCCACTAAACTATTCTGTTGAATAACGGTCTTACTAGTTTAAAACTGATGAATTCCTAATCTCTCCTTCCTTATTCTATCTTGTTACCTCAATACAATATTTACCTACAGATTTCCATTGTAGCTGATTCTAAAGCCTATCACCTTTACATATTCGACCACACCTTCTGAAAACTATAAGACTCTCGTCCTATCTCTCTCTCTATCTATCTACCTATCTTTCTCTTTCTCGTCTCCCTTCTCTCTCTCTTTCTCTTCCTCTATCTCTTTTTCTCTCTCTCTCTCACACAAGCACACACATAGATATATGGAGGAGGGATATGTTTGTGTGTATGTGTATGTGTGTGTGTGTGGAAATATGAGTATGTTTATGTGTGTATACACGAAGGTAACTTTCATATATAGTTTGAGAGGGGAGTGTATATATATTTGACCTCTATTATTCTGGTTTGTCTAATTCAGAAAGTCATAAACTGATAGAGCCGAACTCCTGCCGAGTGTTTGTTCACTGCAAATCATTAAATACTGAACTAGTTGAATTACGATGGTACTACCTATAATAATTCCTACACATAATTGTTTCTACTTTTGGCACAAGGCCAGCAGTTATACCAGTGTATTACTGGTACTTTATTTTATCGACCCCGTAAGAATGAAAGGCAAAGTTAACCTCGGCGGGATTTGAATTCAGACCATAAAGGGCCGTAACTCTTTGCTGAAAATCATGGCGTCCGATCCTCTACCGATACTGCCAATCCACCGCCCTATAATTCATACACATAATATCATACAGACTCTCTTCAATATTACATTTCATGATTGTTTTTATAACTAATCCGCCATTTTCTACAATAGAACATTGCTTAAAATGTATACAGATGTCATAACTCATTATGTCAAACAGAAAAATTAATTATAAATATAATTCCAGCTCTTATAGCATTTATTTGACTCCAAATATCTTTAGACCCAACCGTTAACAGAAATGTTGTGTTCGTTTGAATATTGTCACTTTACTTCGATATTACAAAGATATGTCGCCTTCTTGACAGAGACAGTTCTTCGCCTTTGTGTAGTTTATTGTTGAACTGAATGGAAATTATTATTTAGCACGTTAATTGGATTGGCAGTATCAGTAGACGGTCGGACGCCATGCTTTCCAGCATAGTTACGTCCCTTTACGATCTGAGTTCAAATCCCGCCGAGGTTAACTTTGCCTTTCATCCTTACGGGGTCGATAAAATAAAGTATCAGTAATGCACTGGATATTGCTGGCCTTGTGCCTAAAGTAGAAACAATTATTTAGCACGTTAATGGTGGGGAATTGGCAGTATCGGTAGAACGTTGGACATCACTGTTTTCAGCATAGAGTTACGGTCCTTTACGTTCTGAGTTCAAATCCCGCCGAAGTTAGCTTTGCCTTCCATCCTTAAGGGGTCAATCAAATATAGCACCAGTAATGTACTGGAGTCGATTTAATCATCATTCCCCTTCTCTTCAAATCGCTGGCCTCGTGTGAAATGTAGAAACACTTATTTAAAATTGGGTAGAGCGCCGGACGAAACGCTTTGTGGTATTTAAGTGTGAGTTTTTACGTTCTCAGTTCAAATCACACCGTGGTTAGCTTTGCTTTTCATCCTTAAGGGGTCATTAAAATAAAGTAGCAGCAACGTACTGGGTGTCAGTTTAATCATCGTTCTCCTTCCCTTCAAATTGCTGGCCTCGTGTCAAAAGTAGAACCACTTATTTAACTCCTTAAAGTGTGGTGGAATCAGTAGAGCGTCAGACAAATTGTTTGCGGTACATGGTTATGGTTTTTATGTTTGTGGTTCAAATTCTGTCTTGGTCAACCTTGCTTTTCATTCTTCTGGTATCGATAAAATAAACTATCAATTAATTACTGTGGTCGATACAATCAGCTTTCCCATCCTCTGTATTACTGGCCTCGTTCTAATGTTTGAAATAAAGAAGTATTAACTGAAGAAGGAAAAGGAAGTGCGCACGACTCAGTACATGTTTTCTGAGATTCCTGGGAGATAAAGTTGAAGCTATAACAAAATATTTGCAAGTCTGTTAAAGTTAGTTTAGGGCCACGTGGTGCTGATCAACTTCGAATTTTTCTTCGTCTTCTTCGTTCACATATTCCTAAGAAGATCCTGGGGGTGGGGGAAGAGTCCTCAAACACTCCTTCCAGCGAGTCCTATCAGCAGCAACCGTCTCCAATTGATCCGGCTGGATCCCCAAGCTTGGACAGCCAAGCTCATGGATTTTATCCAAACATCTTGCTCGGGGTCTACCCCTGGGTCTCCTGCCAGTATTGCCCATAAAATCTGTCCAGCGATTCTTTCCATAGACATTCTACTCACATGGCCATAGCACTGGAGCTGTGATTTCTCAATTCGGAGAAGTAGCAGCTCTACCTGGAGGGAGTTTCTCATCTCTGAATTACGCACTTTATAGAGTAACGTTACTCCAAAGATTCGTCGGAGGAATCCCATTTCGGCCGCTTGTATTCGTGATCGTACTCTGTCAGTCATTACCCAAGATACGTGATCATAGGTAAGGCTTGGTACGAAAACTAAATTGTTCAACTAAGTGACCAATTAAATATAATACCCAAGATAGACCCATCGATATTTGAAGACAAAACGAAAATAACTGGAATAAATACCAGAAGAAATTAGTTGATCCATAAACGTTACCAGTGTTTCAACATTAATTGGCACTACAGTTTATTGACACCCCAAAGAATAAAAGACAACTATGGAATCGGTGTGACTTGAAGTCAGAACACGCACGAAGAGCGGGAGAAAATACTGCAAGATATCACACTCAGAAATCTGGCAATACCTTCAATACACGTCTGTTATTTGTACTGATATTTTAATTTATCGATCCCCGGCCAAACATGGCTGCAGCCTGATTTGAAACCCGAACCCAAAGCAATTCATCACATTCAACGATCTAATAATTAGCCAACTCACCACTCTGAATTGGAGTAAAATTTGAGTCAAAACTCCGAGAGGATGAATGTCAAATAGGACCTCTATGTGATTTGAACTCTCATTTGATAAATAGTGAATACGTGTGTGGGAGGGACAAATATTTAAAAGTTAAATATGGGAGTTGTTGAGGTTTTAATCAAAGCTAAAGAATGGTAGAAGTTCTGCGAGATGTTTCAATGCAACATAGACCTGATGAAGTTCTACTAAAGAAAATCCTCTGTTGATTAGCCTATTCGACATTTTTTATTATCTTCGTTCTTGGAGTTCTTTCCTAGCGTAGAAATTTGTGTATTTTTTCTGGTTTCTTTTTCTAGCATTAAATGTTTTATGAAACACTTCTTTCATCGTGGGCCAGAAGACTTTCGTGTTTCCGATATGAGAGATTTTTTCGCAATCAATACATAAATAAATAAATATATATATATACGACATAACAAAAAATGTATCAATAGACATTGAAAGGAGTCACGTGACTCTCATGAGCGAGAAACGTGGTCGGGAAGGAATAGATGAA
>OZ024749.1:7558963-7593963 GCA_964016885.1 Eledone cirrhosa | reverse complement strand
TGATAAGATTGTGTACATAGATAATGATAAACAAACTAAACAAAGTAACAACTTTTTTAATTATGGCAACAACATTAACAACTATAATAGAAAGCATTACAATAATTCCAAAGGACAAAAAAGAAATAGAACTAGGAACATAATTTGGTTTGCCCCCCCTTTCTCACTAAACATTAAAACCCACATCGCTAAATTATTTTTCAAAGCTCTTGATAATCGCTTCCCTAGAACACATAGGTACCACTCAATCTTCAATAGGCATACAATTAAATTAACCTACTCATCCACCAAAAATTTAGCACAAAATATTAATAGAATAAATAATAGGAACTTAAAACCTACTGATAATAGCATAAATAATATACAAGTTAACAAATGTAACTGTAGAGATAGATCTAAATGTCCGTTAAATAACAACTGCTTAGTTAAAAATATAGTATACAATTGTAATGTTAATACTGACTCTAATTCTTTTAACTACGTCGGTTCCACATCGACGGAATTTAAACTTCGCTATAATAACCACAAGAATTCTTTCACAGATCCAAATAAAAAATCTTCAACGGCACTATCAGGTGTACTCTGGCAACTTAAGCTAGATAACGTTAGATATTCGACGGCTTGGAATATAGTCTCAAGAGGGATTCCTTTTAATTCATCCTCTGAGACATGTGACCTCTGCGCAGAGGAGATATTCTTTATACTAAAATCTAAAAATTCCCTTAACCTACGGACAAATTTATTCAGTTGTTGCAAACATAGATTAAACTCAACGTTTAAATATAAATTTAAATTTAAAATGTAGTATATTTAGTTTGATTTATATTTATATGAGAACTAGCCGATAAATCTTTTGATTCCTAAATCTTTGATTCCCTCTTTTTACTCTTTTTATTGTTTATTTTATTTTATTTATTTTTATTTTTATTTTTATTTTTATTTTTATTTTTATTTTTATTTTTATCTAAACATTCCTCATGAAAAATTAAGCTACCCTAAAAGCCGATGCTCCAAATTTTCTGAATTAACCTTACACTTGATAAACTTATATATTAAATATAGGAACATATGTAGACATTATTGGACATCATAATCTTTTTTGCGATATTCCTTGCTAGATGTGATTTGATAGATAATTTTTGGCTTTGTCTTGTAGTGAACTTGGCAATATATTGTCAATTAACCTTGAAGGGTTGTTCTTTGTGGTTTATTTTTATTTTCATTTTGATTTTTATTTTTATTTTTATTTTTATTTTTATTCTTTTAGTATTGTAGTATTCTATAATATTTTTATATTTTTATTTTTTATTTTATTTTATTTTTATTTTTAATATTTTTTATATGTAAATTTTTTTTATATGTAAATTTTTATTTTTAATATTTTTAATATTTTTATATGTAAAGTTTTAATACGTAATATTTTTAATACGTAGTATTTTTAATATGCAATATTTTTATTATGTAATATTCTTTCGTAATATTCTTTTTTAGTTTTCTATTCTATATTTTTATATTTTTATATATTTTTACTTATTATCATTATTATTGTTATCTCTGCTTATAATATAATATATATTTTCGATTAGTATATTGAAATCTGCTCTCTATTTCTGCTTGATAGATAATCTTGTAGAGTAATCGCAAGAATAATAATACGCTCAAATTTTTATACCACATTGAGAATGTTTTCCGGTAACTTTGAATTTGCGGAGTGAATCAGTTGGATTCACATAGACATATGAATTTTTTTTAAAAACTAAACATAAGATAATGAATTTTCACGCATTGTGAATACTTGTTTCATTCAGGAATACTGATATTTACAATATAGTGTAAGTTTTATAAATACTAATACATTAAAACATAGGGTTTTCTACGCCTCGAATATGTCTGGCTATTTTTAAATTTTTCTCTCTCTATATCTCTCTATATCTCTCTATATATCTCCCTTACATTAATACTTGAGCTAAATAAATAAATAAATAAATAAATAAATAAATAAATAAATGCATCATTGATACACTTACTCAAAATGACCTCCCACTACCTAATTTTTCTATATCTATATTTATATATGTATCTATTTCTATTTCCTCTCTCTCTCTATATATATATATATATCTTTCGGTCTCTTTACATGAAGCTCTTCGCTTTATCTATTTTTCCATCTCTCTATTTTGTCCCATGCATTTCTTCTTTTTCTTCTTTTTCTTCCTTTTCTTCGTTTTGTCTTTCTTTCTTTCTTATTTCCCTCTTTTCTCTCTCTCTTTCTTTCTCTCTGTATTTTCACTGCTAGAGTGAACCTCTTCAAATGAAGTTGATGTTTATTACGGTATGTCGAATATATTTATCTATAAAACTGTTTATATTGTATTTTGTCTGTTGAAGGCATAGCATATTGTTAATATGATATCCCCGAAATATATATAATGAAATAGATATGGTTTTATAAATATAGTTTTCCATTTATTTAATATTGATTATACTCATATATATATATATATATATATATATATATATATATATATATATATATATATATATATACTCATATATATATACATATATATATATACATATATCAATATATATGTGTATATATATCAATATATATGTGTATATATATATATATCGAGTATATATATATATATATATATATATATATATATATATATATATATATATAGAGTATATATATATATATATATATATATAGAGTATATATATATATATATATATATATATATATATATATATATATATATATATATATATAGAGTATATATATATATATATATATATATATATATATATAGAGTATATATATATATATATATATATATATATATATATATATATATATATATATATATATATATATATGCGTATATATATGCGTGTATATATATCTATACGCATATACATAAATATATTCCCCCCATATATATATATATATATATACAGGGTGTCCCCCCAAAATATATACACAATTTGATTACCTGCATAGATAATATTTATTTGAATGCTGTTGAAGTGTGTGTGTGTGTGTATATATACTGAGAGAGAGAGAGAGAGAGAGAGAGAGAGAGAGAGAGAGAGAGAGAGAGAGAGAGAGAGAGAGAGAGAGAGAGAGAGAGAGAGAGAGAGAAAGAGGGGAGATAAATAGATATATACATGAGTTTTCATGGATCTACAGAATAAATGTGATCCTCGTTTCCTTCGTACTGTACTCCCTAATCTTTAGATATAGAAATGCAAGTTCTGTATCATAAAAAAAACCCCACCATAAGATAACTGTTTCTACTTTTGGCACAAGGCCAGCAATTATTCCAGTGCATTACTGTTCCCTTATTTTATCGACCCCGTAAGGATGAAAGCCAAAGTTAACCTCGGTGGGATTTGAACTCCGATTGTAAAGGGACGTAACGATGTTGGAAAGCATGTTCGACCCTCTAATGGTGCCTCGCATGTTGTCAGCTTAACGGTGTTTAACACAAGTTAGCTCGCTAAAACAATGGATGCGTTGCGGGTATACAGCTAAACTCTACAGTTTCCTTTCCCTAATTCTATTAAATCCCATGGCAATATATAATATTGGATACTTCTTCGATAGACCTTGAGTGTGCTCCGAATTCCTGTTCTTATGCCTGTGTTTTTACGATGTTGTTTTAACTTGAATGATTAAGTCTGGAATATCTGTTTCCTAAAGATAGTGTTCAGACAGAATCACGGTGACACATAGTGTGTAATGGCTGGATCTTTATATTTCATATGGTTATTGTATGAGACATTTTTTCAAGATGGCAAGCAAGAGGTCAAGGTTGGGATATTATGAGTGATACACTGTTTCTTGTGCATATTATTGTTCCTTTTAGGCATACAGAACATTAGCTGGTGACATCTGACTTTGAGAGAGATATATGCCGGCCTCCCACGCATATCTGTCGCTGTACGTAAAACGAGGGTAACATTTGCTGGCCACTGTCATCGTGCCACCTATGAGGCTGTTTCCCCATTAGTGCTTTGAAAACCACAAGCAGTCACTAATAACAGGGATCACAAGCTCTCCTACCCCCGATGTCATCTCCAGATATTCTGGTATTGAGATCCAGGACTTGGCAACGGCAATGAATGACAAACCCACGTGGAGATCAATTTTTGAGTTGATTTCGGCTGAGGCCGACGGATGAAGATGATGTTGAGGCAGGTATGTTAAACTTATTTTGCGCGTATACACACAACATTATACACATATGTATGTATCTGCGTACACACACACACATATATATATATATATATATATATATATATATATATATATATATATATACATATATGTTCTAACTGCTCATAGAATATGAGGACAAACTTTTTTTTATAATTTAGTAAGAATGTAGTAGCTATGACTGTATATATTCTAAAATATGTGATGTGATTGATATACGAAAGGAAACCGGTACTATTTAACACAATTTTAATTCAGTTAATGTCACATTTATAATATTTCTGGCAATATTACAACAATATGACCCTCCCCAATATATAACTACAACTATTAGATATTCTACTACTACAACAAAAACAAAAATAACTACAACGATAATAGTGATAAGAAGCAAATAATTGTTTCTACTTTTGGCACAAGGCCAGCAATTAACCAACGCATTGCTGGTACTTTATTTGATCAACCCCGTAAGGATGATAAGCAAAGTTAACCTCGGCGGGATTTGAACTCAGAATGGCAAGGGCCGCAACTCTATGCGTCAAAGCATGGTGTCCGACCCCCTACCGATACTGCCAATCCAAATTATAACAATATAATATTATACATTCTGTTGAATTGAAAAAAAGAATAATCTTTAAATATACTTCTGTGATTTTTTCACTTTTAATTTTTACCTATAAACTTTGATGTGCATGGAACCCTAGCCTGCTTTTCCACTATATGAAGATGCAGGTACAGTCTGTTGATTGAGTCTGGGGAGAGTGACAAGTAAAACGAATATATCACATGATCCACATGACGGGTACAATGTGTCCCAACACGGAGGAGCAGTACTCCCACTGTCATCGCCTCCATCTATCTCGCCCTCCCCATATCTCTGTATTGTGAGCAATTGGGGTCCCACGTGCTGGCCGCCCCACAGCCCCAGCGGACAGAATGGAGAAGGCCCATTTATTTATTCATGATTATTGAGATATATGTATGGCCAGTAGGTTCGGTTGTTTTTCTTGGTGTTACACGTTTTAACTGCTGTGTTTACTCTGGACGGTAATGTATTAACATATCGCTCTATCCAGTGTTTTTTGATTGCCTCAAACAACTCGATTACCACCTGGTATATGGTAGCTACAACTTCGATTTATACCTAATATAATTTTATACACACACACACACATATATATATATATATTGTTATACTTGGGGAGGGTCATAGTGTTGTAATAATATTGCCAGAACTAATAACAGAACACACTCACTGTTTGGTTGGTCTTCGCTTCTGCATCTTATATATCTCCATAGTTAATTTATTTAGCAATCCTTGTTTATCATTGACTGACCATCGGTTAAAAATACAGATATAAATATATATATAGTCTAACAAAGTACTTTCGTTGCACATCTGCAACATCATCAGTGGTACTATTATCATGTTCCCTCCTATTGTGTTGTATTGTAATGTTCATGCCATTTTTATTTTATTTATATATATATATATGAAGTTCAGTGCGAATGTATGACTCCTAGATGCGAAATATAACCGTTAAAACAGTCGATTGCTATAAATAATAGCTTCGAATATCGGGTAGAAGATGTGGACGGGAGAAGATGTGGCCAGCCACCGCTACGGGGATTCGATCTCCGTATCTCTCAAAGTCTGGTCGAGTACGCTATCCATTGAGCTAAGGTACATTTGAAAGCAATTTCCGTCTAAATTAAACATCGTGTCGGTGTAAACAACATTGTATGCAATATATTGAACTATCAAAACGCTGGGCAGTTATGAAATTCATGAAAGATGGTTAAGTCCTAAACGTCGAAAATAACTGTAAAACTAATCGATTACTATAAATAAAGAATTGGAAAACATTGGAGTATTTTACTCGATTACCGATAGTTCGATACTTTCCTTACAACGTTGTTTACATCCGAAAGCTCTGATCAAGAGAGAAATTTCTGTCAGACGTCCTCCAGTTCAATATTTAGATCATTGATTCAGAATTTTAGTTACGATGTTACATTCTTTGTAGCAGCTGCTGACCTCTTGTCTCCGTCCATCATTTCACACAATTTTCTAAACAATTATACATACATACATACATACATACATACATACATACATACATACATACATATATATATATATATGTATATATATATATATATATATATATATATATGTATATATATATATATATATATACATATATATATATATATACATATATATATATATATATATACATATATATATATATATACATATATATATATATATATATATATATACATATATATATATATATATATATACATATATATATATATATATATATATACATATATATATATATACATATATATATATATATATATATACATATATATATATATATATATATATACATATATATATATATATATATACATATATATATATATATATATATACATATATATATATATATATATATACATATATATATATATATATATATACATATATATATATATATATATATACATATATATATATATGTATGTATGTATGTATGTATGTATATATATATATTAATATATATATATATATATTAAGAAAAGCACAACAAGCAAAATTTAACCAATTTTTTAAAATAAATAAAAAAATATAATATAAATATTTACCTCTTCTCATGGCCCTTACTGATCAGTTTCGCTTTGTAAAACACCAGAAATCCAATGGATATCTAATGGAAAACCAAAGTTCATCAGAGAAGCATTTTCCTTTCCTAGGGCTAAAGACCCAGGAACGATAAAATATATCGCCTACTGCCAGCTAACAAGGATCTGATGAACTTTGGTTTTCCATTAGATATCCATTGGATTTCTGGTGTTTTACAAAGCGAAACTGATCAGTAAGGGCCATTAGAAGAGGTAAATATTTATATTATATTTTTTAATTTATTTTAAAAAATTGGTTAAATTTTGCTTGTTCTGCTTATCTTAATATTATAGTTCTTGTATGTCAAATTAATACCATTGAACAACCTTGAATCATAGACAACCTATGTATTTATAGGGGTACTTAGTACCCTTGGACATATTAACTTCATTTATTATATATATATATATATATATATATATACTAGACTAGACTACCCGCCACCCATTGGGTCACAAATAGTTCAAGTTACCCGAAAAACTTGTTTTATTCCGTTTCATGGTCGACTGTACAGCAAGGGGATTTATTTCAGGTATTAACAATTGTACTCACAACCTCTAACAGGATTACCTATAACGATAGCTTGTTATCTCATATATATATATATATATATATATATATATATATATATATATATAGAGAGAGAGAGAGAGAGAGAGAGAGAGAGAGACCTGCAAACCACTAAAAATCGAAACGGGGAGTTCCATGAAAACAAATGCCCCCAAAACGGGGAGAAATTAGGCAAAATCTAGACATTTTACATAAACTAAGCTATACCCATCTCTCACTCACGCCAAAGTTGGTGGTAGATCTTCCCGTCGGCAGGGAGAGTTGACAGGTCTAGGGGAGGGGTTAATTAGTACATAGAACAAGTGACATTTTAATTTCTTCGCTGTTGTCATGTATTTTATGTTATTCAATGATGCAATAGTCATTATTTTGCCATATTATCTTACGTAACTCCAAACAAATATATATGTATGCGCTTCGTTTTGGCCTTTTAGTTCGATTAGATTTCGTCTGAATTCGACAGAAACTACTACAGAAATGTTTCTGCAGACATCTTTGAACTAACGAATAGAAATCGGCGAGTTGGTGTGGATTTCCCAGCGCGTCTCCCTTGCCGTCCTCCGGGGAGACGCTTTCTCCATTCTCTCCGCCGGAGTTGCGGGGAGACAATCCCATTATATTACGAATTCTGTTGAATAGTCTTAAATACGTTTACTTGAGTGAAGTATATATACCACAGTAGAGAATGAGATTTGGTGGTTTGTGACACATGTTGAGATAACACCGTTAGCCTTACAATGTGATAACAGACATTTTCTGACTGAAAAGCGAAATTTGTATATGCAGTTCTCTCAGATGAGTAACTACACTCAGTGAAATGCATTTGTTGATTGTTTTTATGTCTACCAGGTTAGAATCACGTAGGTTATTTTATGTTAATTCTCGTCATTATCTTCTCTAATATGGGCGGTGGATTGGCAGTATCGGTGGAGGGTCGGACGCCATGCTTTCCAGCATAGTTACGTCCCTTTACGATCTGAGTTCAAATCCCGCCGAGGTTGACTTTGCCTTTCATCCTTACGGGGTCGATAAAATAAAGTACCAGTAATGCACTGGATAATTGCTGGCCTTGTGCCTAAAGTAGAAACAATTATCTTCTCTAATATGTCTTATATATATATATATATATATATATATATATATATATATATATATATATCATAAATCATGTCTTTAGAATTATTAGATAAAATATATACCATTTCCTCTCTCAATCAGCATAATTAACCATATACAAAATCAATTAGACCAAGCTATAAGAATAAAGGCTCATTTTTTAATCTAATTTTGGCGCGATCACTTTGGAAAACTAAGTGTCTAATTTTGAGTTTGTCTTCTGATGAATCCGAACTCTGGGCATTTTCTATTAATTGGATGTCTAAAAGTGCGGATGAAACCATGGTAGAGATATAATTACGGTATGTACACATTTCTTCTAAGTTTGAATGTACACCTAATTGTGTATGGTTGATGGTATATTTGGTCAGTTTCTGCACGCTGTCGAAATGTTGGATAAAAACTCTATTGGGGCCACCGCGAAGAGGCCACTTTCGGTCATTTGTCGAATATTTCTTCATAGGAGCCTTTATTCTTATAGCTTGGTCTAATTGATTTTTTATATGGTTAATTATGCTGATTGGGAGAGGAAATGGTATATATTTTATCTAATAATTCTAAAGACATGATTTATGATATATTGCTCTGATTATTTAATTTATTAATTCTTCATAGAGCTACAACGTGACCAGTTGCAACATATATATCTATAACTTTATGTATATGTAAAATATGTAAACCTTTATATATATATATGTATATATATATAGATAGATAGATATATATATACACGGGTGTGTATGATTGTGTATAGAAGATTATATTAATAAGAGGAATTCCAACTTTGTCTGATTTACTCGTTTTATTTACAATCCTTTAAAATTTATAATGGTATTATAATGAAATAGTATGCTAGAATATTAAATGTTAAGTGTTAATTGAACAAGTACTTTCATGCTTTCACAATCTTCAGGTTCATAATGTGTGGTGACAGTCAAGTTTGCAATTTTCAACTGTCATATATATATATGGATGTTCTTAGGTACATATCTCGTTTGAATAAACGAGATATGTACCGAATAACATCCATTTAAGATATTTCTTCAACATAGAATTGTACATTTAACCGGACAAACAAGACAATATATTATTCTATCCTATGTACTAATATAGTATAACCTTACGTTATGTTATTTTTCCCTGTATTAATATATTATTTCTTAACATGCATTCACAATATACGCCAAGAAGAGAAAGAAGTCAAACCACACGCTATTTGGCTATTGTTGAAGTATTGTACCATTAATACCAGAATACGTATTAACATCTCTTGCCATCAGAAAAAAATATAGTAAAACTAATATAGAATGTTTTATTGTCGTTGATATATCTAGAAATTCCTTAATTTTCTCAATATGTAAGAAACATATATCAAGTGTGATCCAAACGGCCAGATTTAGCTACACAATACATTAGTCAATTCATTATTATATATACCAGTATTCTGTACTCCAGCAAGTAGACTTTTTATAGATCTTTATGTCATGGTTTTGTTTTTAAGTGTTTATTTTTTGTTCAATAGTGACTGACAATATGTACGAACAAAATTTTTCATAATTTTTACACGATGTATTTCTCCTACGATACAGAATTATCCATTAGCAAGACTGAGATAAATGATTTTAAAAGTGATAAATAAACAAAATAACATGGGCGCCACTATCGTTAAAAGCAATTCAATTATATTGTTTATTATATTTGAGAGGGTGATACAGTTTGGAAACCCTGTCAACTACGAACTCACACTCACACACATACACTGACACACACACATACACATACATACATATATATATATATATATATATATATACACATAAATGTATATATTTATATATATATATACACACATATAAATGTATATATTTATATATACATATACACACACATATATTCATATATACACACACATACATATATATTCATATATACACACACATATATATATACATGTATACACACATATATATATGCATATATACACACATATATATATATATGCATATATATATATATATATATATATATATATATATATATATATATATATATATATATATATATATGCATAGATATGTGTGTATTTGTGTGTTTGTACATATCTATGTATATGTACATGTACGCATACATATATACATAGGGAGTGATACAGATATATATGTGTGTGTGTGTGTGTGTGTGTGTGTGTGTGTGTGTGTGTGTGTGTGTGTGTGTGTGTGTGTGTGTGTGTGTGTGTGTGTGTGTGTGTGTGTGTGTGTGTGTGTGTGTGTGTGTGTGTGTGTGGAGGGACGGATGTATGTGTGTGTATTTTATATATGATGAAGTAATGGACATTTGTTTACAAAAGACATGACGTACTTGCTAGAGTGAAACATTTAGGTTTAATGACAGATAAAACCCCACCACAAGACATCATGGCTGCCACCCCCTCTCTCTCTCTCTCTCCTCTCTCTAAACATGTCTCTATATCTAACCTCACTCTCTCTCCTCTCTCTATACATCTCTATAACAAACCCTCTCACTCTCCCCTCTCTCTATATCTCTATATCTAAGCTCTCTCTCTCTTCTCTCTATATATATCTATAACTAACCCCTCTCTCTCTCCCCTCTCTCTATATATCACTATAACTAACCCCTCTCTCTCTCCCCTCTCTCTATATATCTCTATAACTAACACCTAAATCCTTCTTCTCTCTAAAACTATCTTCTCATTCTCTCCCCTCTCTCTATATGTCTCTATAACTATATATATATATATATATACATATATATATATATATATATATATATATACATATATATATATATACATATATATATATATATATATACATATATATATATATACATATATATATATATATATATACATATATATATATATACATATATATATATATATATATACATATATATATATATACATATATATATATATATATATACATATATATATATATATACATATATATATATATATATACATATATATATATATATATATACATATATATATATATATATATATACATATATATATATATACATATATATATATATATACATATATATATATATATATATATACATATATATATATACATATATATATATATATATATACATATATATATATATACATATATATATATATATATATATACATATATATATATATATATATATATACATATATATATATACATATATATATATATATACACATATATATATATATATATACATATATATATATATATACACATATATATATATATATATACATACATATATATATATATATACATACATATATATATATATATACATATATATATATATACATACATATATATATATATATATACATATATATATACATATATATATATATATATACACATATATATACATACATATATATATATATATACATATATATATACATATATATAATCATATATATATATATATATATATATACATATATATATATACATATATATATATATATACATATATATATACATATAGTTGTTATATAGTAAGGTGCAATATTGGTTGTGTAAAATGGTCCAATAACTTTATGTTAGCCATATTAAGTTCTCCACGCTTTTGTATATCTCCAATTCCTTTCAAGGGAACAGCTAGATGATGTAAAACGGAGTATAAGTAGCAAAATGAAAATCTGAAGGCAAGGTAAAATTCCAATCATTTAATCACGACATATGTTTCAATAAGAGATAGATCGATTGTGAAGCCACGATCGATTATCACTGATCTCATCAGGTGAAAAGGAATTGTCTTCAAATTCTTGATATGAGGGAGAAAAAACGATGTTTCTTCACATAATTCATTCCCTCATATGGAGACACATCAGTCAGTCAGAGACATGGCGACTGCTATTAGCTTTAGTTGAGGTCATAAAAGTTTTCAGACTTCTATCGCTGCAAAAGACGCTGGACATCGAACAAATCCGTAGGGATACAGTCAGTCACAGTTAGAAGTGAGTGGGTACACACACACTCCACACCCGCATACATCGGCTCAAGGTCAAAGAAAAAGAAAAATAAACATAAAAATACATCAACACAGTATTAAACCCGTAGAATTAGCGTGGGTGGGCACACACACACTTTAATACAGCGATCTTCGAGAAAAAGCATATAAGAATGTACCAACACAGCAATCACCGAAAAGTTAGTTCGCAAGGCAACAGAAAATATGTCGGTCAAATCTCAATTTAACGATGTAAATCGGAAATATTAGGTTAAACAACGCTACACACATACAGAGACACAAGCGCGTGCGCCCAAGTAAGTTCAGTTCAGTGTTCTGCTGTACGTGTATAGATCCAATTGTAACATCAATATCTTCAAGTGTGTGTTATGGTAAATGGTTTATACACATCCGATTCAGCCAAAAAATGGGGGGGGGGGGGGAGTCTGGCTATATACACATCCATGTGAAGAGCTCAATTTGACGATGTAGATTGGAAATATTGGGTTAACCAACGCTACACACATACACACACACAGACCTGCGTGCGCGCAAGTAAGTTCAGTTCAATGTTCTGCTATAAGTGTATAGATCCAATTGTAACATCCATATCTTCAAGTGTGTGTTATGGTAAAGGGTATACACACATCCGAATCGTCCAAAAATGTGTGGGGGGGGGGTGTCCGAGTATATACACATCCATGTGAAGAGCAAGCAATCAGCTCATGTCGAACTCCTTGTGTACCGCTGTCTAGTTGAGAATCAGAATCACCAAATCTGTGCGTGCAAGCAACTGCAGTGTGGGCCGGCAAAGGACACTATGTACGGTTGAGTATAGGGTAAATGAGTCCGCAAGTGCGATCTCCCGCCACATGGGCCAATGAGCTTTTAAGATAGTTGTTTGAGTGGTGGAGGTGTGTTATTCAGCATAGAAGGTGAAGTAAGAAAATACAGGACAGTGAATGTGTGTAGACCCATTAATGGTGGGTCAGTATCGCTGTTCAATCCGTAACAATGAGTCCTTTATGGTTAGATGATCACGCATCAAAACCTGGTGTAGTGTTCAGTCGGTAGGAACGTGACATTCGTAAATGTGGGAGCTCAATGTCTAAAGGAAGCGGGTACTGTGTGTAGAGCTATGTATAGGGAGCGTAATCGGTCCTAACTAAGTGTGTAATCAATCTATCTATTTACTAGCTAGGTATTCTAAAAGAGAGCACTCAGCTATGAGAACTCCGTGGAAACATGTCGAGTATCTTTGCAAGTGCGCAAACAATCTTAGCCGTCTAACTACCTAAGTGTGTGACTGTCCGTTTATTGAGAGGACTCTATGGCTAAAGTAGAGAAGGAGGAGTTAGGTTACCTTCCAAAAATCCTGCGGAAGGTTTTCGAGGTTCTATGTTGACAGTTGCTGAAAAAATCTGCTCTTCTATTAATTAATAGGGGGCCGCCTCTAATAATATTGAAAGTTTCAGCTATACATAAATTGCAGACGCCAGTGCTGCCGTTATAAGGTTGGGCTGAACAAACTATGGACCAGGATAAGGGGTGCTCTATATTCTGAAGTTTAAGCTTCCAGACTAATTCCGAAAGTGCCGTGCTATTTTTCTTATCTAATCTATTAAAGATATGGCGGTGATTATACCATCTATCCTTAAATTCCGTGGCAGTTGCCCCAACATACCTAAAGGTTCTATCAGGAGTGGAGACCTTACAGTCGTAGACTATGTTTTTGGTAAGGCATTTCCCAGCCAAGTGGCAGGTGGCGGTGCTTCTGCAGTTGCATTTTCTGCTATCGATCTGGGTGGTTCGGGATGGACCACGGTACCTTTGGGATCGGGTCTCAGTTCCAGTCTGCTCTATGGGTAAATTCCCCGGCGTAGGGGTAACCCGACTCGCCTCACGTGTATGAGTCGGTTCCTCAATAGAGCTGCCATTGTTCCTGCCATGCCTAAATCCTTCATTGGCTGTCTTAAGTCTACTATAATTCATCTTAGCTATATTCTGAGCTATGTTACTAGTTGTGGAGTAGGAGAGTTTGATAGTATTTCTATTGAAAATGTTATAATATCTGTGCGATCTGGGGAAGCAATTGTCTAAGGCCCTAAAGAAAAGCTTAGCTATACTAGTGGTCAGGCCAGTGGAGTAAGGGGGATTAAACCACTGGACTTTTCTGGTCCGATGCCTCCTGTTCCTACTAACTATATTAGAATTATCACTCACCCTAGTAGCATCCAGTCTATTGTAACTGGAAATTACCTGTGGGTCGGTGGTGTCCTGGGGTGGCACGATTGTGTTCGGAATCGTCCCAAGTCTCCAGGGCGGTGTAACCCCCGTGCGGCTATTGGGGTTACCCTCGATAGCTAGGGTAGTATCAGCTATCGTGACACCCCAGGACACCACCGACCCACAGGTAATTTCCAGTTACAATAGACTGGATGCTACTAGGGTGAGTGGTAATTCTAATATAGTTAGTAGGAACAGGGGGCATCGGACCAGAAAAGTCCTGTGGTTTAATCCCCCTTACTTTAATCCCCCATTGTACCATGTGACGACAAGTGCAGAGAGATCTCTAGGTATAAAGCAATGCCTGTATATACATACATATATACATACATATATACATATGTATATACATACATATATACATACACACCATATACCTATCAATATGTATTCATTTTTATCTTTGTTACAATAATATAATATAAATTCAATTCTGTAATTTACACAAAGTCTATAATTTACATATACTTAAATGCTTTCATTTTAAGTATTGTATGATTCAAGTTGAGAGATCTATAATAAAAATTATAGAAATATCACCACGCAGCATGTCTTTATAGTTTCTGTAGCTTATCTAATTAGTCTTATTAACATTATTCGCTAACAACACCAACAACAAAAATAATAACTACAACTATTAGATATTCTACTACTACAACAAAAACAAAAATAACTACAACGATAATAGTGATAAGAAGCAAATAATTGTTTCTACTTTTGGCACAAGGCCAGCAATTTACTCCAGTGTATTACTGGTACTTTATTTTATCGACCCCGTAAGGATGAAAGGCAAAGTTAACCCGCCGAGGTTAACTTTGCCTTTCATCCTTACGGGGTCGATAAAATAAAGTACCAGTAATACACTTGCTGTTGTTGTTGTTAGCAGTAGATGTAGTAGTAGAATAGCTAATTGTTATTAATATTGTTTTTCGCGCTGAGGTTGCGGTATGTCCAGATATTCTGCCTGAACGGTGTACATGTGTGGGCGCCGTTTGTCAGACGGGCCTTTCGGCAGCTCGTCTCTTTGACTGAGCTGCAGTGACTGGCATCTGGAATGTTGCCAGGCACTCACTGCCCTCTACCAGGCGGGCAATGCGGTCAGTGGAACTTCCACTCTCGAGTTCTATAGAGGATTAGTGGTGGGCAAGTGCGGCGACACACTCGGAGAGGTACTGGGCGTCGACGAAGTCGAACTAAACAGTCTGTTCCGGAGGACTTTCGAGCCGGGGACGATGGATAATTTCTAAAAATCCCTCGCTTGGCAGGGCTACTGGGGGGCATTGCCGGTTCGAGATAAACTCTACAGGCACGGAAGTGCTGTCAGACGGAGCTGCCCGAGATGCGCGCAGAGCGACGAAACCGTTCTGCACGCACTTGTCCAATGACCGTGCATTACTGACTTGTGGAGTTATGTCGAACAGATGTTGTCGCGTGTAGAACGGATCCGGCTATCGGCCGAGTCCATAGTGAAGATCGACCCGCCGCCTTCTTTTGGCCAGGAAGGGCAGGAAATGTTCCTCTGTCTGGTGGCAGTAGCGAAAGAGGTTGTATGGTGGACGAGGTTTAAAGGACTGAAGACATACTCTTTTCTCTTCGGCCAATCCCTCATCAACTTTTTCAAGTTTCAGTTGGAAAGGAAGGTGAGGGTGGAGAGAAAATGCTGTCCCCCAGTACATTTGCTGAAAGGTGGGTGAATGTGGCGAGAATGGCCCGTGTTAGTGGGCCTACTCTGGTCATGCGCCTGTAGGTGGGTAAATTTGAGGAGGAGAGGGGTGCCCTTCCAGGGTGCTCTCGAGCGTCGGGTCGTTCAGGATTGGTGGGGTACCTGAGCGAACCCTGGTTGGTCATCCCCCCTATTGAGGAATTTTTCTTGTTACTTTGTTATTGTTATTCATATTGTTTACTCGATTTTTCTGTAAAACCCCACTGTCCCAGTCTTTTGTATTGTCCCCTATGTGTGGGCCCTGGTGGCCAATGAATGAAATCATTATTATTGTTGTTGTCATTGTTACTAGGTCTAATGATGCTACTACAACTACTACTAATGGCCGTGATGATGGTGGTAGTAGTAGTAGGTTGTAGTAGTAGTAGTATTTAGATTAAAGTCATTATTTTACCTGAATTATTATTATTACTATTGTAGTGGTGGAGGTGGTGGTGGTGGTAGCTGTTGTCATAGTGATCCTGTATTGCTGGCTATAGTGGTGGTGATGCTGAAGGTGGTGGTTGTGATGATGCTGGTGGTGGTGGTGGCTGTAGTGGTGGTGATTGTGGCTGTGGTGGTGGTGGCTGCAGTGGTGGTGTTGCTGGTGGTGCTGGCTGTAGTGGTGGCTGTAGTAGTGGTGGTGCTGATGGTGGTGGTGGCTGTAGTGGTGGTGGTGGTTGTAGTGGTGGTGGTGGTTGTAGTGGTGGTGGTGGTTGTAGTGGTGGTGGTTGTGGTGGCTGTACTAGTAGTGGTGCTGGTGGTGCTGATAGTGGTGGTGGCTGAAGTGGTGGTTGTAGTGGTGGTGGCTGAAGTGGTGGTGGTGGTTGTAGTGGTGGTGGTTGTGGCTGTAGTGGTGGTGGTGGTGGTGATGGCGGTGCTGCAGTTGTGGTGGCTGTAGTGGTAGTGGTGGCTGTAGTGGTGGTGGTGGTGGTTGTAGTGGAGGTGGTTCTGGTGGCGGTGGTGGTGGTGGTGGTGTTTGTGCTGGTGGCGGAGGTGCTGTTGGATGTGTTTTATTATGTAGTCAGACAATCTATATTAAAAAAAAAATCAATAGAGAAATCAACGCTAGACATGAAATTAGCGCTAAATATCATTAACCTGACATGATCAGCATTCACCATTACAACTACCACCATCATCATCATCACTACTACCAGCACCACCATCATCATCACCATCACTACTACCATCACCATCATCATCATCATTACTCCCAGCACCACCATCATCATCACCATCACTAATACTATCACCATCATCATCATCACCATCACACTACCGTTATCATCACCATCACTACTGCCATACATCATCATCACCATTACAACTCCCATCATCATCATCATCACCATTATAACTCCCATCATCATCATTACAACTCCCATCATCACCATTACAACTCCCATCACCATCACCATTACAACTCCCATCATCATCATCATCATCACCATTACAACTCCCATCACCATCATCACCATCATCGCAGTGTATTATCAGAGTCATTAGAACGTCAGATAGAATATTCTATGATATTCCTTCCGGTCTTCTGGTGTCACAGAGGTCAACTTTACCTTTCATCCTTTCCAGATCGATAAATAACAAAGCGCGTGATATAATGTTCTTGTGATCAAGTTGCATATATATATATATATATATATATATATATATATATAAAGGAACGATCGATCGACTTTCGTCAAATCGGACCGAGGAAGCAATGTTTCCGTTGGTCTTTCCAGTTGCTAATACTATCTAGCGGTCGCAACTCCAGGTAGAAGGAGCAACGTGAAATAAAGTGTCTTGCTCAAGGACATAACGCATCACATGGTCCAGGAATCGAACTCACAACCTTACGTTTACGAATCCAATTGTCTAGCCACTCAGCCACACGCCTTCATATATATATATATATATATATATATATATATATATATATATATATATATATATATATATATATATATATATATATATATATATATATATATATATATATATATATCAGGGCAATCAAAACAACAAGAGGTAATATCGGAAGATACAAGCCGGAAACTCTGAAGAATATGGAGTGTACATACACTAATGTCTTACAAAAATATATGATAATAAAAATGAAAATAAAAATAAAAATAATAAAAATATATAATAAGAATAACAAAGGATGTAGATAACATTGAGAACCATATTACAAATATAGTCCAAAGCAACTAACCTAAATCTAAAAAAATTTGGTTATATAGAGCAGGAATTATATATAACACAATATAATACATTATAATAATAATAATATACTTTTACCAACATTAAAATTACAAATTAAAAATCAAAAGGTACAATATATACATGTATATATGTGCGCGCACACACACACACACACACACACACACACACACACACACACACACACACACACACACACACACACACACACATATATATAACAACACACACATCTATGTTCCACTACGCAAAATTAAGCCCTATTAGAAGTTTGAATATAAAAATAAGCATGATAAGAGTGAAAATAATACTAATACATCTACCCAATATACATGAGGCAATAATATGATATAATTACAAGAAACACATATAACAAATAATAAACAACAAAATTATATAATTCAATATAATATAATAAAATAAAATAGATAATCCCCGGTTAATTTACAGAAACAATATAGATGCCCCAGCATGGCCTCAGCCGGATGGCTGAAACAGGTAAAAGAGTAAAAGAGTAAAAGAGTCACAATAAAATACAATGATAATACGTTAACAGTGTACTAACATTTACCATAAACAATATATACAAATCGATTCATACTGGGTTACAGAATAAATGAGGAAAAATAAATTATATAATACTCAAAAAAACACTATAATGGTACAGGGAAAAATTATGATGTTACAGAAAAAAATATACAGACATCTTACATGATATGTAAAGTCTAAATATCATAATGTTACATATAATGAACAGTAAGTAATAAGGATCAATATTACAATATTACAAAAATCCAGACATCTTACATGATATATAAAGTTTAAATATCATAATGTTACATATAATGAACAGTAAGTAATAAGGATCAATATTACAATACAATATAATATAATATATTATAAATTGGCATAAAATATATAAATACTTATAATTACAAGGTTAGTGGACAGACATATGTGGATGAGTAAGCAAAGCCAGACAGTGAATAGCAAATAGAATATAGAATAAAATAAATAAATACAAATCAACCGGAAATTACAAAACAAAAGCAAATATATACACACTTAGGCCTCGCGTGCATTTAAGAAATTAGGTAAACACTAAGGAAAACAATCATTTTAATTGACTCCAAACCCTATTTGATAAATTAATATTAAAAATATCAAACCCGTCCAATAAGGTAGTATAATATTAGCTGTAGTTTAAGTCATCAAAGTATATAAACTTTAATGTATCGTTACAAATGTTTACAAAAAGGAATGAAAATGTTATACTATCATATACGCAACGATATCTAAAAAACTGACTTAAGTAGAATTAAGGTAGGCTAATGGGGACAGAATTGACGAAATATATAGAGGGTGCGAAGTGGCATAAAATATAGTCGATATACTATAATAAATAATAGAACGGAGCATAAAAAAGGGGGGGGTCAAATATAATCATAGTCAATCTGGAGGGGTTGACAATAAGTTTATGTGCGCATGGGGGGAGGGAGAAGGGGGAGGGGGGGGGGTGTCGAAAAATAAATCAGAATAAACTTAGAAATAAAAATAGAATTAAAAATAAAATTAAAATTAAAATTAAAATTAATAATAATAAAAAAATAAAGATAATAATAGAATAACGTAAGTGGCGTAAAGTGTGTAATCTTATGTATATTAACAAGGTGTAATAGTGAAAACATAGATATGGTACAGTAGCCAAATGATTATGAGAGCTAGAATGAAGAGTCATCAAAAACCAAAAATGTTATTAAACTCTCATTCTCTACCACCCCTAATATTAGTTCTCATTTAGCTAGCACTAATAATAGGAAAATTAGGGATGGATTCTCCTCTCTACATACTACTAGTCTGAACGGATCTGACAATGCTTTACCACCAGAACAGTCCTTATCTAATAGAGGTCCTACGTGTAATACATCACCACTCGAGCCAACCAATAACACCCGGAAGTGCAATTGTAGAGTGAGTGCTAACTGCCCTCTAAACGGTAACTGCCTTTCTAAGAACATTGTCTACGCTTGCGAGGTTATAACTAATTCCTCTAATAGAACGTATATAGGATCTACTTCAAACACTTTTAAGACTAGGTTTAACTCTCATATCTCTAACTTCAAACATGTTAGGTTTAAGAATTCTACCTCTTTAGCGCATTATATCTGGGATCTTAAGGGAGCTTATATACCATATAGCCTTAACTGGAGTTTAGTAGCACGATCTAACCACCTTTCTGCATATAGTAAGTTTTGTAATCTCTGTATACTTGAGACACACTCTATTATTTTCTCTAGCGTACCCTTACTGAATAGAAAGTCTGAGATATTCTCTTCTTGCCCCCACGCCATTTCTAATTCTTATTTTTATTATAAACCCAAATGTTCTAGTAGTACAAATTGTACCCATTAGCAGATATATTCCATTACTTAGTTTTTTGTTTGGGTTGTTTTGTTTGCCAACATTAATGTTATCATCATTTTCACCATTGGTTTTTGATGACTCTTCATTCTAGCTCTCATAATCATATGGCTACTGTACCATATCTATGTTTTCACTATTACACCTTGTTAATATACATAAGATTACACACTTTACGCCACTTACGTTATTCTATTATTATCTTTATTTTTTTATTATTATTAATTTTAATTTTAATTTTATTTTTAATTCTATTTTTATTTCTAAGTTTATTCTGATTTATTTTTCGACAACCCCTCCCCCCTCCCCCTCTCCCACCCATGCGCACATATTATATTATATTGTATTGTAATATTGATCCTTATTACTTACTGTTCATTATTTGTAACATTATGATATTTAAACTTTATATATCATGTAAGATGTCTGGATTTTTGTAATATTGTAATATTGATCCTTATTACTTACTGTTCATTATATGTAACATTATGATATTTAGACTTTACATATCATGTAAGATGTCTGTATATTTTTTTCTGTAACATCATAATATTTCCCTGTACCATTATAGTGTTTTTTTGAGTATTATATAATTTATTTTTCCTCATTTATTCTGTAACCCAGTATGAATCGATTTGTATATATTGTTTATGGTAAATGTTAGTACACTGTTAACGTATTATCATTGTATTTTATTGTGACATCTATATTGTTTCTGTAAATTAACCGGGGATTATCTATTTTATTTTATTATATTATATTGAATTATATAATTTTGTTGTTTATTATTTGTTATATGTGTTTCTTGTAATTATATCATATTATTGCCTCATGTATATTGGGTAGATGTATTAGTATTATTTTCACTCTTATCATGCTTATTTTTATATTCAAACTTCTAATAGGGCTTAATTTTGTGTAGTGGAACATAGATGTGTGTGTTGTTATATATGTGTGTGTGTGTGTGTGTGTGCGCGCACATATATACATGTATATATTGTACCTTTTGATTTTTAATTTGTAATTTTAATGTTGGTAAAAGTATATTATTATTATTATAATGTATTATATTGTATTATATATAATTCCTGCTCTATATAACCAAATTTGTTTAGATTTAGGTTAGTTGCTTTGGACTATATTTGTAATATGGTTCTTAATGTTATCTACATCCTTTGTTATTCTTATTATATATTTTTATTATTTTTATTTTCATTTTTATTATCATATATTTTTGTAAGACATTAGTGTATGTACACTCCATATTCTTCAGAGTTTCCGGCTTGTATCTGCCGATATTACCTCTTGTTGTTTTGATTGCCCTGATGAGTCCTTAATAGGACGAAACATTGTCGGCTAATAAAAACTTTTGATGTATTAAAGCATTTTTTGTTTTACTCTCTTAATATATATATATATATATATACATTCATTCATACATTCATATGTATATATACTAGCAACAGGACCCGGCGTTGCACGGGGTAGGGAACGTGAAATAGCAACACGTATATGCAAAGATTGAGGAATGTAGCTGTGTAATTTTTGAATTCCCTTATTCTCGGGGAATGATTGTTCATCTACTGGAAGCGTAGGACACCAGCAGGCCGAATCCAGCAGTAGCACTGTCAGTGGGCTGACGTTAAAGTAGGGATATTGAGATGATGACATCAGCGTAGCAACGCACCTGCAGCAGAAGGGGGTCACAGTGCAATTAGCACAAATACTGGGCAGCACTGGTTGCACTGCGTTTACACAGCAACAAAGGTGAGACAAAAGGGGTCACCGCGGAATTAGCACAACCGTTGTTCGGTGTACTTGCACAGAACGTTCATATTGCAGTGTAGGTGCAACAAAAGGGTTCTTAGTAGAAGTAGCACAGACGTCTGTTTTACGGTGTCAATAACACGGCAGCAGCGTACACAGGGCCCGGATTTGCGCGTGATGAAAGCACGAAGCATCAACAGAGCGCCGACAAAAAATGTTAAGGTCCTCCTCATTTCCTCAATCCCCCGAAAATGGTCCTGCTTAAAAGTAAGTGTTGTGTCCTCTGTTAAATAAAGCAATCTTTTAACGAAATATTATACGCTACTTACGATGTTTAAGTACCGTTTATATTGAAAATGAAAATGGCATGTCACGCCCAATGCTAATTCGTCAATTTCCTAGAAACCATTAATGGCATCGGACATTTTGTTTGTCCACAGCAATGCGAGGAGACTAACTAATGTGTGCTGCAAATTTCGAGGAAATCGGGTGGATTATCTTTAGGTTACGCCTCAAAAAAGACTAAAAATGCCTTTAAGATGCGGTTGTTCACCTAAAGCGGGCCCTATGGCAGAAAAAGTTAAATAGCCCCTTGCACTTCAAAAAATATAAGTAGCGCATGTGTAAAGTTTGAAAAAGATTGGTCGGGTACTTCGAGTTTTAGGGATTTACACAGACAGACAGATATCCTCTGTTATATATATATATATATATATATATATATATATATATATATATATATATATTTAGGAAAAAAGTATGACCCCTACGGCAGAGCTCAAGCCGTTTCGACGGCTATTTCAGTCCAGAAATAGCCGTCGAAACGGCTTGAGCTCTGCCGTAGGGGGTCATACTTTTTCCTATTACCAACTCTACTACACTAAGTATTGAGTACTCTGGTGCGTTATGGTCCATCTGGTTCCTTACCACAACTCCTTCGTTATATATATATATATATAATATTGGATAGTAATCGAATTTGTAGCTGCCATATAGCAGGTAATAATCGAATTGTTTGAGGCTATCACAAAGCATTCAATGGATTGATAAGCTAAATATCATCGTCCAGAGTAGAACACAACAGTTAAAAAGTGTTACCCCAAGAAAAACGACTATTGTAGGGTCCATGCTTATAACACAACAGCAATAAATAATAGAAATATGTATAGGAAAAGAGACAGTATCCCTACGGCTGAGCAGCAGCAGTACCGACAGCTAGATCCGAACTCGGATCTAGCTGTCGAAACTTATTTATTCAAAGTAATCCAACTTATTTTACTAACTGGATTAAAAGAAATAAACCGTACGCAGTCCCGCACTCCTTACTTTATTATAGTATTGATTACACTGTCTAGCTCTACACCTCGCCACTGACCTGAACCTAAACATCGAGTGCTCACCTGGGTGAACCTACAGTAACTTCATGTTACACTCACTGGATGGATGGATATATATATATATATATATATATATATATATATATATATATATATATATATAAACGGAAAAAATGAAACGAAATTTCATTTCCCACTCTTAGTACGGCTGTTACTTAAATATAAGTATGTACACGCACATACATCTATATACTCGATATGCAAATTGGGCTACTCAGCCGTTAATATGCATAAGGTAAGTATATATGTTCAACAATCTGGCAGGAAGGTATACGTTGCTGACGATAGCTAATAAGCTTGAAACTAGTACAGCGTTCCTTTGTCAGTGTTGAACGAACGAGCAACGATGGTTGGTGGACACTACGGCTTAATACGGGATGTTTGTTTACAAACACACCGAGCATTATAATAAATGTTCGGTGAATCCATACGTACATATATATATGTGTGCATGTATGTATATATATATACATACTTCTGTACGTCTGTATACATATATGTATGTACATGTACATACTTATATTTATATATATATATATATATATATATATATATATAAGTAAGATGTATGGTAGGTCGTATGTGAATCGCGTTTGAAGAAGGTTTTTTTCTTTCGGAAAAAAATTTTTTCTCTAGAAGAAATTTCATAGGAACTTTATATATTTTTTAGGGAAACTTCATATTTTTATTTTCTTATTTTATTAGCCTCTTAATTTTCTTCTAGACTAATAGGTTTATTGGAGCCTGTAAGCTTTATGCACTCATTGAGGGATTTTCTGAGGTGCTTCTACGGGACCCCAGTCTTTTGGTTTAATGTTGATGCGTAAATTATATATTTTTGTCTAATTTTTAAACTTCAATCCCTGACCCCGACAACTAATATAAAAGAGCCCCCCTTAAAGCGGAGTTGCTGATGTATACAACAATTTCAAACTGCTAGCCTTGAGTGATACGTTGATGTAAACAATGATCTTGCAATCACATGTTATATGCCTTGATAAGTCCCACCATGGGGTCGGCCGAAACGGCTGTCGGCAATAAACTTGTTATAATGTCATAATAGTTCCTTTGTTCTTTTTCACTAACATATATATATATATATATATAATTGTGAAAATCCGAAGAGGGTCTGGAAAAAAATACATTTAAATAAGATACTCACTACGTTAGTAGAGAACAAGCATATATATTTTATATAGAGATTAATTTTTCACAACTACAACTCCTTCATTCGTTTGAACTCATCAGCGCATTCCTCGTGATTCCATTGGAATGAAACTGTTCTAGTCCTGTAAAAACCATTTCTAAAGAGAATACATGAATAAATGTATGTATATATAAATATATATATATATATATATATATACATGATGTTTGTGTTGTATATGTGTGTATGTATCTATGTGCGTGCGTGCGTGCGTGCCTGCCTGCCTGCCCGCCCGCCCCCGCTGCCCGCCTGCCTGCCTGCCTGCCTGCGTGCGTGCGTGCGTGCGTATGTATGTGTGTGTGTGTATGTGTGTGTGTGTGTGTGTGTGTGTGTGTGTGTGTGTGTGTGTGTGTGTGTGTGTGTGTGTGTGTGTGTGTGTGTGTGTGTGTGTGTGTGTGTGTGTGTGTGTGTGTGTGTGTGTGTGTGTGTGTGTGTGTGTGTGTGTGTGTGTGTGTGTGTGTGTGTGTGTGTGTGTGTGTGTGTGTGTGTGTGTGTGTGTGTGCGTGTATGTGTGAATATATATGTTTGCTGTTATGATTTATGCTGAAATTTCGTCTTAATTTCACGCCTTTCCACCTCTACTAAAGCCCATTCATTCAGCACTTGCTTCAAAATCAGATATTTCTGGCCAACTACGGTTTTACCTTATTAGCTTTCTGCTAAAGCAGGGGAGAGAAGTGGATGACGAAGGGTTGTGGGGACTGACAGAAAAGAAATGGTGGGTGTGACAGAAAACAGAGAAATGAACTGTTTGAAAGGATGGTTCAGTATTGAATAGAATATTCTAAAATGGGTTTAGAAACCTCTGCAGAATGTTTACAAACTACACAAAGTGGTTTTCCACTTAATGAGGTTTGTGATTACATGGCATTAGATTGTAATTAAGTCCATTAAGTTGATATTGAAAGCTATTATATTTAACAATAATTACACACAAGAAACAGAAAAACATCTTGTTAGTTTCAGTTTTTAGTTTATTTTTATATATTTCTTCATTAACAAGTCAATATCCTGAAAATATATTTTATATTTAAATTTGAGGAAGAGTTATACTCAAAATATATAATTAACTATGTTTATATATAATTATATATATTTTTATATAATTATATATATTTTTATATATATATATTTATATAATTATATGTATTTATATATATATTTTAATATAATTATATATATTTTTATATATTTATATATATTTTTATATATAATTATATATTTTTTGTATTATTTTCCTCTTATTTTTATTGTTTACAAACCGGATTGTTTATATGCAATTTTATTTGTAGTATGGTTAAGTCATAGATATAAATTATGAGAAATTATTACAAAACTACCTGACAGCAATTATGACTTTTATGATGTTAGCAGAGGATTTAATGGAATGGAAATAATCGAGAATGTTATCTTCATTTATCTCAGAAATTTATTATCACAAGAGAACATTGAAATAAGGTGACGATCCAATCACAGGGCCTGTAATAGACAGCTGAACCTGCTAGAAATAACAGCTAAAACACTACCAAATAATGTGAAGTTTCGGTCAGGTTAGATTAAACACTGGACCAATAAGAGACAACTGAACCTGCTGGAAATAACAGCTGAAATACTACCAAATAATGTGAAGTTTCGGTCAGGTTAGATTAAACACGGGACCAATAAGAGAGAGCTGAACCTGCTGGAAATAACAGCTGAAACACTACCAAATAATGTGAAGTTTCGGTCAGGTTAGATTAAACACGGGACCAATAAGAGACAGCTGAACCTGCTGGAAATAACAGCCAAAACACCAGCACATAATGTCAGTTTAGATGAGATTCGATTAAACCTGATTCACGTTAAACCCTGATATCGGTTTTAAAAGGAAACATTCGGTAATTTTATTAGCAGGCAGAAGCACCCCCTACGTCTACTACACAACTACAGTGAGTGTTTCAACAAATACCCATCTATATGAGTGTGTGGCCTTGGAACACAAGGTTTGAAAGATTTCTCACACGCCTCCAAACAGAAATACAGAGAGGTTCAAATAATTAGCTATCATTTGAGATATATCTCAGAAACTAACACTATCTATTGGCAATTAGTGATATAATGTTGACAACTTTTGAAGAATACATCTTATGTTGCTCAAGCAAGTATTGCACCAAGAACAATCAAACGTCGGCGTGAAGAGATTAGGAATTTATTTGTTTTAACATAGGTTTCCGTGTCTAATGTAAATTGTTTACATATGTTGACTACAATATATATTGTTCAATCGTATGCAATACTTAATTATTTGTTACACTTCATCAGAAAGCCTATAGTAGCGGAATTCAACTGTTCACTACGCGGTAGAGTTCAGCAATGAGATTTTCGTTTAAGAAAATGTAAATAAGTTTAAAATATAAAATAATCAGTTCGTGTGATAGTAGAGAGGAGAGGGAGTGTGTGTGTAGATGGGGGGGGGGATATGGGTAAAGAGTTTTACATGACCGATCTGTGTGCTGTGATGAGGAACAATTATTCTTTGATCATTGGTATGGGTGAAGATTTTGATATTTACCATATATGGTCGAGAGGGTAGAGAATGTATAAAGAGAAGATCAGAAAAGGAGGGGGTAGAAATTAAGAGTAGGATAGTGTGGGTAGGGAGGAAAGGAATTAAGAAAATGTGATTCTTTTGAATATTACTGAATCAAATGCCAAAGCAATTGTATTAAATAGAATGTAGTTAAATCTAGGTAATAAGGTTCGAATCTTGCTCTAGTCCAGTTTGTATTTAGCGAAGGTTTTTCGAAACTTGTATTTGCAATAAACATCCTATCGTGCTGGGAATTTAGTACTTCCGCTAAGCATAATTCACAGAAGAGTCTTTCATTCCGGTATGGACGAGCGAATTTTAGCACCGATCATTGTAGTGTGAATTTAATATTAGCGTGCTTCAGATCCGACATTTTCTTTTTCGCCTGGGTCGTAGATCTAGCTAAACTTGGGGTTTTTAAATGTGTGGGTGTGTGCATACCAACTTTTCTTGAAAATATTCAAAGTGGAACCCACATATTTATATATCACCAGTTTAGATTTTCCCACACATTGATAAATGATATTTTTGTACAAACATTTAACCGATACAGGACAATTGCTGGGATTTCTGCTGTTGCAGTTTGTCCGTGTATAGTGCGTGGTTTCCTCCCTGGTTCCAGTGTTAGGGGTGTTATACAGGGTATTTTGTTGTTGCTCAGGATATACGCGTGAAGTGGAAGAGACGTTGGTATTTGCTGAGTGTTGGAGGCTGCGGGTGTTGCTAGGGGTTCAGATTTTGTCCGTGTATCCGTTGGCTGTTGGTATTGATGTACCTGCGGAGGTGTTTGTCATTCAATTGCATTATGAAATAGCCCCAAAGGGCGGTGGATTGGCAGTATCGGTAGAGGGTCGGACGCCATGCTTTGCAGCATATTTACGTCCCTTTACGGACTGAGTTCAAATCCCGCCGAGGTTAACTTTGCCTTTCATCCTTACGGGGTCGATAAAATAAAGTACCAGTAATGCACTGGGTAATTGCTGGCCTTGTGCCTAAAGTAGAAACAATTATGAAATAGCCCATGTTAGATGTGGTGGAATAGGATAGGCCGGTGGTGTCTCTATTTAGTATTCTATGGAATGTGTGTGTTGGGGGGAAAGTATTCGTCCATAAGTTTGAAGAAGAGATAGGATAGCTTAGTAGTTACGAAGATCGTTATGCGGAGGATAATACCATAGGTATGATTTTGTGTGGAACTTCCTTGGTGTTTTCATAGTTGCAGTATTATTATTTGTCCCGCCTTTGTGGGGCATTAAGCCGTTGGTATTTAAATTTGCAAATTTTATATGTATACTTGTGATGTATGGGGTGGTTGGGTTTTCCTCCGCATGGTGTGTCTGGAAGAAACTTCATTGGTTCACTATAACCGGCCTTAAGTAGAGCAGCATTGTTGTAGTCCACGTGTCTGTTGACAGAGGATTCAGAGGCAGACAATCTGGAGATCCTAAGGGATACATTTTTAACAATGGGTATATATATATATATATATATATATATATATATATATATATATATATATATATATATATATATATAAAGAGTCGAGACGCGACAGCTAAACTCTTACCGTTTCTACAGCCTAGTTTCAGACTCTTCAAGTTTGGAACTAGCCATTGAAACAGTGACAGCTTAGCTGTCGTGTCCCTCCTCATTATATTAGACTGGGTTGAATCGGAAGTAACCACAGTAAGTAAGGTACTCAATACATTGCAGAGTATAAAAGTTTTAATATAGATGAGATTCTACAGGACTAGAACTGTTTCATTCTTTAGAAATCATCAGGAATCAGGATTCCTGATGATTTCTAAAGAATGAAACAGTTCTAGTCCTGTAGAATCTCATCTATATTAAAAAAAAAAAAAAATGTATATATATATATATATATATATATATATATATATATATATATATATATATATATATATATATATATATATACATATATATATATATATATAATAAGAGGATTTCCAACTTTGTCTGATTTACTCGTTTTAATTCCAATCCTTTAAAATTTATAATGGTATTATAATGAAGTAGTATGATAGAATATTAAATTCTAAGTGTTAATTGAACAAGTACTTTCAAGCTTTCGCAATTTTCAGGTTCATAATGTGTGGTGACAGTCAAGTTTGCAATTTTCAACTATGGAAAATTGAAAATTTGACTGACACCACACATTATGAACCTGAAGATTGCGAAAGCTTGAAAGTACTTGTTCAATTAACACTTAACATTTAATATTCTACCATACTACTTCATTATAATACCATTATAAATTTTAAAGGATTGGAAATAAAACGAGTAAATCAGACAAAGTTGGAATTCCTCTTATTATATATATATATATATATATATATATATATATATATATATATATATGTATATATATATATATATATATATATATATATATATATATATATATATATATATATATATATATATATATATATCAGGATAGAAACAGTTTGAAATTAGTGAGACCACTACTCAAGTGAGAGAATATGTTCCGAAATCATTGCAACGCACAATAAATTGAGTTCAGGTGCATCAATGATTTTTCGTTTTCTATATATATATATATATATATATATATATATATAAATATATGTAAGTATATATATATATATATATGTAAGTATATATATATATATATATATATAAATATATGTAAGTATATATATATATATATAAATATATGTAAGTATATATATATATATATATATATAAGTATATATATATATAAGTATATATATATATATATATAAGTATATATATATATATATAAGTATATATATATATATATATATAAGTATATATATATAAGTATATATATATAAGTATATATATATATAAGTATATATATATATAAGTATATATATATATATATAAGTATATATATATATATATATATAAGTATATATATATAAAGAATTAGTATATCTACTAACATATATATATACAGATGCATACCTATGCCAGCAAATATAAGTATATATATATATATATTAGTATATATATATATATATTAGTATATATATATATATTAGTATATATATATATTAGTATATATATATAAGTATATATATATATATATAAATATATATATAAATATATATAAGTATATATATAAATATATATATAAATATATATAAGTATATATATATATATAAGTATACATATATATATAAGTAAACATATATATATAAGTATATATATATATATATATATTTATATATATTTATATATATATGTATCTAATTAAAGAATGGAAAAAAAATTGTAATATAAAATGTTCATATTTTAAATACCGTATCTATGATCTGTAACCAAAGATTTACACATAAAACTATGATGAAAGATTGTTAAATAAATGTAAACACATTAAACCAAAGGGATTTGTAACGTCTAACCATGGGCGATTCCAAGCGGGTTACTTTCAAATGGGTGGAAATCTTAGTAATTTGTTCCGCCTGTGGAATCAATGCTGCTTTTCGATGCGTTATTAACTGTATCTATCCTTACACTACACAATAAACAGGTATATAAAATCATTGGATAGTGACTATATTTTGAAAACATATATATATATCTCTTCGTTTGATGTAAAAAAAAAAACATCCGCCATATTAGTGAAAATATTTTTGCTTTATGATTCTGGAGATTTGTCATCGTTGGTTTGTTCTCCTATCTCTGTGTTTGTTTTTACAGTTTGAAAGATAGGAGCGTGTTGAGAATTTGTGGGTATATAAATGTTTATTTGGCAAATGATTTATGATGTGTTACGGCGGTCAATATAGGTGTGTGTGTGTATATATATATATATATATATATATATTACATACATATTCATACATATGTACATATATATATATATATATATGCATGTACATATGTATGAATATATACATATATATATATATATAGATATATAGATATATTGGTCTATGTATCCATATATATATATATATATATATACATACATGTATATATACATACATGCTCGTATTCCCATACATATACCTGCAAATATATAGACTCACATTTATATATACATATATCTATCTATCTATCTATCTCCCCCTCTCTCTCTCATATATATATATATATATATATATATATATATATATATGTACGGCAACACTCATCTTTTTCCATTTCTCCGAGGGTTATAAACCCCAATATCAGGCTAGAAATGTCTTTAGTCTAAAATACGGTGAAAGCTTATAGTTTCTAATTTCAAACTCGCGCACAGTTTTCAAAAACATACTTACATGTTTACGTTTATAATTTGCTTGTATATATATATATATATATATATATATATAACGAAGGAAGTGTGGTAAGGAACCAGATGTACCGTAACGCACCAGAGTACCCAATACTTAGGGTAGTAGAGTGGGTAATAAGAAAATGTTCAACCCCGATGGTAGAGCTCTAGCCGTTTCAACGTCTATTTCTGGAGAAATAGCCGTCGAAACGGAATGAGTTCTGCCGTGAGGGTTGAACATGTTCCTATATATATATATATATATATATATATATATATATCGATTACAACTTGCGCGTTCTTGAAGTGATCTCGTGAGATTGAAACAAAAATATTGTTATACTTTGGGAGAGATATTCTGCTAATATAATCACACGAACCAGGTGAGATTGACTTCAGTAAGTAGAATTGGAGTTAATGTTGTAGCAAGATACAAACTTTATTGGCATATATATATATTGGCATATACTTTGAGGATGAAGAACTGAGAGCTGTATGGACGGCAGCCTCACCAACGTTACCTCGAATGTGATACAGAGGAAATTAAGGTCAGCTGGACATACTCACCGACATTCAGAATTGACACTGCACTTAGTGATACTGTGGGCGCCCCTGCACGGACACACTAGAAGAGGGAGAACAATGATGACATATATTGATGCCCTAAGGACAGACACTGGTCTCTGGGACATGCTGCACATGGTGGCGATGATGAAGGAGAAAGTCCGCTAAAGAAAACTCGTCCATAGAGCTCGGGAATTTTACTCGCCTTATTTATATATATATATATATATATATATATATATATATATATATAAATATACGATATTAATAAATGGAAACTATATTTATAAAACCATATTTATTTCATTATACATATTTCAGGGATACCACATTAAATTATGGTATGCCTTCATCAGACAAAATACAATATATAACAGTTTTACAAATAGGTTTGACGTACCCTTTAAAATACAACCATTACTTTTGGAGGCTGTCTGGATAGTGATTTGTTCATATAATAGGTCATAGTGTTAAGCACAATTAGAAAAAGACGGAGAGAAAGAAAGAGAAAAGAACAAAGACAGAGAGAGAGAAAGAAAAGAGAAAGAAAACCTGGAGAAATATCGGAGAGAGCGAGAAAAGTATGGAGAAAAGAAAGAGATAGATAAAGATAGGAGGAAATAAAAGAAAGAAAAGGAAGGAATAAGAAAAACAAAGGAATAAGAAAAACAAAGGAAAGCAACAGAAAGATATCAAGTCATCATACAGAAAGAGAAACTCAAGAGAGAGAAATACTATATAGATTTCTTGCTCTTGTGATGGCATGTAAACAGAAATGCAGATACTAATGTTTCTGGGTATTACCCTTCATCAGTACAGCTCACTGTTCACCTGCCAACTGTCAGAACTAGTGAAAATATATGCTATTTTCTAAAATATACAGTGACTGATCGGCCTGATTTGCATATTAGCAGATCGCTGATTAGTCATATTTGCATGTCAGCAGACTGGCCAGTCAGTTTCCTGTATACAAGCGATCAATGGCCGGCTTTGCCATATTCAAATAAATAATTTATAAAAAAATTATCGCTCCACATGGTTGAATACAGTAAATGTAATCTGAGTTTTTCGAATATTAATAATTGTTTCTACTGTTGGCACAAGGCCAGCAATAATCCCAGTGCATTACTGGTACTTTATTTTATCGACCCCGTTAATTGAAAGGCAAAGTTAACCTCGGCGAGATTTGAACTCAGAATGGCAAGGGCCGTAACTCTACGAATATTTATAATAACATTGCGATTATCCAAACAGCCTCATTTTTAAAGCCATATCAGTGGAATGAGCCCCTCATTCTTGCTCTTGTGTTGGCAGGCAAACAAACACAAACACACACAAACATATAGATATGTGTGTGAGTGTGTTAAAGGGTAAAAGCCCCTTCGGTCAGTAATGACTATGTGATTGGCACCTAGAAAGTTTCCTTCCGACGCAAAAGACTGGGCAAGGTTTTTTTTTTGGAAGACCAGCAGTTGCCCATAGATACCTGTCTCAACCTCTTCCCACCATTGATGTTGGCCAAGGGAAAGGAAATGGCCAATACAGCTTGGCAACAGTGACATAAAAACTCAGTACTACAGCTAAGTAAACTGGAGCAACGTGAAATAAGGGGTCTTGTTCAAGGACACAACACAAAGCCCGGTCCGAGAATCGAAGTCACAACCTCAGGATTGTGAGCCCGACGCTCTAAACAGTAAGAGATAAATATATATATATATATATATATATATATATGTATATAAATATATATATATATATGTATATTTATATACATATATATATATATATATATATATATATATATATATATATATATATACATATATATATTCAAAGGAGCTCTTAAGAGTCAATGGCCATCCAAAATCACCGGGAGAAATAACCCATTAGCCTTTGTCAAGGCAGAATTCTAGGAGAAGGAAAACTCTGATATAACACCTGCAACCCTGATGGTATCCAATGATGTTGACTTGTTCTTCTTTT
>OZ024749.1:7548963-7551463 GCA_964016885.1 Eledone cirrhosa | reverse complement strand
TAATTCTACATAAATGTTTGAACTGTAGGTATGTTGTAAAACACCTATTTATATGAACGATACATACACTTATGATATATGAACGATACATACACTTTAACATATAAATGCAACGTTGTTATATTACATTTATAAAGAAATATTACATTTATATAAAACACAGTTGTAGAATTAAAAACTAACTGAAAAGAAATATTACCCAAGCTGTGAATAACTTTAAATTTGATTCTGACAGAACTTTGTCGTAACTTTTAAAGAAGATCATCGACTATTTTGAAAAATAAATACGAAATATTAGTGAATAGACGAACTCATCATGGCAAAAAGTACAAGTCTCCTTCGACCAAATCGCAATTACAACCGTTGTACACAGTGGACCTACGAGCTTAACAAAGTATTATATGAAGCATACAAACAATCTGAACCCCAAAAGTTCGGTTTTATGCAAAGGCTAAAAACTTTATGGAACTCCAAACACCCAGAATTAGACTTTTCTCCAAAGCATTTAAATGAACAGGCAAAACGTATCATTAGATGTAAATTGATACATCTAACGGAATCGAGTGATACTACAAATACATCCCTTGTAGACAACCACCCCACCTCCACTGACAGACAAAGAGAATGGCCGGCTAAATCTAACAGTGAACAGCTCACCAACAATTTTGCTGAAATTCATCCCACTTCCACTGAAGAACAGCGAGAAAGGTCAGCTGACTCTAGTAGTAATTGTCACCACATCAACAACGAGGCTGAAATTCATGACTCTACTGAACAAACAGAGCACCAAAAACTTGTGGGCTCCCTACATGTGATATGGAATGATATGTTTCAAGAGATACACAGCCTTAATGTGAGTGACAGACCATACAACACTAGAGTCAGTAAAGAACCCACTAAATTGGAATTGGAAGCGGTGAACGAAATAGCTGGCAATTATCTGAAGGCTATACGATCTAAAGGTGTAGAAACGACATTTGAAACGCTTAATGTTTTGTTATATGTTTCAGCTGTCACATTGCTAGCATATAACACACATCTAAAACCACGCAATCAAGATACAAACAGAAAGCCTGAACCAGCGTGGATGCGAAATTTAAAAACCAAAATTTTGTCCCTGAGACGAAGTATCTCACACATCGCAGTCGTTATGAAATGCAACATAGAGAGCAACTTCACACAACACCAGGAAGACCTAAAGAAAAAGTTAGAGAGAAGATTTGGAGATACAAAATTTAAAACTTTGAACTCCAAATTACACCAGTTGAAACAACAACTCACAGCTACAACAGAAAGACTAAAATATAAGTCAACAGCACATAAACGACAAGTGCTAAATAGATTGTTTGCCAGAGATCCTAAATCAGTTTATCGCAGCTTTGGTGGCAAAAGCTCAATCTCTGTAAATGACACCCCTTCAAAAGAACAGGTTGAGAGCTACTGGAGATCTGTATGGGAAACGGATGACGGATTCAACAGACAAGCTAATTGGCTAAAAGAACTGGAACAGGACTACTGCCAACATGTCCAGACAAAACAATATGACATAGATGGGTCAATACTGGAAACAGCTCTACAGAAAATGTCGAATAGGAAATCGCCAGGCCCAGACCTCATTACAGGATACTGGTTGAAGAATTTCACTTTCTATCGGCAAGATCTCATACGGCTGTTTACAGAAACCATTAAGGGCACACAAGAACTGCCCAGATGGTTATCAACTGCCTCTACTCTCCTCATTCCCAAAAATAGCCAAACCACCCTTGCTAAAAATTACCGCCCAATTGCCTGCCAAAACATCATGTATAAATTATATACTGGGTGCCTTAACCTGTTCTTACAGGATCACTGTGCTACCAACAACATCATAACACCTGAGCAAGCTGGTGGAAAGAGGGAGGTGTGGGGTTGCATAGATCACCTACTAACTAACAAAATAATTCAGGAAAAAACAACAAAGAATCGCAGAAACATGACTGTCGTGTGGCTGGACTATCAAAAAGCATTTGATAGTGTACCTCATGGGTGGATTGTTAAGGCTTTACAGTTAGCTAAAGTCCCACAACCATTGGTAGCTGCTGTTGAACGCCTGACCAAGAACTGGTACACCAGTTTGATCCTTAGAGGTGAGAAGGAGCAGGTTAGGACTGATAAGATACATTACCAGAAGGGCATCTTTCAGGGTGATAGCTTGTCGGTGCTACTCTTCGTTCTCTCACTGAATCCACTATCTTACCTACTCAGGAAACAAGGTCGACAAAGAAGTGGGACCAGAAGTATCTCCCATCTTTTCTTTGTTGATGACCTGAAGTTGTATGGGCCAAATATCAATGACATCAAGAAACAATTGGACCTCATTACACAATTTTCAACCGACATCAAAATGAAATTTGGTGAGTCCAAGTGTGCATATTTGGCAGTAAAACGTGGAAGAGCTGTGCCCTCCTCTAGAAATCTAGAGATGAACGGCCTGACAATACAACCTCTGCAGTCAGGTGAC
>OZ024749.1:7538963-7543963 GCA_964016885.1 Eledone cirrhosa | reverse complement strand
TTGTTCTTTGTTTTTATTTCATTGATTTTATTAATTTTATATATATATATATATTATATATATATAAATATATATATATATAACAAAGGAATTGTGGTAAGGAACCAGATGGACCATAACGCACCAGAGTACTCAATACTTAGGGTAGTAGAGTGGGAAATAGGAAAAAGTATGACCCCGACGGCAAAGCTCAAGCCGTTTCGACGGCTATCATCAGTCCATAAAATAGCCGTCGAAACGGCTTGAGCTCTGCCGTCGGGATCATACTTTTTCCTATACATATATATAAATATATGTTGTACTGTTATAATCGGATAGAATATTCTACATGAAACATTAACGCCAGCAGGTGTTCTACATTAGTCACAGTCTCATCTTTGGTTTTCATCTTTTTTTGTAACCCCTCCTCCTCTCCTTCCCCTCCCCCATCCTTCTACCACTCCACCTCCTCCAACCTTTCCTCCTTCTATTACGCCGTCGCCTCCATCTCATCATTGTTAACATCGTCACCAATATCATCACCATCATCATCATCATCATCACCATCACCATCATCCTTACTATCATCACCATTGATTGTATGGCTGTCAATTACAAAAGCCCTAATCACGACCATCATCACCATCATCATCATCAACATCCTTATCACCATCCTTAACAACCTCATCATCATCATCACCATCAGCACCACCATTATCACCATCCCCATCATCATCATCATCGCCATCATCACCATCATCACCATCACCATCAGTATCATCCCCATCACCATCCTTACTACCATCACCATTAATAGTATGGTGTCAATTACAACAGCCCTTATCAAGATCATCTTCACCATCATCACCATCATCACCATCATCACCATCACCATCATCACCATCACCATCAGTATCATCCCCATCACCATCCTTACTACCATCACCATTAATAGTATGGCTGTCAATTACCACAGCCCTTATCAAGATCATCTTCGTTCTCCATAAAATAAATAACTATTATTCTTACTACTGCGACCTTTCACATCTGCATCACGTTTATCATAGATACTATCTTTACAGTCCCGATGAGTCAATTGATATACGAAGTAGCAGTCATTTTGCCCTCAAATCACTACCATTAGCCTTAAAGATGGAGATAGGACCCCAAAAATAACGCAGTGCTTGATACCTTCTCAAACGACGGAATGGTTTGATCATAGATCTGCTTCGCTGTTGACCTATCACTAAATACCACCAACAAACACTTCATACTAAGCTATGTTCTGTTGACCTATCACTAAATACCACCTACAAACACTTCATAGTAAGCTATGTTCTGTTGACCTATCACTAAATACCACCTACAAACACTTCATAGTAAGCTATGTTCTGTTGACCTATCACTAAATACCACCAACAAACACTTCATAGTAAGCTATGTTCTGTCGACTTATCACTAAATACCACCAACAAACACTTCATATTAAGCTATGTTCTGTTGACCTATCACTAAATACCACCAACAAACACTTCATAGTAAGCTATGTTCTGTCGACCTATCACTAAATACCACCAACAAACACTTCATAGTAAGCTATGTTCTGTTGACCTATCACTAAATACCACCAACAAACACTTCATAGTAAGTTATGTTCTGTTGACCTATCACTAAATACCACCAACAAACACTTCATAGTAAGTTATGTTCTGTTGACCTATCACTAAATACCACCAACAAACACTTCATATTTAGCCATGTTCTATTGACCTATCACTAAATACCATCAACAAACACTTCATAGTAAGCTATGTTCTGTTGACCTATCACTAAATACCACAAACAAACACTTCATAGTAAGCTATGTTCTGTTGACCTATCACTAAATACCACCAACAAACACTTCATATTAAGCTATGTTCTGTTGACCTATCACTAAATACCACCAACAAACACTTCATACTAAGCTATGTTCTGTTGACCTATCACCAAATACCACCAACAAACACTTCATAGTAAGCTATGTTCTGTTGACCTATCACTAAATACCACCAACAAACACTTCATACTAAGCTATGTTCTGTTGACCTATCACTAAATACCACCAACAAACACTTCATAGTAAGTTATGTTCTGTTGACCTATCTATCACTAAATACCACCAACAAACACTTCATAGTAAGCTATGTTCTGTTGACCTATCACTAAATACCACCTACAAACACTTCATAGTAAGCTATGCTCTGTTGACCTATCACTAAATACCACCAACAAACGCTTCATACTAAGCTATGTTCTGTTGACCTATCACTAAATAATACCAACAAACGCTTCATAGTAAGTTATGTTCTGTTGACCTATCACTAAATACCACCAACAAACACAGAAAGCCAGACAAGGAATATTGAACTAGTTTCGTTGTTGTTACAACTCATCAGCAATATTTACCTATCTACCGGCCTTTCTGGAGAATCGTAAAAGCACATATCGTTATATGCTTTTTCTATGAAAATTAGTAGTGGGCAGACTAATTTTATGAACATTTTATGAAAATTTTATGAAAACTGACTAAGCGTCAGTCATACAAAAGTGAGTTACAAACGAAACGAAATTTAATTTCGTTTCGTTATTTGTTTTTATTGTCTCCGTTGAACCGGTACGTACTCACACTCTATGCAAATTAGTCTGCCCACTACTAATTTTCATAGAAAAGGCATATAACGATATGTGCTTTTACGATTCTCCAGAAAGGCCGGTAGATAGGTAAATATTGCTGATGAGTTGTAACAACAACGAAACTAGTTCAATATTCCTTGTCTGGCTTTCTGGAGAATAGAGGAAAGGTGTTTCCTCAAAAACCAGTATGACTCTAAAAACCGGTTTGTCTGTGTGTTTACATACAGAATAGCTGGATACTCACAGTAAAGTAACCAGTAAAAGACTTGGTACATCTACATATGTATACGTGTGTGTATTCATATGCATACTAGTATTTCAGTATACATATGCGGATGTACATTTTTAACTTAATTGTTTAAGCGTCAGTCATACAAAAGTGAGTTACAAACGAAACGAAATTTAATTTCGTTTCGTTATTTGTTTTTATCGTCTCCGTTGAACCGCTACGTACTCACACTCTATGCAAATTAGTCTGCCCACTACTAATTTTCATAGAAAAAGCATATAACGATATGTGCTTTTACGATTCTCCAGAAAGGCCGGTAGATAGGTAAATATTGCTGATGAGTTGTAACAACAACGAAACTAGTTCAATATTCCTTGTCTGGCTTTCTGGAGAATAGAGGAAAGGTGTTTCCTCAAAAACCAGTATGACTCTAAAAACCGGTTTGTCTGTGTGTTTACATACAGAATAGCTGGATACTCACAGTAAAGTAACCAGAGAAAGACTTGGTACATCTACATATGTATACGTGTGTGTATTCATATGCATACTAGTATTTCAGTATACATATGCGGATGTACATTTTTAACTTAATTGTTTAAGCGTCAGTCATACAAAAGTGAGTTACAAACGAAACGAAATTTAATTTCGTTTCGTTATTTGTTTTTATACATATATATATACATATATATATACATATATATATACATATATATATATATATACATATATATATATATATACATATATATACATACATTTATATATATACATATATATATACATATATATATATACATATACATATACATATATATATATACATATACATATATATATATACATATATATATACATATATATATACATATATATATACATATATATATACATATATATATATACATATATATATACATATATATATACATATATACATATACATATATATATACATATATATATACATATATATATACATATATATATATATACATATACATATATATCTATACATATATATATATACATATATATATATATATATATACATATATATATATACATATATATATATACATATATATATATATATACATATATATATATACATATATATATATACATATATATATATACATACATATATATATATATACATATATATATATATATATACATATATATATATATATATACATATATATATATACATATATATATATATATATATATGTGCCAGAAAACCTTCTATCCCAGTCTGTTGTCCCAGTTTTCAAAAAGGGAAACAAATCCCTTGCCGTGAATTACCGTCCAATCTCACTCACCTCTCATATCATTAAGGTATTTGAGCGAGTGGTGAGAACGCGAATGACCCACTTCCTTGAGAGTAACAATATGCTGAACTCCAACCAGCATGGATTCCGTAATGGAAGGGATTGCCTGACGCAACTACTGCATCACTTTGATGACATTTTGAGAGCCTTGGGAGAGGGTTCCAACACTGATGTTATCTACCTTGATTTCAGCAAGGCCTTTGACAGGGTTGATCATAACATTCTACTGAGAAAGCTGTCCAATATTGGTGTCACTGGAAAGCTGCTGCAGTGGATCAAGAGCTTCCTGTCAAACAGAACCCAACATGTTGTAGTTGAGGGAGTCAAATCAAGCCCAGCCAAAGTCAGTAGTGGAGTCCCACAAGGCACTGTGTTGGGCCCACTTCTCTTCATCATCTATATTAATGACATCACTGACATCATCAAACACAGCAACATTAAAATTTTCGCTGATGATTCCAAGCTCCAAAAGATCATCAATGGCGTGGATGACCGGATAAGCCTTCAGTCAGACCTACTGGCTATAACCCAATGGGCAGAAAAGAACAACATGTTACTGAACGAAGACAAATTCGAACTGATCCACTTTGGAAAAGAGGATGCTCTGAAACTCCCGTACTCCCTTCCCCCCGGGGAAACTCTCGTGGCATCTAACAACATCAGAGACTTGGGAGTAACCGTGGACAGCAACATAAGCTGGACCACGCATATAAGCAGCAAAGTTGACATGGCCCGCAGAATGTGTTCCTGGATCCTCAGAACCTTCCAGTCGAGAGATTCCC
>OZ024749.1:7518963-7526463 GCA_964016885.1 Eledone cirrhosa | reverse complement strand
TCGGGTCGTTGGCGACTAAACTGGCAACCCCACCAAGGTTTCTTGGTGAGGAGGGTGACTTTCGACATCCTGCAGGACTACAAACAAAACCTGTCAAAGGGCAAAGGAGCTCTTAAGAGTCAATGGCCATCCAAATTCACCGGGAGAGATGACCCCTTAGCCTTTGTCAAGGCAGAATTCTAGGAGAAGGAAAACTCCGATATAACACCTGCAACCCTGATGGTATCCAATGATGTTGACTTGTTCTTCTTTTTGGTAAATATCATCTTGGTTAAGAGAGTGAGACTGGCTTTGTACAGTGCCTTTTCTCACTATAAAAGCTTCACAGCACAGGCATTGCTTTATATCTGGAGATCTCTCTGCACTTGTCGTCACATGGTACCATGGGCCCAGCACTATGTGTCAATAATTGTCACAAGTGTAGTGTTTGTACCAGAGTTTTCAAGTCGCTGGCTGGACTAAAAATTCACACTCGTTCAGCGCATCGGTAGGAGTTCTCCTACATGGATATAAAGTAGTGGCCGTACTCGAAAACGAGTTGGCAGCCACCATGTATGTATGTATGTATGTATGTATGTATGTATGTATGTATGTATGTATGTATGTATGTATGTGTATGTGCGCGTGCGTGCGCGCGCGTGTGTGTGTGTAAAAGGTAAACAGAAATAACAACACAATCCGTACAGTATATGGAAGGAATATATTAACGCTTGATATAGCAGGAAGAGGGTCGTAACATTTCGGACGCTAGTCCTTCATCAGAAGAAAGAATTAGAAATAAGATAGATTGAAGGACGGGCGGGGTGGGATTGGAAAAAATGTATTTAGATAAAAATAACAGGTCATTGATGTTGACATCTCTTGGAAAATGTATGTATGTGTTTAAATATAAATAGTTCCATTTATTATAATTTCAGTTGGTTACTTTGATAACCAGATGGTTGCTTAGTTGTTGATTTTCATTTAAGATCTTTCGTCACACATTATGTGACATGCTCAGTCTCTACTTTTCTTGTTATTTTTGTGTCTCACCTTTATTTTGTCTTACACCATCTTGTGTGTGTGTGTGTGTGTGTGTGTGTGTGTGTGTGTGTGTGTGTGTGTGTGTGTGTGTGTGTGTGTGTGTGTGTGTGTGTGTGTGTGTGTGTGTGTGTGTGTGTGTGTGTGTGTGTGTGTGTGTGTGTGTGTGCGTGCGTGCGTGCGTGTGCGATCGTGCGTGCGTGTGCGATCGTGCGTGTGCGTGTGCGTGTGTGTACACAATATGACCATACAACGTATTAGAATTGATGTAGTAACTTGAATGACAAAGTATAACACGGTGATGTGATGCCTTCAGCAGCAGTGGAACTGTGTAAAGAACCTTGTGTGGGTGTAAATGTGTTTATCCAGCATTCTATTGCATCAAATTGGATTTATGTCTTACGTTAGTAAAGAATTGTCGTATTTACTTTTTTCGTTTTGTGAATACAGTTTCATAGAAAAAGGAAACAGAAGAAAAAAAGGAAAATATAAAGAAAAAAGAGAAAAAGAAACAACAAACGGGAGGCGGAGGGGGGGTAAGAATTCTAGTGTCGCAGAAGAGAGGCGACGGGTGAAGGAGGGGGGGGGGGGGATGGTTGGGCTTTTGACCCTAGGGCACGGAGGCAGAATGGCTCCACCACATGGAGAAGACCGCAAAGGCATTCCCGTGGACAATGGCCAGCGACACCCGCTGCATCAGCCACCCAACCTCGCGTTCTTTTGAAACCAATCGTATACATCTACACATATATATTTCCGCTACTTCCGTCCGTCACACAATGTGTGTAAAAGGAAGGAAGGAGTTGGTGGAAAATACTATAGCAAAACAGTGGTTGGTGGTGTCTCATTTGCTACGCTGCATGTAAGTGTATGTGTATGTATGTTGTGTAAATGTATGTGTGTGTGTGTTTGTTTGTGTGAATGTTTGTGTATGTTTATGAGAATATATGTCTGTGAGTGTGTATTTTTGTAAGTGTGTCTGTATTTGCCAGTTTATATATATATATATATTCATACATATAAATGTATGAATATATATATATATACACACAGTCACAAATATAGACATACCCGTCAGTGTGTTTGAAAAATAAATTCTAGGACGTAGAAAGCTGCAATAGCATTGTGACAGATATAGTGGATATACTATGGTAAAAAATAGAACCAATGTTTTTAAATCAATAACCATTTATATCGATATGTAATAGAAACTCCGGTTACCGATCTGAACATTTATATTACATATTCAAATAACTTCTTAAAATTTAGAACATAAATAATGCTTTCGTGGAAATATTGGGAAAATGTTTAGAAAGAGGGTTGAATAAAAAAATTATAAAACTGAAATATGCAGCTTACACCTGTATGCAGTTCTAGATGGCTTCATTCGAGGTTACATATCTTAGGATGATTCTCGGACGCTTTAACGATAGATCTACATCTCAGTCCTACACACTTTTCCAATCCCACCCCGCCCGTCCCTTCAATCTATCTTATTTCTCATTCTTTTTTCTGATGAAGGACTAGCGTCCGAAATGTTACGACCCTCTTCCTGCTATATCAAACGTTAACCTAATATATTCCTTCCATATACTGTACCGATTGTGTTGTTATTTCTGTTTACCTTTCACACACACACACACACACACACATATATATATATATATATATATATATACAGTGGCGAACAGTCCAGGTTGCCAGCTTGCCCAATGACTATAAACAAATCGCACAACCTGGTCCAGTAACTTGGTCAGCTAGGCCGTACGTCTTCAATATCTACTGAAGATAGACTATGAGCAATACAAATTTGGATAGAGCTAAATCTATATTCGTTGACAATTGACTGTGTACATCAGAGTTTCTCAAACATTTTAAGCCCCCACCCCCCTCACGGCCTTTTTAATACCCTCAGCGGTCCCCAACCCCTATTTCCAGGCAGACGTACCTACATGCAAATGATAAATATATATAATAAATAAAATCGTTAATATATATATAACAAATAATATAATATATACTATGTATAAATAAATATTATATATTTTTTTAATATATAATATCTATCATTTGATATTTAAGATACTTTTATATCCGCTATAGCACCCCCTCAGACCCCAGTACCCCCTGAACCATCTCAACACTCCCCGGCGGGTGATAGCGCCCACTTTGATAACCTCTGGTGTAAGTCATGGCCTTTCAATTGGCCTCGCAAATACTTCGCGGTGGGTCATTCCTCTTTGACAACCCAGTCCTCCAATATGTTTAGCCTGCCACCAGAAGCAATTATCCTTTTTCTAAATCTCTTCAGTATTTTCTTCTCAAATATTTGCCATCTTTAATACTATATATCTTCATTGTAGTGGTGTCTCATACGGCTTGTCTTGGTCATTTTTAACATAATGGCGCTTATATCTCGTTGGACGTGAACACGGTCCATTTCTTAGAGAGGGGGAGAGAGTGTCAGAATGAGAGAGGGAGTGAAATGGAGAAGGAGAGAGACTGACTGAGTGAGAGAGTAAGTGGGACATAATGAAGAATTGTCTATCCCCAATACCACCGCGCCCTAGGTCTGGATCCCACCCCGTCCCATTCTCCTCGGACCCTAGAACCCTTGCCATTTCCGTTCCATTTCCGTTCCTTTTCCGTGCTCAGAAGCACCATGGGTCCAGTGGAAGACACTCAACCGCCTGCGAACAGGAATGGGGCGATCAAAAGCTGCTATGGCCAGGTGGGGCTACAAGACCGCCCCAAACATCAGCGAATGCGGAGAGCAGGACCATACGCTTAAAAGTGCAGCTTAAAAGATCTCACAGAATTTAATAATAATGCAAAGGACTGTGTAAAGAAATGGGAAACTGTCATATAACCACGTGCACCGAAGATACAAAAAGAAGATATCCACAAAAGACATCAGCAAAAACTATAAAAAAAATTGTTTCTACTTTTGGCACAAGGCCAGCAATTACCCAGTACATTACTGGTACTTTATTTTATCGACCCCGTAAGGATGAAAGGCAAAGTTAACCTCGGCGGGATTTGAACTCAGAATGGCAAGGGCCGTAACTCTATGCGTCAAAGCATGGTGTCCGACCCTCTACCGATACTGCCAATTCACCGCCCTCGATAATTATTTAGAGTTATCAAACACAGTAATATTATTCTCTCCAAATCTGACCCCAAGCTGCTACAGGTAGAATAATCTATTCCAGTATTCCATTAATCCTCTATTTATAGACTTTAAAATAAAAGATGGCTCCCACGTAATTAGAACTCACGTCACAGAGCCGGAAAGAAGAGAAGAAATTATTATATCTGACGTTCTAATGTATCTGTCAGTCAGTTGTCAATAGACAGGTATAGGGGAGACAGAGAGAAAGAGGGGAGACAGAGAGAGAGAGAGGGAGACATAGAGAGAGGGGGAGACAGAGAGAGGGGGCAGACAGAGAGAGGGGAGACAGAGAGAGAGAGGGGAGACAGAGGGAGAGGGGGAGACAGAGAGAGAGGGGACGGTGGGTATATAGCTCACTAGCTCGATATATTTAGACAGGTAGATAGATAGATAGATAGATAGATAGATAGATAGATAGATAGATAGATAGATTTCTTTATTAGCCACAAGGGCGCAACAAGAAAGGGGACAATACAAAGACATGTCGGGGAATTTACATACAGTCGTGTAAAAAATATAAAAACAAACAATTTCAACAATCGAAATCCCCAATAGGGGGGAGGCGCCACAAATGGGTTGTTTAATACCCCGTCGATAGAACAACCTCAACTTCAGGAGCGTGTTGTGCAAGTGCTCCTTTCTTCCTTTTGCTCTCTTCTTCAACCTACAGGCTTATAAACAGAGAAGGCCCAATCACTTGGGCCATTTTAGCTTCATTCACCCACCTTTCAGTAAATTTGCTGGGGTGCAGTGCCTCTCTCTCCACCCTGATTCTCCTTCTAAAGTGATACTTAAAGAAGGGAAACAATTGTTGTCTGGAGAGAAAGGCATCTGTCCTCAGTCCTCTCAACCTCGTCCACCATATAACTTCTTTCACCATAGCCACCGTACAGAGGAAAACCGCTTCTCTTTCGTTTTTGAAAGAGGCTGGCGGTTTGATCCTTACTATGGACTCGGCAGTCAACTGGATTTGTCCCATACGCGACAGCAGTTGTTCTGCATATTTCCACAGGTCGGTTACGCCCGGGCAGTGTACAATTGCGTGCAGGACTGTTTCAATGTCCTGCGGGCATCTTGGACACGTCCTCTTGGAAGGATCCCTGCCGGGGCGTCCCTGCCTGTAGATATTGTCACGAACCGGTAGAGCTCCTCGGTAGCACTGCCAGGCCAGGGACCTCTGGAAATTTTCCATAGGTCCCGGGCGGAAAGTCCTACCAAACAGACTGGTGAGCTTATTGTCTTCGACGCCCAGAGTCTCTCCGAGCACGTCGTCGCCCTTGTAACGTACAATCCATCTATAGAATGTCGAAGTAGAGTCTCCACTAATTGCTGCGCCCGCTTGTCAGAGGACTGTGAGCGCCTGAGCGCATTCAATGTGTCAGGCGCCCATCGTTTTTGCACCTTTTTTTACCCTGGACTGTAGCTCCGTCAGCGAGACGAGCTGTGGGGAAGCCTGTCTCACAATCGGTGCCCACACCGGTTGGGGGTCGGTGAGGAATACCTGGAGATGCCGCAGCCTCAGCGCATGTTTGCGCATCATCAGCCACGGCATTCCCAGCCCTCCATTGGAAGGGTGCTGACAGCAGACGGATCTCCACACCAGCGGAGCCTGCTTCTTCCACAGAAACTGGAAGAGCATGCTTTCCATCTTGGCGAGGTGTTCACGGAGACAAGGCACGACAGTCAAGCAGTAGTAGATGACGGACGCTATGAAAGTGTTCGCCACCTCCGCTCGACCTTTGAAGGACAGTTTGCACTCTGCCCACTTCTGGGTGAGTGCAAACACCTTGGCCGTGACTTCGTTCCAGTTTTTCTCCACCTGGAGGTCTGGACCGAACAAGACCCCGAGCAATTTCACGGGTCCGTCCGTCCAGCGTCCAACAACACTGTCGGACGTCATCGGTTTGCCTCTGCACGTACGGTGTTGCAAACCGACAGACTTGTCCGTGTTTAGTTTTGCTCCCGTCAGCGTTTCGTATTCTTTCAGTAAGTTGCCGATCACCCCGATTTCCGAGGTGCTCGACACCATTACCGTCACGTTGTCGGCATAAGCCGACGCCGCTTTGCGCAGTCCCGATTCTAGAGGGATGCCCTGCAACAGCTCCAATTTCCGCAGTAGTGGCTCTAGAGTCAATACATACAGAATGGAGAAGAGAAGGCACCCCTGTCGAATGGAACGCGTGATTGCGAACGGCTCCGATAGGTAGCCGTTCACCTTGACCCTCGAGCAGATGCTGGTGTGCATCGCCTCGATCCATCCTCTGAACACGGGACCGAAACCGGCCGCCTTGAGAACCGCTTCCAAGTATCGATGGTTGACCCTATAGATAGAAATATAGATAGATAGATTGGTAGATATATTTCTTTATTTGCCACGGGGCCGTACACAAATAGGACATTAACAAGACGTGTCGGCGGGGGTTTTACATAAAAATCATATAACTTTAACATTAATAAATAACAATAAACTATATAAAAATAAAACAAATGAAATCCCCAATTGGGGAGAACATTACTGCAGGGTTGTTTTACACCCCGTGGATAGAACAACCCTCAACACCAGGAACACGTTTTGTAGGTGTTCCTGTCTTCCCTCTATTTATCTTCCTCAACCTACAGGTTTATATACAGAGAAGGCCCATTCACTCAGGCCATTTTCGCCACATTCACCCATCTTTCAGCGAATTTACTGGGGTGTAGCAGCTCTCTCTCCACTTTCACCTTCCTTCTGAAGTGGTACTTAAAGAAGGGGATAAGTTGTCCGGCGAGAAAGGTGTTTGCCCTCAGTCCTTTTGACCTCGTCCACCATATTACCTCTTTCGCCATGGCCACCAGACATAGGAAAACCGCCTCTCCTTCATTCTTAAATGAAGGCGGCAGGGTGATCCTCACGAGGGATTCGGCTGACAACTGGATGCGTCCCACATATGACAGTAGCTGTTCAACATAATTCCATAGGTCGGTCACCTCTGGGCACTGAACAATTGCGTGCAGGACGGTTTCGATGTCCTGCTCGCCTCTTGGACATCTTTTGGCAGGATCTCTGCCAGAGCGTCCATGCCTGTAGATTTTGTCTCGAACTGGTAGAGCACCTCGGTAGCACTGCCAGGCCAGAGACCTCTGGAAGTTATCCATAGGCCCTGGACGGAAAGTCCTCCCGAACAGACTGGTCAGTTCGTCCTCCTTGATGCCTAGAGTTTCCCCGAGAACGTCGTCGCACTTATCCCCCACTAATCCCCTATAGAATGTCGATATAGAGTCTCCGCTGATTGCCGTTTCCGCTTGGTAGAGGGCTGTGAGTACCTAAA
>OZ024749.1:7501463-7503963 GCA_964016885.1 Eledone cirrhosa | reverse complement strand
TGTATATATATATATATAGCTGAACTACCCGTCCTTTGGACGGTTCAAGTAGCTTTCGATGTAGCTCATTAAACTAAGCAAAGTAAATTTAAACACATAGAAGAAAAACGTACGTTATGTAAACATGAAACCTTAGGCACTATTCCAGCGAAATAATTAATATGTGAGCTCGGTGTCTTTTTTGACAGCAGTAAAAGCGCATCATGAAATAGAGAAGTGAAGTGAATAATAGACACTATTATGTACAAACCATAATATTGTAAAAGTTATGACATCACTTAATGTATGAACATCAAGCTTGAAAACGATAAATTATACAATGTCAAATCTATAACTTAACTTAGTAATCTGTTAGAAATTGCTGGTTGTGAAATATACAAAATGATATTGTTAGTCTCAATGAAGCGTACTTTTGTTTCAAGTACAAAGAGTAAATTAAAATCGAATGAGCCGAATTACGAAAGATAACTCTTGTCTTACTTAAAGATAACTTTTGTCTTACTTAATCACGAGAATTCACACAAATAACCGAAACTTTTTAATGTCTCCAAAGGCCCCAATTTCGATTTTTGAAAGCCTTTGTAGATCATGCACAGGTTTTGTGCAATGAGAAGCTCTGTAAAAAGTTTCAAAGAAATCGCATGAATGGTTTAGAATATATGAGCCCTCATTAAAAATTGTCAACGCACAAACTCATACAGAAAACTTCATCTTTATATATATAACGAAGGAAATGTGGTAAGGTACCAAAGTAGCTCAATACTTAGGGTAGTAGAGTGGGTAATAGGAACAAGTAGCACATCGACGGCTGAGCTCAAGCCGTTTCGACGGCTAATTCTGGACGCAGGTTAACTTTGCCTTTCATCCTTATGGGTCGATAAAATAAAGTACCAGTAATAGAATTGGGTAATTGCTGGCCTTGTGCCAACAGTAGAAACAATTATTATTAAGAAAGCTATATGAAAATGGTAGTGAACTTAAGATTATAAGTCTTTACAATTATTGTTGCCTTTAGATTTTCTGAAATACAACAACATTCCAGTATCGTCCTCTCATCTCATTGGATGAAGTCTCGTGAGACATTTGATGTTCACCCAGTGAAGAAAGGATCCTGTATACAGCCTGTACATGATAACTCTAACTATTAGAACCACCCTATATGTCCTATGCCCAGTCACGAAACTTAAGGTATTGTTATAATATTTCCAGAGTAAATTCCCCGATAAAATTATCACCGTTTTACTTAGACAACTTTATTTCAAATTCTTCTTCTTGTGGAATCTCTCGGCACACACACGTACACATAAACACAGACAAACACACACAAACACACACACACACACACACACACACACACACACACACACACACACACACACACACACACACACACACACACATGTAAATATATCATTGATCTCTATTGTTCTGTGTTGTTAGTCCACGTTCAACTTTACGGTGTATATATACATACACACACACACAGCACACAGACATATATATATATATATATATATATATATATATATATATTTAGGAAAAAAGTCAGGACACCCAACGACTGAGCTCCGGCCGTTTTGACAGCTAATCCGAACTAAGCCACTAGTGGCTTACTTCAGATCGAGCTGTCGAACGGTGGGAACACAACAGTTGGGGTCCTGACATTTTCCTATTACCCACTCTACTAACCTAAGTATTGAGTACTTTGGTGCGTTATGGTCCATCTGGTGTCTTACCACACTTTCTTATTATAGTAATACGGTGGATTGGCAGTATCAGTAGAGGGTCGGACGCAATGCTTTGCAGCATAATTACGTCCCTTTACGATCTGAGTTCAAATCCCGCCGAGGTTGACTTTTCCTTTCACCCTTACGGGGTCGATAAAATAAAGTACCAGTAATGCACTGGGTAATTGCTGGCCTTGTGCCTAAAGTAGAAACAATTATAGTAATAATAATAAATGTGAAGAGTAAAATCCAAAGAGGGCTCGATAAGGATAAATATATATCAAATACATAAGAACTCTAGAGCAAATATTTATTAAAATAACAGATTAAAGTTTAAGCAAAGAATCGCTGCTTTCACCCTTAACGGGATCTTCTGAATATATATATATATATATAAGCAGTGAGTTATTTGGTTTGTTGATTATTCAACAAAGTTTATTTTACAACAGATTAGAAGCACTCAACGGATTTATCCGGAGTATCATTATATTAATAATATTAATTGTTTCTACTTTTGGCACAAGGCCAGTGTATTACTGGTACTTATTTTATCGACCCTGTAAGGATGAAAGGCAAAGTTAACTTCGGCGGGATAATATTAATAAAGGCAAAATAGCTTTATAAAACCTTATTTATTTTATTATACGCATTTCAAGGGTACAAATATTCAAGTAAGCTTTCGTCAAATAAAATATAATAATTGGTGTAAAGATAGTGACATATCTTCATGTGAACTTCATGTAACACACACACACACACACACACACACACAC
>OZ024749.1:7493963-7496463 GCA_964016885.1 Eledone cirrhosa | reverse complement strand
AGAAGTTTGGATAACACCCATCTACTCGGCCGTTCTTCCGGAAGCCATGTCTGAGACATCAGCCCTCACAAACCTCTTAGGAATACGGGAACGAAGAACAAGAAAAAAAAAGAAGATAATAGTTACTAAAATCTATGGTGTGTATTTTATTTTTGGGGGGATTTCTAGAAACAGACTTGTCTAAGGAAGTGTAGGCCATTCAAATATGTATATTTATTTATTTACATATTATTTGTTCTGTATATATCTAGAAAATTCTAGCTGTGTCTTGATATATCCTGATATATATCATTTAAACTTATATGATTGATGGCCTCAACTGAAGTTTATGGAGCTTTATACTGAGAAACATTATTGATATATATTTTATATGTTCAATTAACCTTTAAAGTAACATATATCTATAGATAAAACAAGAAGAACTAGGCAGGAAGAATTGGTCAGAAGGAGAAATTTATTGAGTTCATTCCTTAACATACAGTTCTGTAGAATATCCGTCTACAAGTACTGATTATGAATTCCATGGTCAAGCGCATGCATTATGTAATAACATGTTGCACTTTATCTGAAAGAGAAAAAGAAAATTATAGTCCAAGGTGAACTCTCAATAAATTTCTCTTTCTGACCAATTCTTCCTGCCAAGTTATTCCTGTTTATCCTGGTACTATACTAGTTATTATTAGTATAAATACTTCATAATCTTCTCGTTGGAAAATGTGTCATTACCTCTTTAACTGGATTATTACCGTACGCGCGTTAAGAAAAATATTTTGGCAAGCCAGGTCTTTCAGCCGCCACTGGCCTGTCAGTCCATGGGATTTATCGATCGGGTCCTTCATCTGTTTGCCTTAGAACGAAATCGGCTGCCAACAGGTACAGCAGTGGAGAAAGAATACAACCCTCTCTTACATCGGAAACAGTGTCAAAGAACTCCGTTACACAGGACTCAGTTCGTACGCAGCAGCTGGAGTTTGTGTACAGGGCCTTGCAGATGGCGGTGTATCTTGCAGGAATACCGTACGAGTGCGCGACATTCCACAGCGATTCCCGATGCACATTGTCGAATGCCTTCTGGTAATCAATTAAGTTGACCAATAAAGGATGCTGGAGCTTTACACTTTGTTCGAGAATGTTGCGTAGTGTGAAGATCTGTTCGATGCACGATCGGTTGTTTCAGAAGCCGGCTTGTTCTTCCCGGAGTACAGAGTTGACAGCTTGCCGGAGTCGAGGGAGCAGCACAGTGCAGAACACCTTGCATGGGACTGACAGCAATGTGATACCACGCCAGTTGTTACAGTCGGCCAGGTTTTTCTTCTTCTGCAGTTTGACGATGACACCACATTGCCACCCAAGAGGAACCCTGCCAACCCTCCAGCAGTGGTTCAAGTTTGTCAACGCCGTTATTGTGCTATTCTCACCGAATTTGAGCAACTCTGTACAGTTCCCATCCAGTCCACCTGCTTTGCCGTTCCTTAAGTCGCTGATCTCATCTCTCGTCTCCTGTTTGGTGATTTGGTCCTCGCACACCTTGAGTACTACAGCGGTTGCTGGAGTCTCTGCGGTCGAGTCTATTAGGGTGATTGGACCTTGTTGGTTCAGCGTCTCCCGGATGTGCTCCATCCATCTCTGGTCCAGTTCAAGCATTCCCGTCAACGATGTTTTCATGTCGTTGCGACAGCACCTTTTTTCCTCTGCCTCAGCACCTTGTTTCTCCAGCCAGACGCATTTTTCCCGCCTGCAGCTTCGCTTTACTAGTCGCTCGGTGGTATGCAGCATCACTTTTCCTTTGGGCTTCCTCCGATCTCGCAGAATCTCGCTCAACTTTCGCCTTCTTTTGTTCATCAATCAGGTCCCACGCCTGTTTCTTGATCCATCGTTCTCTCCTTCGGCCAGCACTTCTTACTACTGACCTTCAGGAGAAGCAGCGACCCCTGATTGTATTCAACAACTGAAACAAATATGAAGTACAATGCTCCTAGGGGTGGCCCTGGTTCTTCTTATTGGTGAGTGTAAACTCAGCCAGATTATATGTATATATATATTCGTTCCCCACCAACACCCCACTCTCCAGAGCGTGAAATTAATAAACATTCGTTGTACTGCCTCTCTGTTTTGTTCCTGTTCAAATGTTTCCATTATATATATGTGTGTGTGTGTGTGTGTGCGTGTGTGCGTGTGTGTGTGTGTGTATGTGTGTGTGTGTGTGTGTGTGTGTGTGTATGTGTGTGTGTTGTGTGTGTGTGTGTGTACGTGTGTGTATGTTTGCACGTTCGTTACATACGTTAGGCCTAAGGCCTAACGTATATAACGAACGCGCAAACACACACACGCACGCACGCACGCACACACACACACACACAGACACACTCATATACAAAATGTGACGTTGTCGTGTTATAAAATGTCCGTTGACTTATAGACTATATTAGGATATTTTAGATAAAATGTTATATTGTTTCAATCTAAATGAAAATAAAAATTCCATGTTATTAATCCCGGT
>OZ024749.1:7476463-7478963 GCA_964016885.1 Eledone cirrhosa | reverse complement strand
GATTGTTTCCCTATAGCAAATAAAATTCTACTTGCAGAACATTGGTTAACCTGTATTAGAATGAAATTTGTTGAATCATATTTCGCAATACGATCTAATACAAAACGACGTTGATGTAAAGGAAACCACCATATCTGCTCTTTTATGTAATCCTTCCTTTATTAATTGGTAGATTCTTCTTCAAAGGAACAGACTATAGGAATAAAATGACAATTTATTTTACCAGGAACACTTATATAATATAACTCTTGTGTAAACACATTCGTCTGATGAAATACAAGTGTACTATAATGCTGATCTTTCCGATGCTACGATTGAATTTATTTTTGATCAAAGCTCGATATATGTTCCCACACAGAACCGATTAATTCGTGTGTCATGTCTTGTTTCTTGTAGTGATCCTTATTTCTTAATTCATACGGAAATAATCGTCATATTGGAAATTGTAGATGGCTGAAGAATTGGTAAGCTCCCCGTCTATATCATTTCTGTTAGCATGTTACATTCCCAGTATCTTTCAACCCACTTCATTTATGCTCCATCTTACGCCATAATTCTATAATTGATCTAAAGAATTTTATTAAAATAAATAATTTCTTGTTTGGTTCTGAAGAATAAACATCGATTTATATACACGTCGCTCTGTATGTATGTATATATATATATATAATATATATATACACATCTATCTATATATATATATTTATGTATTAATATATATGAATATATATATATAGTTAGAGAAGCATACTATATATATATATATATATATATATGTGTGTGTGTGTGTGTGTGTGTATACATAAATATATATAGTTATATATATGCATATAATATGTATATATATATATACATACACAAATATATATATATGTATATATAATTATGTATATATACATTAATATATATATATATGTATATATAATTATGTATATATACATTAATATATATATATGTATATATATATACATTCTTAGTTAGGCTTCCTGGGATCTCACTAAATCTCTTGTGTATCCATTCTTTGCATTTGGGGCAGAGGATGGAGTTCCTACCTACACCTTTCCTACATACTGAGCAAGACCTTTACTCTGAGGGGATCTGGATTCTGTTTTCTCGTCTACTTACAAGAACCTTAGTCTTTGTCATGTTGACTTTGAGACCCTTTCTTTCTAGTCCCTACTTCCATGTTTGGAATTTCGTCTCTAGTTCCACTATAGATGCAGCTATAAGTGCTAGATCATCCGCATACAGGAGTTCCGATGGGCATCCTGTCGTAAACTCCTCTGTTATTGCCTGCAAAACTATAATGAGCAGCAGAGGGCTAAGTACAGAGCCCTGGTGGACACCGACCTGTATGCTAAAGTCCTTGCTATAGTTATTGCTAACCCTAACTTTACTGACTGCTCCTCTATACATGGCTTGTACAGCTTTCACAAGCAATTCATCTACTCCTACATTTCTAAGTTAGTAGATAAGCATTTCCATAATATAATAAATCACCATAAATATAACATTTTTAATAGAAACTGTGTCAAGATAAACTATTTTTGCTGTCCTTCTATAAAATAGAAAATCACCACCGGAAAAACACACGGAGGAATCCAAGGATGTTCATGCAGAAATGCAGGTGAATGACCTTTACAAGGCAAATGCAACATTAAATCTGTTGTATACAAGGCAACTATAAAACCGATTAACACCAACCAACCAGCTACCAGGGAACGATGTGTAGGTATGACCCAGGATACTTAAAAAAAAAGATATTATGCACATGTCGCTTCCTTCTGACACCAGGACAAAAAGAAAACTACGGCGCTGGCAAACAGTGTGGGAGATAAAAGAGCGTGGGATCCCTTATGAAATTGATTGATCTGTTTTAGACTAATCAAAAGAATATGGAAAAGGCACAGGAAAATGTACTTTGTGAGTAACAGAAAAATATAGGATTCTACAAAATCTGAAATCTCCCAACATTTGTCTTAATTCAAATCGTGAAATTTTAAAAATTTGCCCACATATAAGAACTCATCTCCTTTCCTGTTGGAATAATCATAACACGATTTTGGACACTCATCCACCCTGAACACTTTCTGTTATACTAACCACCCTGGATGAACACAAACGCATACTTTCATCACACCCGTCAACACTTATTTTGTATTACACCTATATTATTCATATATTGCCTTTTTCATTTCCTTTACTGAGTTTTTTATACAATGCATTGAACACTTCATTCTATATATAATTGCACCTTTTTAAAACCCTTTTTTAACCATTTATTTTTTAACCTTAACTCACCCATATATGTATAATATAGGTGACTATGTCTGCGTGGGTATATATAATATATATATTATATATATGTATATGTATGTATATATATGTGTGTGTATGTATATGCGTGTGTATAATTATATGTATGGAAATATATGTGTATGTTTCTGTGTGTGTGAGTACATGTGTACACTTGCGTAAGTGCATGTGCTTTCATGTGAGC
>OZ024749.1:7461463-7463963 GCA_964016885.1 Eledone cirrhosa | reverse complement strand
CTTTGTCAGATCGACAAAAACCTGATACAGATCCAAGCCCTGTTCAATGCACTTCTCCTGGAGCTGTCTAGCTGAGAAGATCATATCAGTAGTGCCGCGTCCAACACGAAAACCAGATTGACTTTCAGGAAGGACACAATCTGCAATGTGTGTCAGCAGACGGTCCAGAAGCACCCTACATAAAACTTTCCCCACGACAGAAAGCAATGATATACCTCTGTAGTTCCCACAATCATTCCTGTTACCCTTTCCCTTGTACAAGACCACCATTACTGCATCTCTCCAGTCCTCAGGCACGGATTCATTAGCCCATATCCCTCCAAACAGAGAGTGAAGATGCTGCAGGAGTCTCTCACCACCATATTGTAGGAGCTCAGCATGTATGCCATCCATACCTGGAGATCTTCCACTGTTCAGCTTCGAAATAGCCACTGCAACCTCCACAAGTGTCGGAGGCTCTGCGAGAGCTACTTTCACAGGACTTTCCGGAATGAGATTGAGGAAATCTTCACTGACGACAGACGGCTGATTCAAAAGATCATCAAAGTGCTCCCGCCACCTTCGTAGAATTCCCTGTGAGTCACGAAGAAGTTCTTTGCCATCCCTGCTGCGAATCGGTGTCACCAGAGAAGAAGACGGTCCATAAACCTCACGCAAGAGACTGTACAACAGCTTTGTGTTATTGCAATCAGACGCAGTTTGTATCTCACCAGCCTTCTCACTCCACCACTGATCCTTCATCTGAGAAAGACTCCGCCTAACACGTGATTTTACATCCCTGAGCTCCTCATGCAACGTATTCCTCTCCTGTGGTCTTGCCGTCAAGTAGCGTGACAGAGCGCGCCTCTTATCAGCCAACAAGTCATCTATATGCACATCTTTCTCATCAAACCAGTCCTGATGTTTTCTCTGCACCAATCCCAGAACACGTCTGCCTACATCATAAACCGACTTTTTAAGGGTCGGCCAATCCTCACCAAGATCTGCAGCCTGCATCTCTTCTTCCAATGTCCTCTTCACATTTTTATCCTTAAGACGAGCAGCATTCAATCTTTTGGGCAGGGTAACACCAGGAGCCCGGATTTTACGTTTGGTGATTAGATTCACTTTTGCGCGTACCAGGCGGTGGTCCGTCCAGCACTCAGCTCCACGAAGAACACGAACACACCGCACATCCTGTCTGTCACGCATCCTGACTAGGACGTAGTCCAAAAGATGCCATTCCTTAGATGCAGGATGCATCCATGTGGTCTTGAATTTGTTCTTTTGTTGGAACATGGTGTTGGTAACACACAGATCCAGCTCCTCACACATCTGCAGCAAGAGCATACCATTGCTGTTACACTTTCCCATCCCATGCCTTCCGATTACATTCCATGTGTTAAAATCCCTACCCACTCTAGCATTAAAGTCACCAAGCACGATGACTTTGTCTGCCTGAGGGATATTTCTTAAAACACCTTTCAAGGCATGGTAAAAGGACAGTTTTTCTTCATCGACAGAATTCATAGTTGGAGCATACACACTCACCAGGGTAGCATATCTTCCCTTGTCCAGCGGAACTCTCATGGACATAAGACGCTCACTAATCCCCACTGGGAATTCTTCCAATTTATTCACCAGTACAGTCTTAACAGCAAATCCTACCCCAGCCTCTCTTCTGGTTCCTTCATCTCTTCCTTTCCAGAAGAATGTATATTCTCCACAAAATTCCGTAAGATGACCTTCTCCAGCTAACCTCGTCTCAGACAAAGCCACGATGTCAAGATCGTAACGTCGAAGCTCCTTCGCAACAAGAGCGGTCCTTCGTTCAGGACGCTCCAAAGAATCCCTGTCAAGCAGCGTCCGTACGTTCCAGCAGCCAAGACTAAATGCCCTGTTTGGCTCTATTACAATGGCACGATGACGGGCGGGCCCAGGTTGTGATAACTTGGGGCCCCTGCCCTTATTGCAAATGATCTTTTTTGTTCCAGAACCCAAATTGGCAATTATCTCGTTTACATTGTTCTGGAACATCATTGAATTGGGAAAAAAAAAAAAAAAAAAAAAAAAAAGTAATAATAATAGTAATAATAATAATAATAATAATAATAATACTACACTATTAATAATTATTAATGCACTCGTGCAATGCCTGTGCGTGACGAATATTTTTAAAGTGAGGAAAGACTGTGCACTGAACCAATCCCACTCTCTGAGCGACAGTAGCTATAACCCGAAAAGAAGAAAAGATCAACATCATCGGTAACTACTGAGCCGCAGGTTTTATATCGGAGTTAACCCAGTTTCCTGAGATGCCTTCTCCTACATACATATATATATATATATACATACATATATATATATACATACATATATATATATACATACATATATATATATATATACATACATATATATATACATATACATACATATATATATATATATACATACATATATATATACATACATACATATGTATATATACATACGTATATATACATACATATATATATAT
>OZ024749.1:7436463-7438963 GCA_964016885.1 Eledone cirrhosa | reverse complement strand
TTCGATGTTAGCGTCCAAGTGATAGAGCCATAAACAAGCACAGACTCCACAGCAGCTTTGAAGAAATTCCTTTTCAGTTTGGCCGGCAGGTTTGATTTCCATTGTTTGGTCACATACGTCCATAACTGTATATGTATGCACCAAAAGCAACATCCTACATGTAGAAGCTGTATTCTATTATATAATACATTGTCCAATGTGGCCTTCAATTTTTAAATTAAGGCAGATTTCTCACTAACTATTTCTAGCAGTTCCAATGACCACATAGAGGCTGGCGCACCTAGCCTTAAACAGTTGATGCTGAACCTTTGTCGTTCCCGATGACGAGTGCTCCAGTTGGGGCAACGGAACTATGTTCTTGTGAAATTAACGTGTACTAGTAAATAACTGAGCATTCCACTGATAGTGCACCCTTAAGGTAATTCTCAGGAAGATTCAGTATGACACAATTTGTGTGAAAGCTGGCTCATTGTATTAACAGATAAAACATATTTGCGAGAAGAAACAATGTAAAATAAAGTATTTTGCTCAAGGAAACAACGCCCTTGCTGGGAATCGAACTCACAAAGTTAGGATCGTCAGTTCAGCTTCATAATCATTACGTCACATGCCTTCTCATTTAAATATGTAATCTAGGTTAGATTATTTCTCCCCGTAAGAAGTTTCCTGTTTAATTTCGAAACCATATCTAATATAAAACGAGCACCTGGGTAGACACTTCAACCACCTAGAAATAGCAGTCAGATCTCTATCACATTGCGCCCTAATATCATAAACATTATAGAAACATTGGATAATGTATGTGATATACAGATCATATCCGAAAGAAAAGAACGGGATATGTATGACCGGGATACCTTGGTCATATGTCTGTTTGATCAGAGATACTAAAATGGCTGTTCCAAGCGCAGGGACTCCTCATAATCCAGCTTCATTAGCGCTAACTGACTGAGAGAATAAAAATTCTCCATTGGATGTGACGTCACACAGTGACAGGTTTAACGTACAGCTGCTTGCTGTTTCTGCTGCTGCTGGTAGTCCTATTTACTCAACTGAGTGGTCTGACATATCTCCGACCGCTCTTCAGATTTACGGGTAACATGTAACACAATACAATATGTCGAGTCCTCACATCGTCGGTGACTAAACCGGCGACATCAGTAAACTTGCTTAATGAGGATGGTGACAAACAGAACCCGTCAAATAACGGAGAATCTCAGGGGACCAAACGGTCAACCAATAATGCGCAAATAGCGGTACACAGACTTGGTTAGCCTTTATTGTTCTGATGAATGAGGATGAGGGTCAGCTTGGTAGCCACAGTGTAATGGGAGAACGAGAATTCGGAACCAACTGACGTCATTTTCGTCTGAGAACCATAGACATACAGTATCATATAGATGAGAATAGGAGCAATTATCCACGGTACATTGTCCGAATCTCAGCAATGAGTGTGGAACGAGGCTAAGAGTGGATTGAAGTAACACGACTTTAAATTACTTGCTCAAGGAAGGAATTGTATAAGCTGGACTGGGAAACTTGACCTCTAGACCAGGTACTGGAAACTAAACAACAACAACATGGCCACAGTTAGAATGGATTGGTGATAGGTCAGACTTGACCTGGAACTAAACAAAAGAAACAACGACGGCCTTCTGTTAGAAATGAAACTTCTCTCCAATGTGTGTATAGGTCACAGTGTCCCTTATTTGTGTAAAACTACAGAAACAAGAGATAACGCATGTGCACACCATATTGGCTATGCGGGGGAAATCTATGATAACATCGGATTGGACAGGTTAGTGGGGAAAATATCTTCTTTGGAAATGAGCGCTGAATTCAGATGAAAGACGATCGAAGATAGGGAAGAGAGACAGTCGAGGCTAATTTTAAATAAAACTTCAGCGAGCAGTAAAGATATTGGGATTGTAAAATATCTGTAGCCACATGGCAGGAAACAACTTTGCTTTTTGTTAATTGGCTCTCTAATATGCAGGGTTTAAGAGAGAGACAAGCAGACAGATTTATATATATATATATAAGAATTAAAATACTAGAGTGTGTTGGAGTTAAACACCATCTTCGTATTATAGAAATGACAGTAAAGGTATAGCTCAATGTAATTAAACAGAGCCGAAGAATTATGAAAATAAACCAAAGAAGCCTTCAATACATCAAAAGTCTTTATTAGCCAACAATGTTTCGTCCTATTAAGGACTCATCAGGGCAATTAAAGCTATAAGAAGCACTATCGGCCAACACAAGCCAAAAACTCAGAAGAATTGTATTGGCCGATAGTGCTTCTTATAGCTTTAATTGCCCTGATGAGTCCTTAATAGGACGAAACATTGTTGGCTAATAAAGACCTTTGATGTATTGAAGGCTTCTTTGGTTTATTTTCATAATATTTTCATAATTATATATATATATATATATATATATATATATATATATATATATATATATAGAGCGATGTGAGTTTGTACGAGGAATGTGTGGA
>OZ024749.1:7413634-7433634 GCA_964016885.1 Eledone cirrhosa | reverse complement strand
CCATTTATAGATCAAGAGAGAAGGGAAGTACTCGGAAGCTGAGAACTTTAGTATAGAAGCTGCAATGGCTGTCTTTGTTAGCCTTCCTACCGGTACAAGCTAATGTCTGATACAGTTTAGAATATTTTCATCCAATGAGACTTCAACAAATGTATTTGTCCGTGTTTTCCCTATATTTAAGATTTAAAGGAATCGTGACTTGTCTTATCTTCAGTTCAAACAACTGGAGTTTGGCTTGACATACCCAGGTTCATCAACACTCTCTTTGGTTGCCAAACCTCACTACACACGAAGATTAAGAACCAACCAAGGGGTTTCTATGTGGTTGTCTAATCCCCTAGACATGACAGCCAACTCTTTTTCAAATCACGATATACAGTTAGACAACGTTGTTATCTGTTGCCTGCTCACACGATCTGTTCACGACGACAACACCAACTACAACAACACTAACCACAGCAACAACACCACTATCAACCACAACACCAACCACAACAACAAAACCACGACTGACCACAACACCAACCACAACAACAAACCCACCAACAACAACAAAACAAACTACAACAACAACAACCCTACTAACAACCAAATCAACACTAACCACTACCAACCAAAACAACACTAACCACTACCACCCACGACACCAACCATGACACTAGCCACCACCAACCACGACAATAACCAAAATAACAAGCACTACAGCAACAACCACCACAACTGCTGTAGCAGCAACAACAACAAGCACAACAAGCACGACAACAGCAACGACAACACAAACCTCTGGCACGGCAACAAGAACAGCCACAGGCACACCAACACCAAACACGACAACAGCAACCAACAATAGAAACAACAACAGCCACAAGCACAACAACACCAACAACAACAACAACAGCAACCAACAATAGAAACAACAACAGCCACAAGCACAAAAACACCAACAAACATGACAACAGCAACCAACAATAGAAACAACAACAGCCACAAGCAGAACAACACCAACAAACACGATAACAGCAACCAACAATAGAAACAACAACAGCCACAAGCACAACAACACTAACAAGCACGACAACAGCAACCAACAATAGAAGCAACAACAAGCACAACAACAACAATAAGCACGACAACAGCAACTAACAATAGAAACAACAGCCACAAGCAGAACAACACCAACAAACACGACAATAGCAACCAACAATAAAAACAACAGCCACAAGCAGAACAACACCAACAAACACGATAACAGCAACCAACAATAGAAACAACAACAGCCACAAGCACAACAACACTAACAAGCACGACAACAGCAACCAACAATAGAAACAACAACAAGCACAACAACACCAATAAGCACAACAGCAACTAACAATAGAAACAACAACAGCCACAAGCACAAAAACACCAACAAACACGACAACAGCAACCAACAATAGAAACAAAAACAGCCACAGGCACAACACCACCAACAAACACGACAACAGCAACCAACAATAGAAACAACAACAGCCACAGGCACAACAACACCAACAAACATGACAAAAGCAACCAACAATAGAAACAGCCACAAGCACAACAACACCAACAAACATGACAACAGCAACCAACAATAGAAACAACAACAGCCACAGGCACAACAACACCAACAAATACGACAACAGCAACCAACAATAGAAACAACAAGCACAACAACACCAACAAACACGACAACAGCAACAAACAATAGAAACAACAGCCACAGGCACAACAACAACAAACACGACAACAACAACCAACAATAGACAACAACAGCCACAGGCACAACAACACCAACAAACACGACAACAGCAACCAACAATAGAAACAATAGCCACAAGCACAACAACACCAACAAACACGACAACAGCAACCAAGAATAGAAACAACAACAGCCACAAGCACAACAACACCAACAAACACGACAGCAACCAACAATAGAAACAACAACAGCCACAAGCACAACACCACCAACAAACACGACAACAGCAACCAACAATAGACACAACAACAGCCACAAGCACAACACCACCAACAAACACGACAACAGCAACCAACAATAGACACAACAACAGCCACAAGCACAACCACACCAACAAACACGACAACAGCAACCAACAGTAGAAACAACAACAGCCACAAGCACAACCACACCAACAAACACGACAACAGCAACCAACAATAGAAACAACAACAGCCACAAGCACAACAACACCAACAAGCACGACAACAGCAACCAACAATAGAAACAACAACAGCCACAAGCACAACAACACCAACAAACAAGACAACAGCAACCTACAATAGAAACAACAGCCACAGGGACAACAACACCAACAAGCACGACAACAGCAACCAACAATAGAAACAACAGCAGCCACAAGCACAACAACACCAACAAACACGACAACAGCAACCAACAATAGAAACAACAACAGCCACAAGCACACCAACAAACACGACAACAGCAAACAACAATAGAAACAACAGCCACAAGCACAACACCAACAAACACGACAACAGCAACCAACAATAGACACAACAACAGCCACAAGCACAACAACACCAACAAACACGACAACAGCAACCAACAATAGAAACAACAACACCAACAAGTACGACAACAGCAACCAACAATAGAAACAACAGCCACAAGCACAACAACACCAACAAGTACGACAACAGCAACCAACAATAGAAACAACAGCCACAAGCACAACAACACCAACAAGTACAACAACAGCAACCAAAAATAGAAACAACAACAGCCACAAGCACAACAATACCAACAAGCACGACAACAGAAACCAACAATAGAAACAACAACAGCCACAAGCACCCCAACACCAACAAACACGACAACAGCAACCAACAATAGACACAACAACAGCCACAAGCACAACAACACCAACAAACACGACAACAGCAACCAACAATAGAAACAACAACACCAACAGTACGACAACAGCAACCAACAATAGAAACAACAACAGCCACAAGCACAACAACACCAACAAACACGACAACAGCAAGCAACAATAGAAACAACAACAGCCACAAGCACAACAACACCAAGTACGACAACAGCAACCAACAATAGAAACAACAACAGCCACAAACACAACAACACCAACAAGCACGACAATAGAAACCAACAATAGAAACAACAACAGCCACAAGCACACCAACAAACACAACAGCAACCAACAATAGAAACAACAGCCACAAGCACAACAACACCAACAAACACGACAACAGCAACCAACAGTAGACACAACAGCAAGAAGCACAACAACACCAAAAAACACGACAACAGCAACCAACAATAGAAACAACAACAGCCACAAGTACACCAACACCAACAAGCACCACAACAGAAACCAACAATAGAAACAAAAAGTCACAAGCACAACAACACCAACAAACACGACAACAGCAACCAACAGTAGAAACAACAACAGCCACAAACACGACTACAGCAACCAACAATAGAAACAACAGCCACAAGCATGACAACACCAACAAACACGACAACAGCAACCAACAATAGAAACAACAGCCACAAGCACAACAACACCAACAGACACAACAACAGCAACCAACAATAGAAACAACAACAGCCACAAGCACAACAACACCAACAAACACGAGAGCAACCAACAATAGAAACAACAACAGCCACAAGCACAACAGCACCAACAAACACGACAACAGCAACCAACAATAGAAACAGCAACACCAACAATTACGACAACAGCAACCAACAACAGAAACAACAGCCACAAGCACAACAACATCAACAAGTACGACAACAGCAACCAACAATAGAAACAACAACAGCCACAAGCACAACAACACCAACAAGTACGACAACAGCAACCAAAAATAGAAACAACAGCCACAAGCACAACAACACCAACAAGTACAACAACAACAACAACCAAAAATAGAAACAACAACAGCCACAAGCACAACAACACCAACAAGCACGACAGCAGAAACCAACAATAGAAACAACAACAGCCACAAGCACCCCAACACCAACAAACACGACAACAGCAACCAACAATAGACACAACAACAGCAAGAAGCACAACAACACCAACAAACACGACAACAGCAACCAACAATAGAAACAACAGCCACAAGCACACCAACACCAACAAGCACGACAATAGAAACAACAGTCACAAGCACAACAACACCAACAAACACGACAACAGCAACCAACAATAGAAACAACAACACCAACAGTACGACAACAGCAACCAACAATAGAAACAACAACACCAACAGTACGACAACAGCAACCAACAATAGAAACAACAACAGCCACAAGCACATCAACACCAACAAACACGACAACAGCAAGCAACAGTAGAAACAACAACAGCCACAAGCACAACAACACCAAGTACGACAACAGCAACCAACAATAGAAACAACAACAGCCACAAACACAACAACACCAACAAGCACGACAATAGAAACCAACAATAGAAACAACAACAGCCACAAGCACACCAACAAACGCAACAGCAACCAACAATAGAAACAACAGCCACAAGCACAACAACACCAACAAACACGACAACAGCAACCAACAATAGACACAACAGCAAGAAGCACAACAACACCAAAAAACACGACAACAGCAACCAACAATAGAAACAACAACAGCCACAAGCACACCAACACCAACAAGCACCACAACAGAAACCAACAATAGAAAAAAAAAGTCACAAGCACAACAACACCAACAAGCACGACAACAGAAACCAACAATAGAAACAACAACAGCTACAAGCACACCAACACCAACAAACACAACAGCAACCAACAATAGAAACAACAGCCACAAGCACAACAACACCAACAAACACGACAACAGCAACCAACAGTAGAAACAACAACAGCCACAAACACGACTACAGCAACCAACAATAGAAACAACAGCCACAAGCATGACAACACCAACAGACACAACAACAGCAACCAACAATAGAAACAACAACAGCCACAAGCACAACAACACCAACAAACACGAGAACAACCAACAATAGAAACAACAACAGCCACAAGCACAACAGCACCAACAAACACGACAACAGCAACCAACAATAGAAACAGCAACACCAACAATTACGACAACAGCAACCAACAACAGAAACAACAACAGCCACAAGCACAACAACATCAACAAGTACGACAACAGCAACCAACAATAGAAACAACAACAGCCACAAGCACAACAACACCAACAAGCACGACAACAGAAACCAACAATAGAAACAACAACAGCCACAAGCACCCCAACACCAACAAACACGACAACAGCAACCAACAATAGACACAACAACAGCAAGAAGCACAACAACACCAACAAACACGACAACAGCAACCAACAATAGAAACAACAGCCACAAGCACACCAACACCAACAAGCACCACAATAGAAACAACAGTCACAAGCACAACAACACCAACAAGCACGACAACAGAAACCAGCAATAGAAACAACAACAGCTACAAGCACACCAACACCGACAAACACGACAACAGCAACCAACAGTAGAAACAACAACAGCCACAAACACGACTACAGCGACCAACAATAGAAACAACAGCCACAAGCATGACGACACCAACAAACACGACAACAGCAACCAACAATAGAAACAACAGCCACAAGCACAACAACACCAACAAACACGACAACAGCAACCAACAATAGAAACAACAACAGCCACAAGCACAACAACACCAACAAACACGACAACAGCAACCAACAATAGAAACAACAACAGCCACAAGCACAACAACACCAACAAACACGAGAGCAACCAAAAATAGAAACACCAACAAGCACCACAACAGAAACCAACAATAGAAACAACAGCCACAAGCACAACAACACCAACAAGCACGACAACAGAAACCGCCAATAGGAACAACAACAGCCACAAGCACACCAACACCAACAAACACAAAAGCAACCAACAATAGAAACAACAGCCACAAGCACAACAACACCAACAAACACGACAACAGCAACCAACAATAGACACAACAACAGCCACAAGCACAACAACACCAACAAACACGACAACAGCAACCAACAATAGAAACAACAACAGCCACAAGCACAACAACACCAACAAGCACGACGACAGCAACCAACAATAGAAACAACAACAGCCACAAGCACAACAACACCAACAAGCACGACAACTGCAACCAACAATAGAAACAACAACAGCCACAAGCACAACAACACCAACAAAGACGACAACAGCAACCTACAATAGAAACAACAGCCACCGGCACAACAACACTAACAAGCACGACAACAGCAACCAACAATAGAAACAACAACAGCCACAAGCATGACAACACCAACAAACACGACAACAACAACCAACAATAGAAACAACAACAGCCACAAGCATGACAACACCAACAAACACGACAACAGCAACAAACAGTAGAAACAACAACAGCCACAAACACGACAACAGCAACCAACAATAGAAACAACAGCCACAAGCATGACAGCACCAACAAACACGACAACAGCAACCAACAATAGAAACAACAGCCACAAGCACAAGAACACCAACAAACACGACAACAGCAACCAACAATAGAAACAACAACAGCCACAAGCACAACAACACCAACAAACACGACAACAGCAACCAACAATAGACACAACAACAGCCACAAGCACAACAATAGAAACAACAGCCACAAGCACAACACCAACAAGCACGACAACAGCAACCAACAGTAGAAACAACAACAGCCACAAGCACAACCACACCAACAAACACGACAACAGCAACCAACAATAGAAACAACAGCCACAGGCACAACAACACAAACAAGCACGACAACAGCAACCAACAATAGAAACAACAACAGCCACAAGCACAACAACACCAACAAGCACGACAACAGAAACCAACAATAGGAACAACAACAGCCACAAGCACAACAACACCAACAAACACAACAGCAACCAACAATAGAAACAACAGCCACAAGCACAACAACACCAACAAACACGACAACAGCAACCAACAATAGACACAACAACCGCCACAAGCACAACAACAACAACAAGCACGACAACAGAAACCAACAATAGGAACAAAAACAGCCACAAGCACAACAACACCAACAAGCACGACAACAGCAACCAACAATAGAAACAACAGCCACAAGCATGACAACACCAACAAACACGACAACACCAACCAACAATAGAAACAATAACAGCCACAAGCGTGACAACATCAACAAACACGACAACAGCAACCAACAATAGAAACAACAGCCACAAGCACAACAATACCAACAAACACGACAACAGCAACAAACAGTAGAAACAACAACAGCCACAAACACAACAGCAACCAACAATAGAAACAACAGCCACAAGCATGACAACACCAACAAACACGACACAGCAACCAACAATAGAAACAACAGCCACAAGCACAACAACACCAACAAACACGACAACAGCAACCAACAATAGAAACAACAACAGCCACAAGCACAACAACACCACCAAACACGACAACAGCAACCAACAATAGAAACAACAACAGCCACAAGCACAACAGCACCAACAAACACGAGAGCAACCAACAATAGAAACAACAACAGCCACAAGCACAACCACACCAACAAACACGACAACAGCAACCAACAATAGAAACAACAACAGCCACAAGCACAACAACACCAACAAGGACGACAACAGCAACCAACAATAGAAACAACAACAGCCACAAGCACAACAAGACCAACAAACACGACAACAGCAACCTACAATAGAAACAACAGCCACAGGCACAACAACACCAACAAGCACGACAACAACAACCAACAATAGAAACAACAACAGCCACAAGCACAACACCAACAAACACAACAGCAACCAACAATAGAAACAACAACAGCCACAAGCACAACAACACCAACAAACACGACAACAGCAACCAACAATAGAAACAGCAACAGGCACAAGCACAACAACACCAAGTACGACAACAGCAACCAACAATAGAAACAACAACAGCCACAAGCACAACAACACCAACAAGCGCGACAACAGCAACCAACAATAGAAACAACAACAGCCACAAACACAACAACACCATCAAACACGACAACAGCAACCAACAATAGACACAACAACAGCCACAAGCACAACAACAGCAACAAGCACGACAACAGCCAGCAACAATAGAAACAACAACAGCCACAAGCACAACAAGACCAACAAACACGACAACAGCAACCTACAATAGAAACAACAGGCAGAACCACACCAACAAGCACGACAACAGCAACCAACAATAGAAACAACAACAGCCACAAGCACAACAACACCAACAAACACGACAACAGCAACCAACAATATAAACAACAACAGCCACAAGCACAACAACACCAACAAACACGACAACAGCAACCAACAATAGAAACAGCAACAGCCACGAGTACAACAACAGCAACAAGCACGACAACAGCAACCAACAATAGAAACAACAACAGCCACAAGCATGACAACACCAACAAACACAACAGCAACCAACAACAGAAACAACAGCCACAAGCACAACAACACCAACAAACACGACAACAGCAACCAACAATAGAAACAACAACAACCACAAGTACAACAACACCAACAAACACGACAACAGCAACCAACAATAGAAATAACAACAGCCACAAGCATGACAACACCAACAAACACGACAACAGCAACCAACAATAGAAACAACAGCCACAAGCACAACACCAACAAACACGACAACAGCAACCAACAATAGACACAACAACAGCCACAAGCACAACAACACCAACAAACACGACAATAGCAACCAACAATAGACACAACAACAGCCACAAGCACAACACCAACAAGCACGACAACACCAACCAACAATAGAAACAACAGCCACAAGCACAACAACACCAACAAGCACGACAACAGCAATCAACAGTAGAAACAACAACAGCCACAAGCACAACCACACCAACAAACACGACAACAGCAACCTACAATAGAAACAACAACAGCCACAAGCAATACAACACCAACAAACACGACAACAGCAACCAACAATAGAAACAACAACATCCACAAGCATAAGAACACCAACAAACACGACAACAGCAACCAACAATAGAAACAACAACAGCCACAAGCACAACAACACCAACAAACACTACAACAGCAACCAACAATAGAAACAACCGCCACAAGCACAACAACACCAACAAACACGACAACAGCAACCAACAATAGAAGCAACAACAGCCACAAGTACAACAACACCAACAAATACAACAGCAACCAACAATGGAAACAACAACAGCCACAAACACGACAACAGCAACCAACAATAGAAACAGCAACATCCACAAGCATGACAACACCAACAAACACGACAACAGCAACCAACAATAGAAACAACAGCCACAAGCACAACAACACCAACAAACACGACAACAGCAACCAACAATAGAAACAACAAGAGCCACAAGCACAACAACACCAACAAGCACGACAACAGCAACCAACAATAGACACAACAACAGCCACAAGGATGACAACACCAACAAGCACGACAACAGCAACCAACAATAGACACAACAACAGCCACAAGCATGACCACACCAACAAACACGACAACAGCAACCAACATTAGAAACAAAAACAGCCACAAGCACAACAACACCAACAAGTACGACAACAGCAACCAACAATAGAAACAACAACAGGCACAAGCACAACAACACCAACAAGCACGACAACAGAAACCAACAATAGAAACAATAACAACCACAAGCACAACACCAACAAGCACGACAACAGCAACCAACAATAGAAACAACAACAGCCACAAGCACAACACCAACAAACACGACAACAGCAACCAACAATAGAAACAACAACAAACACAAGCACAACACCAACAAGCACGACAACATCAACCAACAATAGAAACAACAACAGCCACAAGCACAACAACACCAACGAGCACAATAACAGCAACCAACAATAGAAACAACAGCCACAAGCACAACAACACCAACAAGCACGACAACAGCAACCAACAATAGAAACAACAGCCACAAGCACAACAACACCAACAAACACGACAACAGCAACCAACAATAGAAACAACAACAACCACAAGTACAACAACACCAACAAACACGACAACAGCAACCAATAATAGAAACAACAACAACCACAAACACGACAACAGCAACCAACAATAGAAACAACAACAGCCACAAGCATGACAACACCAACAAACACGACAACAGCAACCAACAATAGAAACAACAACAGCCACAAGCACAACAACACCAACAAACACGACAACAGCAACCAACAATAGACACAACAACAACCACAAGCACAACAACACCAACAAGCACGACAACAGCAACCAACAATAGAAACAACAGCCACAAGAACAACAACACCAACAAGCACGACAACAGCAACCAACAATAGAAACAACAACAGCCACAAGCACAACAACACCATCAAACACAACAACAGCAACCAACAATAGAAACAACAGCCACAAGCACAACACCAACAAACACGACAACAGCAACCAACAATAGACACAACAACAACCACAAGCACAACAACACCAACAAGCACGACAACAGCAACCAACAATAGAAACAACAGCCACAAGAACAACAACACCAACAAGCACGACAACAGCAACCAACAATAGAAACAACAACAGCCACAAGCATGACAACACCAACAAACACGACAACAGCAACCAACAATAGAAACAACAACAGCCACAAGCACAACAACACCAACAAACACGACAACAGCAACCAACAATAGACACAACAACAACCACAAGCACAAAAACACCAACAAGCACGACAACAGCAACCAACAATAGAAACAACAGCCACAAGAACAACAACACCAACAAGCACGACAACAGCAACCAACAGTAGAAACAACAACAGCCACAAGCACAACCACACCAACAAACACGACAACAGCAACCAACAATAGAAACAACAACAGCCACAAGCACAACAACACCAACAAGCACGACAACAGCAACCAACAATAGAAACAACAACATCCACAAGCACAACAACACCAACAAACACGACAACAGCAACCAACAATAGAAACAACAACAGCCACAAGCATGACAACACCAACAAACACTACAACAGCAACCAACAATAGAAACAACAGCCACAAGCACAACAACACCAACAAACACGACAACAGCAACCAACAATAGAAGCAACAACAGCCACAAGTACAACAACACCAACAAACACAACAGCAACCAACAATAGAAACAACAACAGCCACAAACACGACAACAGCAACCAACAATAGAAACAGCAACATCCACAAGCATGACAACACCAACAAACACGACAACAGCAACCAACAATAGAAACAACAGCCATAAGCACAACAACACCAACAAACACGACAACAGCAACCAACAATAGAAACAACAAGAGCCACAAGCACAACAACACCAACAAGCACGACAACAGAAACCAACAATAGAAACAATAACAACCACAAGCACAACACCAACAAGCACGACAACAGCAATCAACAATAGAAACAACAACAGCCACAAGCACAACACCAACAAGCACGACAACAGCAACCAACAATAGAAACAACAACAGCCACAAGCACAACACCAACAAGCACGACAACAGCAACCAACAATAGAAACAACAACAACCACAAGCACAACAAGACCAACAAACATGACAACAGCAACCAACAATAGAAACAACAACAGCCACAATCACAACACCAACAAGCACGACAACAGCAACCAACAATAGAAACAACAACAGCCACAAGCACAACAACACCAACAAACACGACAACAGCAACCAACAATAGAAACAACAACAGCCACAAGCACAACACCAACAAACACAACAGCAACCAACAATAGAAACAACAACAGCCACAAGCACAACACCAACAAGCACGACAACAGCAACCAACAATAGAAACAACAACAGCCACAAGCACAACAACATCAACAAACACGACAACAGCAACCAACAATAGAAACAACAGCCAAAATCACAATAACACCAATCACAACTCCAACCATAAGCACCACAGCAACAACCTGCATGAACAACAACAACCAGAAGTAGGATAACACCAACAACAACATCCAGAAGCAGGACAACAACAACAGTCAGAAGCAGGACAACAACTAGAAGCCGGATAATACCAACAACCACAACTACCAGAAGTAGGACAACAACAACACCAATAACCACAACTACCAGAAGTTATACAACAACAACACCAACAACCACAACTACCAGAAGTAGGACAACAACAACACCAATAACCACAACTACCAGAAGCAGGACAACAACAACACCAATAATACCAACAACAACCACAACAGCAACAACACCACCAACAACCACAACACCAAGAACAACACCACCAACAACACCACCACCAACACCACCAACAACACCACCAACAACACCACCAACAACAACACCAACAACAACACCAACACCAACAAAAACCGCAACGCCAACAACCACACCAACAACCACAACACCAACAACCACAACACCAACACCAACCTCAACACCCACAACACCAACAACCACAACACCACCAACCACAACACCACCAACCACAACACCACCAACCACAACACCAAAAAGCACAACACCAAAAAACACAACACCACCAAAAACCACAACACCAACAAAAACCACAACACCAAAAACCACAACACCAACAACAATACCACCAACAACACCAACAACACCAACAACAACACCAACAACACCAACAATACCACCAACAACACCAACACCAACAACACCAACACCACCAACAACACCAGTCAGAGTTATATCTTTATGGCCGGACAGTTTAAAAATGAATATTTCCTAACATTCCCCAATCCTAGGTTAATTATATCTGCAGGAATATGGCGGAAGAAAACATAATGGGACTAATCCCGGCATTAATGTGGAGCATATTAAAACACACACATACATACACATACACTGACACATACACTGACACACATACATACACATACATACACTGACACACATACACTGACACACATACATACACATACATACACTGACACACATACATACACTGACACACATACATACACTGACACACATACATACACTCACACATATACATACTCACACACATACATACACTCACTCACATACACACACTCACACACATACACACACTCACACACATACACACACTCACACACATACACACACTCACATACATACACGCACTCACACACATACACACACTCTCACACATACACACACTCACACATACATACTCACACACATACATACACGCACTCACACACATACACACACTGACACACATACACACACTCACATACATACACGCACTCACACACATACACACACTCTCACACATACACACACTCACACATACATACTCACACACATACATACTCACACATGCATGTATACACATAACTACACATATCTCATCAACACCAGCGCATATACACCTCCACATGCGTATACACACACTCACACACATGCATGTATACACATAACTTCATAGCTACACATATCTCAACTCTCAACACAAGCACACATACACCTCCACACACGCATACACATACTCACACACACATCTAAACACACACACCTACACACATCTAAACACACACACCTCCACACACACACACACACACACACATCCAGACATACTCACACACACATACACCTCCATCCACATCTACACACACATATCTACACACACACACCTACGCACACACTCACACACATCTAAACACACACATCCACACACACACCTCCAGACACACACTCACACACACATGCACACACACCTCCATACACATCTACACACACACATCTACACACACCTCCACACACACATCTAAACACACACACTCACACCACCAGATTAATGGACCAGAAATTTGAAACTAAACGTAACCAATAAATCATTTCGGAAACTATATGTGTGTGTATATATGTATGTGTGTATGTCTATGTATGTGTGTGTATGTATGTGTTTGTGTGTGTATATATGTATGTGTGTATCTCTTTGTATCTATGTATTTGTGTGATATATACATGTATATATGTATGTCTTATATATTTATATTTATATATATATATATATATATATATTTATATATATATATGTTTTATGCATGTATGTATGGATTATATATATATATATATATATATATATATATATATATATATATATATATACGTATATTTTATATATGTATATAGATGTATAATTTATATATACATACATATATATATATATATATATATATATATATATATATATGGGTGTGTGTGTGTATAAATATATACAGACACACACATTATATATATATATATATATATATAATGTGTTTGTGTGTGTATAAATATATACAGTCGTACGCACACACACACTATATATATATATATATATATATATATATATATATAATTGTTTCTACTATTGGCACAGGGCCAGCAATATCCCAGTGTATTACTGGTACTTTATTTTATCGACCCCGTAAGGATGAAAGGCAAAGTTAACCTCGGCGGGATTTGAACTCAGAATGGCAAGGGCCGTAACTCTATGCGTCAAAGCATGGCGTCCGACCCTCTACCGGTACTGCCAATCCACCATAATGTATATATATAAATATATACAGACGCACACACTACATTATATATATATATATAATAGTGTATATATATAAATATATACAGACGCACACACTATATATATATATATAATGTATATATATATATATATATCATGTATATATATAAATATATACAGACGCACACACTATATTATATATATATATATATATATATAATAGTGTATATATTTAAATATATACAGACACACACACTATATATATATATATATATATATAATAGTGTATATATATATAAATATATACAGACGCACACACTATATATATATATATATATATATATATATATATAATGTATATATATATAAATATATACAGACGCACACATATATATATCATATATATATATAAATATATACAGACGCACACACAATATATATATATATATATATATACAGACACATACTCATTGTAACATTGTATTTAACAAGAAAAACGTTGTGGGAATTCTAGCGATATTCGAAATGTTTCCAGTTGGAGAATGTGGCATTTAAATTTTACGGAGGAGAATAATATTGAAAAATTCGGATCTCGGCCCATAGTCTCATAAATCAGTGTTGGTGGTAGCTGTTAAAATAATCTTTATATTAATGAGCGATTGTGCAATACATAATTGCATTTGTCGGAATGATGTGAGCACCGAGCTAATAGCAATTTTGAATAAATAAGCTTATTACAGTGTGTGTTTGTGTGTGTGTGTGTGTGTGTGTTTGTGTATATGTATATATATATATATATGTGGGGGGGTGTATGTGTGTGTGTGTGTGTGTGTGTGTATGGGTGTGTGTTGTGTTTTTTATCTTTTATTTTTTAATGTGGATATGAATATATATATATATATATATATATATGTGTGTGTCTTTTATGTATTGTGTAAAAGAATAAATCTATGCATGTGTCTGCACGCACGCACGCACACACACACACACACACACACACACACCACACACACACACACACACACACACACACACACACACACACACACATATATATATAAATTAATATAATTACGTAATATTCATATATATATATATATATATATATATATATATATATATATATGAATATTACGTAATTATAGTAATTTATATATATATATGTGTGTGTGTGTGTGTGTGTGTGTGTGTGTGTGTGTGTGTGTGTGCAGACACATGCATAGATTTATTCTTTTACACAATACATAAAAGACACACACACATATATGTTATATATATATATATATACATATATGTTATATATATATATATATATATATATATAACATAACATTCATATATATATATATATATATATATATAATGGCGATGAGAAACGAGGTATTACCAGACAGCTAAGGCTTTAAATACTCATAATCGTGTGTTTTTGACAAATGAGAAAGCATTGACCTGGGTCATGTGAATAAAGGTGTTATTGCTGTTATTACCTTCATATAGTTGTTGTTGTTGTTGTTGTTGTTTGTAGCGGTGGTGGAGTGGTGGTGGTGGTGGTGGTGTGGTGATGGAGATGGTGAGGTGGAGGAGATGGTGGTGGATTTGTGGTGGTGGTGATGTAATGGTGAGGTGGAGATGGTGGTGGTGGTGGTGGAGGAGGTGATGGAATGGTGGTGGTGATGGAATGATGGTGGTGGTGGTGGAGTGGTGATGGAATGGTGAGGTGGTGGAATGGTGGTGGTGGAATGGTGGTGGTGATGGAATGGTGGTAGTGGTAGTTCTGTGGTGATGGAATGGTGAGGTGGTGGTGGTGGTGGAGTGGTGGTGGTGGTGGTGGTGGAATGGTGGTAGTTGTGTGGTGGTGGAGATGGTGGTGGTGGAATGATGGTGGTGCAGTGGTGGTGGTGGTGGTGGAATGATGGTGGTGGAATGGTGGTGGTGGTGATGGAATGGTGGTAGTGGTAGTGGTGTGGTGAAGGAATGATGGTGGTGGTGGTGTTGGAATGATGTGGTGGTGGTGGTGGGAGTGGTGTGGTGAACGAATGATGGTGGTGGAGTGGTGGTGGTGTTGGAATTATGTGGTGGTGGAATGGTGTGGTGTTTGAATGATGGTGGTGGAATGGTGTTGGTGGTGCAATGATGGTGGGATAATGGCGGTGGTGGTATGGTGTTTGTCGTTCTCTTTGTTGTCGTCATGGAGACTTAGTTGTTAGGAAGAATGTCATTGTAATGGTAGTGGGAAGAGGGGGGGGGGTGATAGTGGTGATATTAATGGTGGCGGTGGCAGTGATAAGAGCCTCGATATCGGCGGTGTTGGTTATGGTGGTGGTGGTGGTGGTGGTGGTAAGGTAATGGGGTTGTCAATAGGTGTGAAAATGTTGTGTGTGTGTGTGTGGGGGGGGGGTGATATCACGAATACATGATAGGGAAAACATGATAGGGAAAAACACCTGTAACCCTCTGCCCCATTCCCACTCCTCTCCTCTCCTCTATTCCCCTTATTTTCTCCCTCCCCTCTCCCTCCTATTCCCCCATATCTCTCCCTCCTATTCCCCCTATTTTCTCCCTCTTCTGCCCCTCTCCTCCCCTATTCCCTCCTACACCCCTATTCTTTCCTCTCTCCTAACCCCTCCCTATTTCCCCTCTATTCCCCCCTACCCCTATTCTTCCCTCTCTCCTCACCCCTCCCTATTTCCCCCCTCTCCTCCCCTATTCCCTACTACTCCCCTATTCTTCCCTCTCTCCTAACCCTTCCCTATTCCCTCCTACCCCTATTATTCCCCCTCTCCTCACCCCTCCCTATTCCCCCCTCTCCTTCCCTATTCCCCCCTCCTGCTTTGTAAGAAGAGAACAAACAGCGAGATGTTTGAGCAAATGACATTTCACATGTAGAAATAAGCTTTTGTAATAGAATCCTGAAAGTTGTGTAAAAGCCGCGACTGTAACAACTAGAATGAGATTCTCATGAGAATCTCATGAGAATCTCATTGATACTGACCCAGTGCATATGGCACGTGTTAGATTTCCTCTCTGTTGAACTCGTAATAATTGTTTCTACTTTAGGCACAAGGCCAGAAATCTGAAGGGGAGAGGGGGGGGACGGGGAATCGGTTAAATTGACCCCAGTGCATTGCTGGTACTTTATTTTATCGATGCCGTAAGGATGAAAGTCAAAGTTAACCTCGGCGTGATTTGAACTCAGATCGTAAAGGGACGTACCTCCATGCCGCGAAGCACGGTGTCCGACACTCTACCGATTCTGCTAATCCACCGCCCTTCGTAATAATAACAATGTTTCTGCTTTGGGCACAAGGCCAGCAATCACCCCAGTGTATTACTGGTGCGTTATTCTTATCGACCCCGTAAGTATGAAAGGCAACGTTAACCTCGGCGGGATTTGAACTCAGAACGTAAAGAGCCGTACCTCCATGCCGCGAAGCAGGGTGTCCGACACTCTACCGTTTCTGCCAATCCACCGCTCTTCGTAATAACAACAATAATATCAAGGACAGCTATTTGGGGAAGGGGAAAAGCCGGTTAAATGCTACATGATAGTTTTTGTCACGAATTCTACCAATATAGTCAATCCATTGCTGTAATGGTGTAGTACCGTAATTCCTGATGGATTCGTAGGAGCGCCGCCGCATCGACACACGGCGTTTCTTGGCCATGTTAAGCCTGGCACAGCCCATCACTCTCCAGGCCTGAATACAGCAGATTTCTTCCAGAGAGAGAGGAAGAATCGACCCCGGTACTCTACTGGTAGTTTTTTTTATTATTGACCTCGAAAGGATGAAAGGCAAAGTTGACCTCGGCTGGATTCAAACTCAAAGAGCAGAGAGCCGGAAGGAATACCATAAGACATACTATCCGACGTTCTAATGACTCTGTCAATTCGCCGACAATATTGCTGTAATAATAGCTTCTACTTTTGGCACAAGGCCAGCAATTACCCAGTGTATTACTGGTACTTTATTTTATCGACCCCGTAAGGATGAAAGGCAAAGTTAACCTCGGCGGAATTTGAGCTCAGAATAGCAAGAGCCGTAACCCTTTGTTGCAAAGCATGGCGTCCGACCCTCTACCGATACTGCCACTCCACCATATATTGCTGTAATAATGGTTTCAACTCTATGTAGGAGGCCAGTAATTTGGGTGGGTGGGGTGTCCGTCGAATCACGAACTTCATTGGAACATTATTGGAACATTATTGGAACTTTATTGGAACATTATTGGAACTTTATTGGAACATTATTGAAACTTTATTGGAACTTTATTGGAACATTAGTGAAACTTTATTGGAACTTTATTGGAACATTAGTGAAACTTTATTTTATCGACAGCGGAATGATGAAAAGCGAAATTTAATTTAGAGCATAAGGCGTGATATTTATGACAGATTCGTCGCACACGAGACAACAGCTGTTCGACAAAATTCCACAAATCAGCAATGCTCGGAACACTAGACAAGTGCATGCAGAACGGTTTAATCCTTTGCATACATTTCGATTGGTCATGACTGTACCCCCACCTTTGTGGAGTATTTCTAGAACCAGCATTGCTCCCCGGTAGCAATGTCAGGCCAGAGATTTCTGGAAATTGTCCATAGTACCCGGGTGGAAAGTTCTCCGGTACCAACTGGTTAGTTCACTCTGGTTGACACCTTGAGTTTCTCCGAGAATGTTATTGCCCTCGCCTACAATTAGTCTTCTCTAGAACATTAGACTGGAATTTCCACTGAGCGCGTTGCCCAACTAATAGAGAACTGTGAGTGTCTGACAATATATCAGGTGTCCAGTCACAGTCATCGCTTGACTCAAGACTGCAGCTCAGTCAAACAGATGAAGCGTGGAAAGATGACCCTCGTAAACGAAGACCATACCTGTTCACCGTTTAGAAATATCTGCAAATGCCGTACTTTCAGCGCATTTTTGTGCATCATCAGTCAAAGAATGCCGAGACCTCCAGGCAAAGGGTGTTTGCAGCAGATGGACGCCCGAGCAGAGGAACCTGTCCTTTTCTTAATCAGTGATAGATCAGACGTTCTGATCTAAGACGCAAATTAGAGCAAGGGACGGTGATCATAAATATAAAACATATATATATCTACACATTGGGTTGGGGGGACATGCTGCCGAGAAAAACAGACGCACCTGTTGGTTTTTCACTTCAATTCATTACAAATTTCCCGTCGGCTGGTTCCATAACCGGAAGGTTGTTGAATGAT
>OZ024749.1:7388634-7391134 GCA_964016885.1 Eledone cirrhosa | reverse complement strand
TTCCATCGGCGCAGGCCGAACACCTGCGGACCTGAGAGTTCGGAGAGGTCCTCCTTGATCGTCGTTGCCCAGGTCTTCAGCTGCCCGCCAACGGGCTTGCACGAGTTAGGATCAATTGGAGACGGTTGGTTCTGAGAGGAACCACTGGGGAAGGAGAGTTTGAGGACTCTACCAAACGATTTTCTCAGAAATAAGTAGACGAAGACGAAGATACATGAACGCCAAGGTCGATGAGGGCAGGATTTGAAGTCAGAACATGAAGACCCGCAACAGATCCTGCTAAGTATTTGGCAGATGTTGGGGGATATTCTAAAGAATGCATTTAATGGAGGATAACAGAGATGAGAAAACTTGTTAAACGAACACACACACACACACAAGAATAAATACACACATAAGCAGGAGCACACACACACACACACACACACACACACACACACACACACACACACACACACACACATACACAGGAAAATACATAACCACACACACACAGGAAAATATATAAACACACACAGTAAAATACATAAACACACACACAGGAAAATACATATACACACACACAAGAAAATATATAAACACACACTCAGGAAAATACATAAACACACACACAGGAAAATACATAAACACACACATAGGAAAATACATAAACACACACACAGGAAAATACATATACACACACACAAGAAAATATGTATTTTCTTGTGTGTGTGTTTATGTATTTTCCTGTGTGTGTGTTTATACACACACACAGGAAAATACATAAACACACACACAAGAAAATACATAAACACACACACGGGAAAATATATAAAGACACACACAGTAAAATACATAAACACACACACAGGAAAATACATAAACACACACACAAGAAAATACATAAACACACACACAAGAAAATACATAAACACACACACGGGAAAATAAATAAAGACACACACAATAAAATACATAAACACACACACAGGAAAATACATAAACACACACACAAGAAAATACATAAACACACACACAAGAAAATACATAAACACACACACAAGAAAATACATAAACACACACACAAGAAAATACATAAACACACACACAGGAAAATACATAAACACACACATAGGAAAATACATAAACACACACATAGGAATATATATAAAGACAGTAGTATGTGAGTGATAGTGGCGGTGGCGGTGAAGGTGGTAGGATATAAAACAAGGAGTGGACTGACATAGAGTGATAGTGATGATGATGATGATGACATGTGACTTGGTAGTGATAATGGTGGTGGTGTATATGGTGTTAGTACTGATATTAGTGGTGATGGTGTAAGTCGTGATGGTGTTGTTGATGGTGATGGTGTTGTTGGTGTTAGTGTTGATGGTGTTAGTGATGGTGTAAGTTGTGATGGTGTTAGTGATGGTGGCGGTGATGGTGTTGTTGATGGTGATGGTGGTGATGGTGTTGTTGATGGTGATGGTGGTGATGGTGTTGTTGATGGTGGTGGTGATGGTGTTGATGGTGTAAGTCGTGATGGTGTTAGTGATGGTGGCGGTGTTGTTGATGGTGATGGTGATGGTGTTGGTGATGGTGTTTATGGTGGTAGTTTGGTGTTGATGGTGTTGATGGTGATGGTGTTGATGGTGGTAGTGATGGTGGTGATGGTGTAACTTGTGATGGTGTTAGTGATGGTGGCGGTGATGGTGTTGTTGATGGTGATGGTGGTGATGGTGTTGTTGATGGTGGTGGTGATGGTGTTGATGGTGTAAGTCGTGATGGTGTTAGTGATGGTGGCGGTGTTGTTGATGGTGATGGTGATGGTGTTGGTGATGGTGTTTATGGTGGTAGTGATGGTGTTGATGGTGTTGATGGTGATGGTGTTGATGGTGGTAGTGATGGTGGTGATGGTGTAACTTGTGATGGTGTTAGTGATGGTGGCGGTGATGGTGTTGTTGATGGTGATGGTGGTGATGGTGTTGTTGATGGTGGTGGTGATGGTGTTGATGGTGTAAGTCGTGATGGTGTTAGTGATGGTGGCGGTGTTGTTGATGGTGATGGTGATGGTGTTGGTGATGGTGTTTATGGTGGTAGTGATGGTGTTGATGGTGTTGATGGTGATGGTGTTGATGGTGGTAGTGATGGTGGTGATGGTTAACTTGTGATGGTGTTAGTGATGGTGGCGGTGATGGTGTTGTTGATGGTGATGGTGGTGATGGTGATGATGGTAGTGATGGTGTTGTAGTTAGTGGTGATGATAGTGATGGTGTTAGTGGTGATGGTGTTGGTGATAGTAATGATGGGGTTAATGGTAGTAGTGATGATGATGATAATAATTGTTTCTACTTTAGGCACAAGGCCAGCAATTACCCCAGTGTATTACTGGTACTTTATTTTATCGACCCCGAAAGGATCAAAGGCAAAGTTAACCTCGGCGGGATTTGAACTCAGAATGGCTAATGGTTTCTTATTTAGGCACAAGGCCAGCAATTGGGGGGGGGGGTGTCGATGA
>OZ024749.1:7368634-7373634 GCA_964016885.1 Eledone cirrhosa | reverse complement strand
GAAGTATTTGGGTACAGTTGGCACAGGAACGTAACACAACACATACAAAAACATTACCAAATCATACTCAGGCTTGAGTCAGTAATTAAACGATATATAACAGAGCGTGATTTAAATATATATAAAATTAATTGTTCTTACTAAGGATTATTGCATGACTGTATTCTTATATTATGTCTTGGAATAGCGGATTAACGGAATTAATTTCCGTGTACGAGCAATTAATTCTCTCACTGATGAATTGTATAATTATTGTGATGGAGTTATTGCTGAGTACACATTAATGGGTGGTAAATGGTTGATATATATATATATATATATATACACACACACACACACACACACACACGCACGCACGCACGCACGCACGCACGCACGCACGCACGCACGCACGCACGCACGCACGCGCCCACACGCACAGACACCAACACACACACATACACACATGAACGTGATTATATATTTACGTACGTATTATGTATGTATGTATGTATGAACATATATTTATGTAAATTGTTATGTGTATGTATGTAGAAATATATATATATTTAAATATTAATGTATGTATATATTTACATATGTATGTTTGAATGTGTGTATATATATATGTGTGTGTATGTATGTAATTATACTACATCTATAAATATATATATATAATATAATATATACATATACAATTAATCTCTCTCTCTCCCTTCTCGCCCCTCCCCCCTCCCTCTTCCTCTCTCTCCTCCCCCATTACCCCTCTCACCCCCATTACCCCTCTCTCCCCTATTACCCCTCTCTCCCCCATCCCCCTCTCCCTCTCTCCCCACCCCCTCTCTCTGTATGTATATACATATTAAATACAATGTAACTAATTTGACCAACACTCACATGTACACCCTCGAAGCTAAGATATAATAAAATATTTGGTAGAGTGTTGGAGGGTTGGACAAGATATCTTGAGGTAATTGTTCAGGGTTTTGAACTTCTGAGTTCAAATCCCATCACCCTCAACATCACCTTTCATAATGTTAGTGTCGATATAAAATACTCTCAAACTCCGAAGTGTTTGGTTGGTGAAACTTTTAGAGCATCGGACGAGATACCGTCTGGTGTTTGGTTATAAATCATTAGTTGGAATGTATAATCTGCTGTTTAGTCTCTAGCTATTGTTTGGTCATTTAACAATTGCGAATACAAGTGGCCGAAATGGGATTCCTCCGAAAGGTCTTTGGAACAGCTCCAGGTAGAACCGCCACTTCTTCAAGAGAGATCACAGATCTGATACTATGGGCACGTGGTTAGAATGTCTCGGGAAAGAATCGCTGGACAGATTTTATGGGCAAAACCAACTGACAGGAGAGCCAGGGGTAGACCCCGAACAAGGGGTTGGATAACATCCATGAGCTTGGATGGTCACGCTTGGTGATCCAACCAGATCAGTTGGAGACGGTTGCTTCTGACAGGATGCACTGGAAGGAGTGTTTGAGGAATCTGCCTCCCACGACCCTCTTAGGAATAAGTGGGCGAATAAGATGACAGGAAGGGGAAGTTGGTGTCCATAATTTACATTTTCAGGGCCTTCAAGAAGGGTGGGCGGAAGGAAGGGAGCAAGTTATATTCAAAACAAAAACTAACCCAACTATTTTCCGATATCTTCAGCCCCTTAATATATATATATATATATATATATATATATATATGGAAGTGGTTACACAACTGTTAGTTCATCATACTGAGAACCATTGTTTCACCTTAGAGGATCCGCTAAGGTGAAACAATTGTTCTCGGTATGGTGGACTAACTGTTGTGTTACTGCTTCTACCTAACTCGTCCCATGGACTGAGTGCTCTACCACTACAGATATTACCTTCCAGTGTACTACCTATATATATATATATATATCAACTAGAAATTGATATGGCGCATGTCTCTCAGACATGGCACATTTAATTTCATTTTGTATATATATATATATATATATATATATATATATAAATGATGGCTGCAAACTCTAAGAGTATTGCAATCGCTTGTCAGATTATAGAGTTTGGTGAACTTTTAGGCTATGGCCAGCTACACGAACCTGTAACAGATCCTGAACAAGCACTGCCTGTGCTTTGAAGGTTTTTAAGTTAGGAAAGGCCTTGCACTCAACCAATTCCATTCTGTGAGCATCGAAAACACTACCCGAAAATGAGAATTGGTCAACATCATCGGATGCTTCTGAAGCCGCAGGTTTTTTTCAGAGACTCTCAGACACTCTCAGGAATATATGGGTGAAGAAAAAGAAGAAACCACTCTGTGGCAAATATTTGGATGATTTACGGACTAGTATGGAAGATCTAAATATATCCTTTTCCATCGCCGTTTGGTGACACTGCAATCACATTTCAGGTCAAATCACTGTTTCCTATCCAGCTTTGTAGATCTTCTATCTCAACTCCAGTGTCTTTTGCTAAATACATTCTTTCCAGCACTGCTATACCCTGTCGATGTGGCCAAAACAAACTATATGAAGATCAGTGTATTGGCAGAATCGTTAGAACATTTGTCATATGATGTGGTGTCTATTATCAGCATATACTTTCAGCATCAGTTTCTCTGTAGATACCTGTCTGTGAGTGTGCGTGTGTTTGTTTGCATGTATGTGTGAGTATGTTGGTGTGTGTATCAGTATATCTGTATATATATATATATATATATATATATATATATATATATATGCAGAGGTTATATTTAATTTGTTGGGATTCAACAAGCTTAAAAGTTTTTATAACTGATATAAAGCACTCAACTGGTTAGTGGAGTAAATACACATTATATTAATAAATAGTAACTATATTTATAAAACCATATTTATTTTATTATATATATTTCAAGGGCGACCAAGGTAAATTATGGTGCGCTTTCATCAGATAAAATACAGATTTGTTTTATAAATAAATATTGACATACCCGGAAAAAAAGACAACCTCAACGGTTGAAATTCGCTATCCAGCAAATTTCAACCGTTGAGGTTGTCTTTTTTCCGGGTATGTCAATATTTATTTATAAAACAAATCTGTATTTTATCTGATGAAAGCGCACCATAATTTACCTTGGTCGCCCTTGAAATATATATAATAAAATAAATATGGTTTTATAAATATAGTTTCCATTTATTAATATATTGTATATATATATATATGTGTGTGTGTGTGTGTGTGTGTGTGTGAGAGAGTGTCTGCACTGCGCATAAATGTGTGTGACTGTGTGCATACATAATTTGTAAAATATGCAATTAGGAAAACTACGTAAGAACAAAATTGATCTTAGGTCGCTAGTAATCTTCACACACATCTGTACATGTATATATGTACATCCATAAATACATATATATGAATAATATATATCTTTATATATATATAAAACAGAGGATGTCTCTCTGTCTGTCTGTCTGTCTGTCTGTGTAAATCCCTAAAACTCGAGAAGTACCCGACCGATTTTTTTCAAACTTTATACATGCGTTACTTATATTTCTTGAAGTGCAATGGGCTAAAATAATGTTAACGTTCTCTGCCCTAGGGCTCGCATTAGCCGAAAAACCGCATTTTTTAGGCATTTTTAGGCTCTCTTGAGGCGTAACTTAAAGATAATCCACCCGATTTCCTCGAAATTTGCAACACACATTAGTTAGTCCCCTCGCATTGCTGTGGACAAACAAAATTTCCGATTCCGTTAATGGTTTCTAGGAAATTTACGAATTAGCATTGGGCATTATATGCCATTTTCATTTTCAATATAAACGCTACTTAAACATCGTAAGTAGCGTATAATATTTCGTTAAAAATTTGGTTTATTTAACAGAGGACACAACACTTACTTTTAAGCAGGACCATTTTCGGGGGATTGAGGAAATGAGGAGGACCTTAACATTTTTGTCGGCGCCCAGTTGACGCTTCGTGTTTTCATCACGCGTAAATCCGGGTCCTGTGTACGCTGCCGTGTTATTGACACCGTAAAAACTCACGTCTGTGCTATTTCTACTAAGATCCCTTTTGTTGCACCTACACTGCAATATGAACGCCTTGTGCAAGTACGACGAACAACGATTGTGCTAATTCCGCGGTGACCCCTTTTGTCGCACCTTTGTTGCTGTGTAAACGCAGTACAACCAGTGCCACCCAGCGTTTGTGCTAATTGTACTATGAGCCCCTTCTGCTGCAGTTGCGTTGCTATGCTGATTTCGTCATCTCAATATCCCTACTTTAACGTGCATCCCTACTTGGTTCTCACACAATTGGCTACATCGCTCCTTCAGACTGACGTGTGTTCCCCATTCGTGACGTAATTCGTGAACAGACTTACGACAACCCATCGCTCCACAACACTTACTTACACCTTTCGCATACAGGATTTCCACAATCAGCCCACTGACAGTGCTACTACTGGATTCCGCCTGCTGGTGTTCTACGTTTCCAGTAGATGAACAATCATTCCCCGAGAATAAGGGAATTCAAAAAGTACACAGCTACATTCCTCAATCTTTGCATGTGTGTTGCTATTTCGCGTTTCCTACCCTGTGCAGCGCCGGGTCCTGCTGTTAGTATATATATATATAGAGAGAGAGAGAGATTACAGTAATCAAAGTTCAGTTTAAGTCATTTATTTGCTTACAATTGTTTCCTCCAAACCGAGGTTTGGATTCTTCGGAGCAACTATTTATAACATACTTGACCTCCTTTTCAACCCAAGAGACACATAAAACATATGCGCATATTGATCAACAGTCGGGTGACATTCATATATATATATATATATATATATATATATATATATATATATATATATTCATATATATATATATATATATATATATATATATTTTACCTGATTAGTTCTTTCGTTGTTTTTGGTATTGTATGGTTGGGTTTTGCCTACCGCAATTCTCAATTTGTCAAGCTTTTAAACGTAATGTTATTACTCTAGTGACCTACACTTATTGAGTGCTTTGCTACTCATTCCTTATGGTA
>OZ024749.1:7356134-7366134 GCA_964016885.1 Eledone cirrhosa | reverse complement strand
TATATATATACACACATGTATATATATATATATATATATATATATATATATATACACACATGTATATTTCGGTTAATGTTTCCACAAGTCAATTGAATTACGATTAGCACTTTAAAGGAGACACATTATTAAACTATTAGGTTAAAGTATTTGACATTACCAGTCTAAATCGTAGTTTATCTTTCTGAATGAATATTAACATGAAACACATCAAATAGTGAAAACGCTCATTAATAATCAATTTAAGAGGTGAAATTATGACACGCTATTAATTTATCTGAAACAAAACTCTAAGGAAACCGGTTTCAAGCCAGCGTAAATGGTCTGATTTCCATAATGGTTTGTCTTTCATCTACACGATGTTGGCTGTTTTTTCTTGATTTTATGGCTTGTTGTTCGTTTCTTTTTGGTTTTTTTTTAATGAGTTTATCTATTTGGTTTTCTGTGTGTTTTTTTTTGTATGTTTGTTTGTTGTTGTTGTTGTTGTTGTTTTTTTTTTGCCTCTTAGCGTCCATTTCGTTATTTGTGTTGTTCTGTTTGTTTTGTGTTTGTTTTGTTGATAGAATATTTTCTCATGCACAGAATGGACGGAACAGATCAGGTGACTTTATCTGGCATTGACAGAGGGAATATAAAATAAACTATATATTTATAAACAAATTTGCATGTTGTACATTTGGTGTGTGTGTGTGTGTGTGTGTGTTGTTTGTTTGTTTGTGTGTGCGCGCGCGTGTGCGTTTATGTTATATATATATATATATATATATATATATATATATATATGTATGTATACATAAAGAGAGAGAGAGAGGAGCAGAGAGAGATTTGCATATGTATGTGTACGCAAATGTGAGTGCATATATATGTGTGTATGTATGCATGTGTTTGTATATGTTCACACACACACACATATATATATATATATATATATATATAGTAATAATAATAAATAATAATAATAAATTTGAAGACTAAAATCCAAAGAGGGCTCGATAAGGATAAATATATATCAAATATATAAGAACCGTAGAGCAAATATCTGTTATTTTAATAAATATATATATATATATGTCGATGAGTGCCTTTTTGTGTGTACATGTGTGTGTGTGTGTGTGTGATATACACATATATATATATATATATATATATATATATATATATATATATATATATATATATATATAATATTATATAATATTATATACATGTATGTGTATGCGAATGTATGTGTATATATGTGCGAGTGAGTGTGTCTGTGATTACCTATGTTGTATTATATGTACGTGTTTGTGCCTGTTTGCAGCCGCCATTTAAGCTTTCGTTAGATATCGCTGCGGTTTACTCTCTTCTTCTCTGCTGCTATAAGTCATTAATTTCCGCTTACGTAATATATCATTTTCGACAACACACTTGTGATATTCCTGTGCTTATATGTAAGTTGGCTGTTAGTGGTGTTATTGGTGGTGGTGTGGTGGTGGTGGTGGTTGTGTGGTGGTATTGGTGGTGTTGGTGGTCGTTATATTGTGTTGTTAATGTTGGTGGTGTTGGTGGTTTGGTGGTGGTGGTGGTTGTGTGGTGGTGTTGGTGGTGGTAGTGGCGGTCGTGGTGGTGTTTTGGTGGTGTGGTGGTGTTGGTGGTGGTGTGTGGTGGTATTGGTTGTGGTGGTGTGGTGGTGGTGGTGGTGGTGGTGTTGGTTGTGTGGTGGTGGTGATGGTGGTGGTGGTTGTGTGGTGGTATTGGTGGTGTTGGTTGTCGTTATATTGTGTTGTTAATGTTGGTGGTGTTGGTGGTTTGGTGGTGGTGGTGGTGGTGGTTGTGTGGTGGTGTTGGTGGTGGTAGTGGCGGTCGTGGTGGTGTTTTGGTGGTGTGGTGGTGTTGGTGGTGGTGTGTGGTGGTATTGGTTGTGGTGGTGTGGTGGTGGTGGTGGTGGTGTTGGTTGTGTGGTGGTGGTGATGGTGGTGGTGGTTGTGTGGTGGTATTGGTGGTGTTGGTTGTCGTTATATTGTGTTGTTAATGTTGGTGGTGTTGGTGGTTTGGTGGTGGTGGTGGTGGTGGTTGTGTGGTGGTGTTGGTGGTGGTAGTGGCGATCGTGGTGGTGTTTTGGTGGTGTGGTGGTGTTGCTGGTGGTGTGTGGTGGTATTGGTTGTGGTGGTGTGGTGGTGGTGGTGGTGGTGTTGGTTGTGATGGTTTTGGTGGTGTGGTGGTATGTTGGTGGTGTTGATGGTGTGGTGGTGTTGGTGGTGTTGGTGGTGTGTTGGTGGTGTGATGGTGTGGTGTTTGTGATGTTGGTGGTCGTTATATTGTGTTGTTAATGTTGGTGGTGTTGGTGGTGTTGGTGGTGGTGTGGTGGTGGTGGTAGTGGTGGTCGTGGTGGTGTGGTGGTGTTGGTGGGGTGTTGGTGTGTTGGTGGTGGTGTGTGGTGGTATTGGTTGTGGTGGTGTGGTGGTGGTGGTGATGTTGGTTGTGGTGGTGTTGGTGGTGGTTGTGGTGGTGTTGGTGGTGGTTATGTGGTGGTGGTTGCGTGGTGGTGTTGGTGGTTTTGGTGGTGTGTTGGTGGTGTGATGGTGTGTTGGTGGTGTGGTGGTGTGTTGGTGGTGTGGTGGTGTTGCTGGTGTGTTGGTGGTGTTGGTGGTGTTGGTGTTGTTGGTGGTTTTGGTGGTGTGGTGGTGTGTTGGTGGTGTTGATGGTGTGGTGGTGTTGGTGGTGTGGTGGTGTTGGTGGTGTGTTGGTGGTTGGTGTGATGGTGTGTTGGTGGTGTGTTGGTGGTGTGGTGGTGTGTTGGTGGTGTTGTTGGTGTGTTGGTGGTGTGTTGGTGGTGTTTGTGGTGGTGTTGGTGGTGTGTTGGTGGTGTGGTGGTGTGTTGGTGGTGTGATGGTGGTGTTGGTGGTGTGTTGGTGGTGTGTTGGTGGCGTTGGTGGTGTTGGCGGTGTTGGTGGTGTGTTGGTGGTGTGGTGTTGGTGGTGTTGGTGGTGTTGTTGGTGTGTTGGTGGTGTGTTGGTGGTGTTTGTGGTGGTGTTGGTGGTGTGGTGGTGTGATGGTGGTGTTGGTGGTGTGTTGGTGGTGTGTTGGTGGTGTGTTGGTGGCGTTGGTGGTGTTGGTGGCGTTGGTGGCGATGGCGGTGTTGGTGGTGTGTTGGTGGTGTGGTGTTGGTGGTGTTGGTGGTGATGATGGTGTTGGTGGTGATGATGGTGTTGGTGGTCGTTATATCATGTTGTCAATGTTGTGGCTGTTGTGGTGTTGTTGTTGGTGTTGGTGGTGATGGTTTGTTGTTGGTGTTGGTGGTGATGGTTTGTTGTTGTTATTAATGCTGTGGTGTTGTGGTGTTGGTGGTGATGGTTTGTTGCTGTTATTAATGTTGTGGTGTTGGTGGTGATGGTTTGTTGTTGGTCTTGGTGGTGATGGTTTGTTGCTGTTGTTAATGTTGTGGTGTTGCTTTGTTGCTGTTGTTAATGTTGTGGTGTTGTGGTGTTGGTTTGTTACTGTTGTTAATGCTGTGGTGTTGGTTTGTTGCTGTTGTTAATGTTGTGGTGTTGTGGTGTTGGTTTGTTGCTGTTGTTAATGTTGTGGTGTTGTGGCGTTGGTTTGTTGCTCTTGTTAATGTTGTGGCTGTTGTGGGGTCGGTTTGTTGCTGTTGTTAATGATGTTAATGTTGTGGTGTTGGTTTGTTGCTGTTGTTAATTTGTCGTGTTGTGGTGTTGCTTTGTTGCTGTTGTAATTTGTGGTGTTGTGGGGTCGGTTTGCTGCTGTTGTTAATGTTGTGGCCGTTGTGGTGTTGGTTTGATACTGTTGTTAATGTTGTGGCTGTTGTGGTTTTGTGGTGTTGGTTTGTTGCTGTTGTTAATGTTGTGGCTGTTGTGGTTTTGTGGTGTTGGTTTATTGCTGTTGTTAATGTTGTGGCTGTTGTGGTGTTGGTTTGTTGCTGTTGTTAATGTTGTGGCGTTGACTTGTTGTTAATGTTGTAGTGTTGTGGTGTTGGTTTGTTGCTGATGTTAATGTTGTGGCTGTTGTGCTGTTGTTAATGTTGTTAATGTTGTGGTGTTGGTTTGTTGCTGCAGTGGCTGTTGTGGTGTCGGTGGTGGTGCTGGTGTGTTGCTGTTGCTAATGTTGTGGCTGTTGTGGTGGTGGAACTGGTGTGTAGCTGTTGTGGCTGTTGTGGCTGTTGTGGTGTTGTGGGGTTGGTTTGTTGCTGTTGTTAATGTTGTGGTGTTGTGGAGTTGGTTTGTGGCTGTTGTTAATGTTGTGGTGTTGTGGGTTTGGTTTGTTGCTGTTGTTAATGTTGTGGGTTTGGTTTATTGCTGTTGTTAATGTTGTGGCTGTTGTGCTGTCTGTTTGTTGCTGTTGTTAAAGTTGTGGTGTTGTGGGTTTGGTTTATTGCTGTTGTTAATGTTGTGGCTGTTGTGCTGTCGGTTTGTTGCTGTTGTTAATGTTGTGGCTGTTGTGGTGGTGGTGCTGGTGTGTTCCTGTTGTGGCTATTGTGGCTGTTGTGGTGTTCTGGCTTTCTTGGTGTTGGTCGTTAGATGCTGTTATTAATGTTGTTACTGTTGTTGGGGCTGTGATGTATTATTAGTGTTGTTGTTGTTGATTGTGGTGCTGTGTGGTGTTGTTGATTGTGGTGCTGTGTTGTGTTGTTGTTGGTTGCGTTGTTGATCGTGGTGCTGTGTTGTGTTGTTGTTGGTTGTGCTGTGTTGTGTTGTTGGTTGTGGTGAGGTTGTTGATTGTGGTGCTGTTTTGTGTTGTTGAATGTGGTGCTGCGTTGTGTTGTTGTTGGTTGTACTGTGTTGTGGGGTCGCTTTGTTGCTGTTTTTAATGTTGTGGTGTTGTGGTGTTGGTTTGTTGCTGTTGTTAATGTTGTGGCTCTTGTGGCGTTGGTTTGATGCTGTTGTTAATGTTGTGGCTGTTGTGGTGTTGTGGTGTTGGTTTGTTGCTGTTGTTAATGTTGTGGCTGTTGTGGTTTTGTGGTGTTGGTTTGTTGCTGTTGTTAGTTAATGTTGTGGCTTTTGTGGTTTTGTGGTGTTGGTTTGTTGCTGTTGTTAATGTTGTGGCTGTTGTGGTGTTGTGGTGTTGGTTTGTTGCTGTTGTTAATGTTGTGGCTGTTGTGGTTTTGTGGTGTTGGTTTGTTACTGTTGTTAATGTTGTGGTGTTGGTTTGTTGCTGTTGTTAATGTTGTGGCGTTGACTTGTTGCTGTTGTTAATGTTGTAGTGTTGTGGTGTTGGTTTGTTGCTGTTGTTAATGTTGTGGCTGTTGTGCTGTCGGTTTGTTGCTGTTGTTAATGTTGTAGTGTTGTGGTGTTGGTTTGTTGCTGTTGTTAATGTTGTGGCGTTGACTTGTTGCTGTTGTTAATGTTGTAGTGTTGTGGTTTTGGTTTGTTGCTGTTGTTAATGTTGTGGCTGTTGTGCGGTCGGTTTGTTGCTGTTGTTAATGTTGTGGCGTTGTGGTGTTGGTTTGTTGCTGTTGTTAATGTTGTGGTGTTGGTTTGTTGCTGTTGTTAATGTTGTGGTGTTGTGGTGTTGGTTTGTTGCTGTTGTTAATGTTGTGGTGTTGGTTTGTTGCTGTTGTTAATGTTGTGGTGTTGGTTTGTTGCTGTTGTTAACGTTGTGGTGTTGGTTTGTTGCTGTTGTTAATGTTGTGGTGTTGTGGTGTTGGTTTGTTGCTGTTGTTATTGTTTTGGTGTTGGTTTGTTGCTGTTGTTAATGTTGTGGTGTTGGTTTGTTGCTGTTGTTAATGTTGTGGTGTTGGTTTGTTGCTGTTGTTAACGTTGTGGTGTTGGTTTGTTGCTGTTGTTAATGTTGTGGTGTTGTGGTGTTGGTTTGTTGCTGTTGTTAATGTTGTGGTGTTGGTTTGTTGCTGTTGTGGCTGTTGTGGTGTCGGTGGTGGAACTGGTGTGTGGCTGTTGTGCTGTCGGTTTGTTGCTGTTGTTATTGTTGTGGTGTTGGTTTGTTGCTGTTGTTAATGTTGTGGTGTTGTGGTGTTGGTTTGTTGCTGTTGTTAATGTTGTGGTGTTGGTTCGTTGCTGTTGTTAATGTTGTGGTGTTGGTTTGTTGCTGTTGTTAACGTTGTGGTGTTGGTTTGTTGCTGTTGTTAATGTTGTGGCGTTGTGGTGTTGGTTTGTTGCTGTTGTTAATGTTGTGGTGTTGTGGTGTTGGTTTGTTGCTGTTGTTAATGTTGTGGTGTTGTGGGTTTGGTTTGTTGCTGTTGTTAATGTTGTGGTGTTGTGGGCTTGGTTTGTTGCTGTTGTGGTGTTGTGGTGTTGGTTTGTTGCTGTTGTTAATGTTGTGGTGTTGGTTTGTTGCTGTTGTTAATGTTGTGGCTGTTGTGCTGTCGGTTTGTTGCTGTTGTTAATGTTATGGCGTTGTGGTGTTGGCTTGTTGCTGTTGTTAATGTTGTGGTGTTGGTTTGTTGCTGTTGTTAATGTTGTGGTGTTGTGGTGTTGGTTTGTTGCTGTTGTTAATGTTGTGGCTGTTGTGGTGTTGCTTTGTTGCTGTTGTTAATGTTGTTGTGTTGTGGGGTTGGTTTGTTGTTGTTGTTAATGTTGTTGATGTTGTGGTGTTGGTTTGTTGCTGTTGTTAATGTTGTGGTGTTGTGGTGTTGGTTTGTTGCTGTTGTTAATGTTGTGGTGTTGTGGTGTTGGTTTGTTGCTGTTGTTAATGTTGTGGTGTCGGTGGTGGTGCTGGTGTGTTCCTGTTGCTAATGTTGTGGCTGTCGTGGTGGTGGAACTGGTGTGTAGCTGTTGTGGCTGTTGTGGTGGTGGTGGTGCTGGTGTGTTGCTGTTGTGGTGGTGGAACTGGTGTGTAGCTGTTGTGGCTATTGTGGTGATGGTGCTGGTGTGTTGCTGTTGTGGCTGTTGTGGTGGTGGAACTGGTGTGTAGCTGTTGTGGCTGTTGTGGTAGTGGTGTTGGTGTGTTGCTGTTGTGGCTGTTGTGGCTGTTGTGGTAGTGGTGCTGGTGTGTTGCTGTTGTGGCTGTTGTGGTGGTGGAACTGGTGTGTAGCTGTTGTGGCTGTTGTGGTGGTGGTGCTGGTGTGTTGCTGTTGCTAATGTTGTGGCTGTTGTGGTGGTAGCACTGGTGTGTTGCTGTTGTGGCTGTTGTGGTGGTGGTGGTGCTGCTGTGTTCCTGTTGTGGCTGTTGTGGTGTTGTGGTTTTCTTGTTGTTGGTCGTTATATGCTGTTATTAATGTTGTTACTGTTGTTGGGGCTGTGATGTATTATTAGTGTCGTTGTTGTTGATTATGGTGCTGTGTTGTGTTGTTGTTGGTTGTGTTGTTGATTGTGGTGCTGTGTTGTGTTGTTGTTGGTTGTGCTGTGTTGTGTTGTTGATTGTGGTGCTTTGTTGTGTTGTTGATTGTGGTGCTGTGTTGTGTTGTTGTTGGTTGTGCTGTGTTGTGTTGTTGATTGTGGTGCTGTGTTGTGTTGTGTTGTTGTTGGTTGTGTTGTTGATTGTGGTGCTGTGTTGTGTTGTTGTTGGTTGTGCTGTGTTGTGTTGTTGATTGTGGTGCTGTGTTGTGTTCTTGTTGATTGTGCTGTGTTGTAGGTTGTGGTGTGTTGTGTTGTTGGTTATGGTGAGGTTGTTGATTGTGGTGCTGTGGTGTGTTGATGTTGGTTGTGCTGTGTTGTAGGTTGTGGTTGTGTTGTGTTGTTGGTTATGGTGAGGTTGTTTATTGTGGTATGGGGTTGTGTTTTTGTTATTGATTGTGGTGCTGTGTTGTGTTGTTGATTGTGGTGCTGTTGTGTTGTTATTGATTGTGGTGTTGTGTTGTTGGAGATGGTGAGGTTGTTGATTGTGGTGTGGTGTGGTGTTGTGGTTATTGATTGTGGTTTTGTGCTGTTTTGTTAATTGGAGATGGTGAAGTCGTTGATTGTGGTGTGGTGCTGTGTTGTTGTTGGTTGTGGTGCTGTGTTGCAGGTTGTGATGCTGTTGAGTTGTTAGGGATGTTGATGTTGTTTTCGCTGTTGTTGATGTTGTTTTCGCTGTTGTTGATGTTGGTGGTCGTTGTTATATAATGTTGTTAATGTTGTTAATGTTGTGGTGCTGTGGTTTTCTTGTTGCTGTTATTGTTCGGAAACTCTTAACACTATAAAATTTAATCACTCGTTTTTTTCTAATGAAGGAATTACGCCTGATACGTTAAAGACGTTTCTTTTTCCATTTCACACAAGAATTAACTTAATAAGATTCTTTGTAATTGCACCCTGTGTTTGTTTTCACTGTTTTTCATATATATAACACACGTGGTATTAGCTAGATATTCAGGGAACTAAATGTTTCATAGTCTTTGATGACAAAGGCATGTATTCTTTCTTATCAGAAGTTCTGTGTACGACTTGTCATCGCTACACCTTCAGTTATGCATGAATTCGTACACATCCAAACGGTGGTTACTTACATGTCTGTACGTGTGTGTGAGAGTGTGTGTGTCTGTGTGTGTGTCTGTGTGTGTGTGTGTGTGTGTGTGTGTGTGTTAAAGTGGTGTCTGTGTGTGTCTGTGTGTGTGTCTGTGTTACAGTGCTGTGTGTGTGTGTGTTACAGTGGTGTGTGTGTGTTACAGTGGTGTGTGTGTGTCTGTGTGTCTGTGTTACAGTGCTGTGTGTGTGTGTGTGTTAGAGTGGTGTCTGTGTGTGTGTGTATGTTACTGTGGTGTCTGTGTGAGTGTGTGTGTGTTACAGTGCTGTGTGTGTGTTACCATGGTGTGTGTGTGTGTGTTATAGTGGTGTATGTGTGTGTGTGTTACAGTGGTGTGTGTGTGTGTTACAGTGGTGTATGTGTGTGTGTGTTACAGTGGTGTGTGTATGTGTGTGTTACAGTGATGTGTTTGTATTACAGTGGTGTGTGTGTGTGTTACAGTGGTGTGTGTGTGTGTGTTACAGAGGTGTGTGTGTTACAGTGGTGTGTGTGTGTTACAGAGGTGTGTGTGTTACAGTGGTGTGTGTATGTGTGTGTTACAGTGGTGTGTGTGTGTATTACAGTGGTGTGTGTGTGTGTATTACAGTGTTGTGTGTGTGTTACAGTGGTGTGTGTGTGTGTGTGTTACAGTGGTGCATGTGTGTGTGTGTGTGTTACAGCGGTGTGTGTGTTACGGTGGTGTGTGTGTGTTATAGTGGTGTGTGTGTGTGTTACGGTGGTGTGTGAGTGTTACGGTGGTGTGCGTGTGTTACAATGGTGTGTGTGTGTGTGTGTTACAGCGGTATGTGTGAGTGTGTGTGTGTGTATGTTACAGTGGTGTGTCTGTGTGTTACAGTGGTGTGTGTGTGTTACGGTGGTGTGTGTGTGTTACAATGGTGTGTGTGTGTGTGTGTGTTACAGCGGTATGTGTAAGTGTGTGTATGTTACAGTGGTGTGTGTATGTTACAGTGGTGTGCGTGTGTGTTACGGTGGTGTGTGAGTGTGTTATAGTGGTGTGTGTGTGTTACAGTGATGTGTGTGTGTTACAGCAGTGTGCGTGTGTGTTACGCTGGTGTGTAAGTGTGTGTGTGTTACGCTGGTGTGTAAGTGTGTGTGTGTTACGGTGGTGTGTGAGTGTGTGTGTGTGTGTTACGGTGGTGTGTTACGCTGGTGTGTGAGTGTGTGTGTGCGAACATTTCTGCATAAAATATTATTTTATGGAGTAACGAAAAGTATTGTGAAAGACGAGATTCCTTCACTAAGTCTCCGATATGCCGGGGGCGGTGGAAGTGGGTGGGGAATATGGGGAGTGCCACAGCTCCCCCCAATAATTATATTATTCTCCCCAAACTACCAAATCTCACATCTATTCTATATGTACTACAATTTATGTACATGTTATGTTTATTAGATATCGTGGTTTTTTTTATATCTTGGTTGATATTTGATAATTGTTTCTACTTTTGGCACATGGCCAGCAATTACCCAGTACATTACTGGTACTTTATTTTATCGACCTCGTAAGGATGAAAGGCAAAGTTAACCTCGGCGGATTTGAACTCAGAACGCAAAGGGCCATAACTATGCTGCCAAACATGGTGTCTGACGCTCTACCGATACTGAA
>OZ024749.1:7320890-7323390 GCA_964016885.1 Eledone cirrhosa | reverse complement strand
AACTTTACATGTGTATTACCTATGTTTCAGGGAGTGTTATGCACATAGAAAATTCAACATTTTGATCCCCTAGGGCCCGCATTAGGTGAAAAACTTCGTTTATTCCAGCTTTTTAGGCGTTTTTTGCGTCGTTAGGTCAGACCGATTTCCTTGAAATTGTAACTATGTATTAGTCAGTCTCTTCTTCATACCGTGAGCAAAGAAAATCCAACTTGTTTATGGCCTAGAGCCCTCATTAGGTGAAAAACTTCATTTTTTCAGCTTTTTATGGCTTTTTTGACGCGTTACGTCTAGCCGATTTTCCCCGAAATTTCGAGACGTATTATGCACATAAAAAAAATTCATTTTCTTGATCCCCTGCATTTTTTCTGCTTCAATCGGGGAAAATCTTAAAGATTATCCAGCCATCAGAGTATTCGGTTTATTTTCTTTACATATTGTCCAGGCATGCAGTTTTTTCACGATTAGGTCTGTTGGCGACCCGCGTTCCAAAATACCTTATCGCGTGCAACGCCGGGTACCACTGCTAGTATATATATATGTCAATCGCTTTTTAATTATATATATATATATATATATATGTAATGTGTGTATGTTTTTATATATATTTGTATAGTATTTTTTGTTTCACACTCTGTCCTGTGAGATATATCATTGGATATCAAACTGAATGTTTATCAGATTTCGCTAAAAACGTGTTTTAATGCTTTATATCAGTTAATTTTATCTCTCACACTCTTGTTTTTCTTCTCTCTCCCTTTCCGTCTCATTCTCTCCCACTCTCTCTCCCCCTCTCTCTCTATTTATCTTTCTCCCTCGCGCCCTCTGTTTCTCACTCGTTCAATCTATCTATCTTTCTTTCTATCTCATATATTTATCTATTTCTCATTATCAGAGATTATGAATCGCATTCATTTATATTACGACTATTATATATGAATATAAATAACACGATAAGTAGATGGTCATGTCAGCCTGCTCACTCAATTATTCATCTTACACACTTCCCAATGAATATATATTGACAGTCTAATATATATATATATATATGAATGTATGTATAGTATATTTGGCAATATACTATATGTTTAATTTAAAACATTTAGAAGACCATATGCTATCAGTTTTAAAGTAGTGACTATGTCACATTTCTTTTCGGCGAAAGAAGGGAGAGAAGCTGACGCTGGTTGGCGTTCATCAGAGCCACGTACTCCCCTGCTTTCGCTGAAAATTATAGAAGGTGGATTTCTATAGAATTCCAGTAATAACCAGGAGCTGATTATATAGAGTGATTGCTGGTCCAGCTTCAGAGCACCAATCCTAATACCTAATTTTTGATCGACAAGATCCCAGACCCCTTTCGCCTGTCAAGTGGGATGGACCTCGTCAAATCGGATCTAGAAAACTAATGTTTCCATTGGTCGTCCATTACTAATACTATCTACCGGTCGCAACTCTTGGCAGAAAGGGTAATGTGAAAGAAAAGTGTCTTGCTCAAGAACACAACGCATCAACCAGTCCGAGAATTGAACTCGCAACCTCACGATTGCGAATCTACTAAGTTGAACCTGATATGAGAGCTAATATGTTATTTATTTATGTACATACATGGAACAAAGTCGCGACCTAAGGTTTCAACGCACAGTTGTGACACCACATCTCTAGATTTTTATGAGTGCCTGATGGCTAGGTCACAATTTTGATGGCTCTTACAAACTGGGGAGAATGTCAAGTATTGGTCTTGAAACATTAGGTAGCGCCTTTGTTCCGTGTATGAACATAAATAAATAACATAATCTCTCTCTCTCTCTCTCTCTCTCTCTCTCTCTCTCTCTCTCTCTCTCGGTGCTTTTTTCCGATGACACTTAATCTATATTGGATTTTTACTTTGCTGATTATATTTACTCAACATTAATTTCTCGGTGGATTGGCAGTATCGGTAGAGGGTCGGACGCCATGCTTTCCAGCATAGTTACGTCCCTTTACGATCTGAGTTCAAATCCCGCGGAGGTTGACTTTGCCTTTCATCCTTACGGGGTCGATAAAATAAAGTACCAGTAATGCACTGGGTAATTGCTGGCCTTGTGCCTAAAGTAGAAACAATTAATTTCTTTGAAAGGTTTGATAGCTAATGGTTTCTTATATAGGCACAAGGCCAGCAATTTTTGGGGAGGGGAAAGTCGATTAAATCGACCCCAGTGCGTGAATGTTACTTTATTTTATTGACCCCGTAAGGATGAAAGGCAAAGTTAACCTCTGGGGTTTAATTAATAATAACACTTCAACCTATATTTGGTCTTTATTTTGTTGAGTATACTTAGTATCGGTAGAGGGTCGGACACCATGCTTTCCAGCAGAGTTATGTACCTTTACGGTCTGAGTTCAAATCCCGCCGAGGTTGACTTTGCCTTTCAGCCTTACGGGGTCGATAAAATAAAGTACCAGTAATACACTGGGATAATTGCTGGCCTTGTGCCAAAAGTAGAAACAATTATTACCT
>OZ024749.1:7303390-7318390 GCA_964016885.1 Eledone cirrhosa | reverse complement strand
TATATATATATATACTACTGTACATCTGTATACATATATGTATGTACGTATACATACTTATATTTAAGTAACAGCCGTACTAAGAGTGAGAAATGAAATTTCGTTTCATTTTTTCCGTTTATATATATATATATATATATACATATACATATGTGACATACAAGAAATTTCGACCAATCCTTTTGACAACTACAATCTTCCCATATAAGGAATTATTATATATACATATATATAATAACTGTTCTTTACTCAGTTGTTAATTTGCGTTTGAGATATGTTGGCTGAGTGCTTATGTCGGGAGCGGAACTATTCGAATTCCGACCCCTTCCACCATGTAAATTTCTGAACCAGTAAACAATCGTTTGATGGCATTGTGAAGACGCGCAGGGATTTCATTTGCCAATGTACTATCGTGTTGACCGTCACAAACATTGGAATCGAATTCTATCGATCGATTGGTTATTGATTTGGCGTAGCCCGCTGATGAAGCCACATATACCGATTGTGCAGTGTTTCATAATAAATGCAGGCAGTGGGTGTTGTGCACTCTATTGCTGCCTTAAGTGTGACCGAAACTCGAGTACGGGTAAAGATTGAGAGTACCCATTTACGTATGTTGCATATGTTGGGGCCACTTTGGTACCCATGGCCGTTCCTTTTATTTGTAAATATAGTTCGTTATCAAAAAGGAAGTGGTTGTTCTCCAGTACTAGTTTGAGTCCTTCCAAAATAAATTTGTTGGGGAATCTCTCTGAAATGTAGCCTGGATGTTTTGTAATCCAGAAGCTTCAACTCCTAAGTCGTGTTGGATGTTAGTATATAAGCTTGTTAAGTCAAAGCTGACTAAGATTGTTTCTTGGTGTACTTTCTGGGGGATATAGTTCAGGAATTCCATATCATCTCTGATGAAACTTGGCACTTTTTTACATAAGGGTTTCACTGTGATGTCTAATAGGTTGCTTAGATGTTGTGTGCTTGAGGCTGGGCCGGCAACAATTGGGCGTAATTTTAAATCTGTCGGTTTTGGTACTCAACATATGATGTATTTCTGCCTTTTATGTTGTTTTGGATTTCTCTGGATTTGTGAACCTTCGGTAAACCATAGAAGTTACTGGTTTATAATTTCGAAGTTGGTTAAGTAATTGATTTCCTTTAGTGTGAGGTTGTTTTGGTACTTGGTTGTCAGTTTTCCTACTTTAATCATAGATTTTCTTTCTTCGTTTTTGCTGATTTTTCTGTAAAAGTCCTCGTTATTCAGCTGTTCTAGGACCATATCCTTGTAGTGGTTTTTGTCTATGATGATGATTGCTCCACCTTTGTCCGCTACTTTTATGATTATTGAGGAGTCTTTTTGTAGTTTGTTTAGTGCTTGCAGTTGGTCTGTAGGGATGTTGTGTTTGTGTTTCGTCTCTGCAGTATTTGACTGTGCTGATCGTCGGGGGTAGGTTATGTAATCCTGCAGGTGTTTGTCTCTATTTAACGGAGGCCTGAAGTTCTTTTTGTTTCTTACTAGTGATTTCTCCTCGTATTTTACACCCTGGAAGAATTCTCCTAGACGTAATTTTTGACAAAATCTTCTGTCTTTTATAAGGTCGGCTTGATCTGCTTTTGGAGTGGGTGTGAATTTCAGTCCATTTTCTAGCAATTTTATTTCATGTTGTGTTAGTTTTTTTGCCGATATGTTGATTATTTTTGGTTACTTTGGAGTCTTCTCATCGGGTGCCACTTGAAGGGTGGTGTTTTTTTTCTTTTTTTCCTTTCATTTGGTAGGAGGCACCTTGTTCTAAAAAATAATAATTCCCATTTGAGGTAGCGGTGTTTCTATTGTGGTGAAATGTTCTGTTTGCTGGAATTTCCTGTTGATGATTTTCTGAACGGTAGTATTTTGTTTGGTGATTGATATATGGGGGGTCTAGTTCTTCTGTTGTCCCGTTCGGTCATCATATGTCTTTGATTTTGCCGCTGTACCAAGGGTCTCACACAATTTCCAATATATATATATATAACAAAATTAACGAAGATCACTGGTATAAATTCAGCGTCCGCCGGGCAACGTCTAGCTCACTCAATGAATCTGGCGAATTGCAGTAAGGCAGTTGCAATTAGCTGTTCAGAGTGCACACATTTAGTTAACAGTAGACAGTTAGCTGTTTTAGTTAGAGATAGGCCTAAATATCTCCCTCCTGGACAACCGTTTTTGGGTAATATAACTTTACTAATGCAGATTTTCCTTCTAAACTGTTCAGAAAATCACGCAAAATAGCGGATGTTTCCGTAATCAGGCTATTACGCGTCTTCAGCAGGAATACCTAATATTATGCGATAGTTCCGTGGAGTATGAGCTAGACTTCACTACTGGATAAGCTAACTAGCAGTTCACAGCAGTCCCCCACTTTGCTTTTAAAGAAAAGAGGATTACCATATACAATTTTCTCGAAACTAAAAATATTTAAATATATATATATATGTGTGTGTGTATGTTTGTGTGTGTGTGTGTACATATACTAAGACAGACACACAGAGAGATACATTCACGCGCATCTATTATCTGTGTAGATGTGTGTGTGTGTGTTTAGTTCTCAGTGGCGTAATGTACGTAACGAACTCGCAAACACACACACACATGTGAGCCTAATACAGCTGGGTATTATTACATTCCTGTCTTTGTTTTTTTTTGTTTTTTATTAACTATATATATATATATATATATATGTGTGTGTGTGTGTGTGTGTGTGTGTGTATGTATATGTGTGTGTGTAAACGTCTTTGTCTCTCTATCTGTCTGTTCCTATGCATTCTCAAACGGCTGGACCAAATGAAATCAAATTTTACAAGGTAATAGTATTAGACCTCGGGAGTATCAACATGTATTTTTTTTATTTTCATTTGGATTAAAACAATATAACATTTTATCTAAAATAATATTTTATAGTCAACTTTAGTATACCACCACGACGTCACATTTTGTATGTGAGTGTGTTTGTGTCTCTGTGTGTGTTTGCGAGTTCGTTACATACGTTAGACGACAGAGAATTAAACACACACACACATCTACACATACATATAGCCTTAGTAAGTTGCATAAACATTATCTTTACACACACACACACACACACACACACACACACACACACACACACACACACACACACACATCTACACAACTAATAGGTGTGCATGAATGTATGGCTGTGTGTGTCTGTCTTAGTATATGTATGTGAGCGTGTGTGTGTGTGTGTGTGTGTGTGTGTGTGTGTGTGTGTGTGTGTGTGTCTGTCTGTTTTAGTATATGTATGTGAGAGTGTTTGTGTGTGTGAGTGTATGTGTGATAATTTTTATTTTAACATTAGGCCTCAGAGAATTAAACACACACATCTATACATACAGATACATATGTGATGACAGACAGGTGTGCGTGAATATATATCTGTGTGTATATGCCTTAGTATATGTATGTGAGAGTGTATATGTGAGTGTATGTGAGTGTATGTGTGTGAGTGTATGTGAAAATGTATGTGTGTGTGAGTATATGTGTGATAATTTTTATTTTCGTTTGGATTAAAACAATAGAAAACAACACAACGACGTCACGTTTTGTATGTGAATATGTATGTATCTGTGAGTGTGTGTGTGCGCGTTCATTGGGTACGTGATTAAATACACACACACATCTACACATATATATATACATATGTAGCAACTGACCAAAAATGAAGTGAAAAGCTATGCGTGTGTCTGCGTGAATATATGTCTGTGTGTGTCTGTCTTAGTATGTGTATGTGAGTGTATGTGTGAGAGTGTGTAGCAACAATTTATTCATTTGGACACCAACAAAATAATTACACAATGAATATTGTTTACCCTAAGGTGCTTCAAGTTTGACAGATTTTCTTTTCTAAATTCTATTATCATTACAATTTTGATAGTTTTTTTATATAATATAGATAATTTGAAATAATTATGAGAAAAAAAACAACATATTTTCATATTTATTGTTTACTAAACTGAATAAGTACAGCAGTAACCCGGGCAACGTCGGGTAATTCAGCTGGTATATATATATATAAATATATATATATATATATATATATATATATATATATATATATATATATATATATATATCAACTAGAAATTGATTGACATATATATATATATTTAAAATAAACATATATATATATATACAGGGGATAAATTATAAAGTGTGTAATCACACACAGCTAGGTAGGTATCTACAGTGGATATGGCGTATGTCTCGGACATGACTCCTTTAATTTAATTTAATTTAATCTATTTCGGATATATAAACGGCTCCTTAGCTGTAGAGCTGGATCGGTTGAAAAAACTGGGCTGCTATTTATAACTGTCGACCACCCTATTCACGCCAATGGGAGGACGCTAGCATGTTGTTAGTAGTTTTAGAATTGCAACACGTGCGACGGGTCACTCGCAGATTTGTATTTGATGCGTAAACACAGATAGTTATTTTTTCCCCCTTGCTGAAGATCCAAGATTTAACTAGTGTGACTAGTGAAATATATTTCTTTAATGAAATATATACAAGGAGGATTAATCATTGTTTAATAGGTAATATTTGAAGATCTAGTTAAACTTTAATTAGTTACCTACCTAGCTATGTGTGATTACACACTTTACAAATTATCCCCTGTGATTGTTTCATGTGTTTATTTTAAATATATATATATATATGTCAATCAATTTCTAGTTGATATAAAATGCTCAGATCCATTCATTGGAATCTTTGAGCTTATTCTAATGTGGTTATGGCGCATATCTCGGACATGACTCCTTTAATTTAATTTAATTTAATCTATTTCGGATATATATATATATATATATATATATATATATATATATATATATATATATATATATATATATATATATAATCTGTAAATGTGTACGGCTCACGGACGTACGGTCCTCGTTGTGATATGAAAGTGAACTTTTTGTAGCAACGTGAGTGAGATTGTATGTGTCTGTACAAATTTTAAGGATTTATAGACGTATATATATATAGAGAGAGAGAGAGATAGATATATATAGTTGCAAGCGGTGGGAGGGACCGTCCTGACGAAGGCCAGTTAAGCCTGAAATGCATAGACGGTTGTCCACCTTGCTTCTGCTGGATATCACCAGAGGGCGTTAGCCCCCCGGTGTTTGCATAGCTACGGCTTCCTAAAACTCTATTTCTTTGGAGATACGAAATATTTATATATATATATGTATATATTTATGTATATATTTATATATATATTTATATATATATACATATGTGTGTGTGTGTGTGTGTGTGTGTGTGTGTGGGTGTGGGTGTGTGTGTGTGTGTGTGTGTGTGTGTGAATATATAGGCGGCAAAGTCATTAAAACGTCGGATAGAATGCTCTGCTGTATTCATTTCGGCTCTCTGTTGTCTAAATTCAAATCCCACCGAGGCAAACTTTGCATTTCAATCACTTAAGGCACTGCTACTCAAAGTGGTGGTCCGCGGACCGGTGCCGGTACGCGAGCCATCAGCTACCGGTACGCGGCCAGTGTCCAGGCCATGCTAAGGAATCATTTGAAGAATTGGTAGACTCTAAAGAATTTCAAGGAAATTTTAGGCTGTGACTGCTAGTTTCAGTAATTTGTCCTTATGCAATGAAAACTGGGGGTGAGAATTATATGACAATAATAGGTAAATTAACCTGATAGTAAAAATATAAGTTGATAATATATCATAGTTTTCTATGAAGAAAGAAAGTCAAATAACAGAAAATGGACCGTGCAGAAACAATTTCGGTGACTAAAGAAGCAAGCTCACCTTTCACACTAGTAAAGATTAAGGTTATATAATTTTTATTTTTGTATTAATAAACTGCTTGTTATTTTTTTATTACTTTTTTATATGTATTGATATTGTATTATTTGTTTACACAGAGCGGTGGATTGGCAGTATCGGTAGAGGTTCGGACGCCATGCTTTGACGCATAGAGTTAGGGCCCTTGTCATTCTGATTTCAAATTCCGCCCAAGTTAACTTTGCCTTTCATCCTTACGGCGTCGATAAAATAAAGTACCAGTAATGTACTGGGATAATTGCTGGCCTTGTGCCAAAAGTAGAAACAATTATTTGTTTACAAAATAAATAGAAGGTACAAAAATGGTCAACTTTTATTATATTCATTATATATATCATTTCCGGTATAAATTAATATAACTACGAAATATTAGCGGTACGTGGCACATTGAAAAAAAAAATGCCGGTCCGCCACATCAGATAGTTTGAGAAGCACTGACTTAAGGTCGTTAAAAAAAAGTACCAGTTTAGTACTGGGGTCGATTTATCCTCTATATATCTTTCTCACTTCCTTTCTCTCATTCTCTATTCTTTTCTGGAAGAAACCTACTGTGTTCAAACCTGGAGAGATGGGACTCCGCCAGGTTTTAGAAAAGTCGAATGTCCATTTAACACCCCTCCGACTCCATCAGAAGTTATGGGTTTATACATGCAGACATAAATATACAAACATACATGGTGGAAAAAAATATATGTATGGACCACTAACTACTAATAGATTCTAAGGGGCGCCATATTGATATAGTGTTTCTTAGGCATTTGCCTTTCATACTTACGGAGTCGATAAAATAAAGTACCAGTAATGCACTGGGATAATTGCTGGCCTTGTCAAAAATAGAAACAATTATTTAAACCTGGCGGAGCCTATCTGTTGAGGTTTGAACACAGATGATATCTTCCAGGGAAAGATTAGAGAGTGATAGAGAGACACGTGCAAGAGATACAGAGGAAGAATCGGCCCCTGTGCTAAACTGGAACTTGTTTTATCGACCTCGAAAGGATGAAAGGTAAAGTTGAGCTCGAAGCAGAGTGGCAGAACTAACACCCCAGAATATCCTATCTGACGTTCTAACCACACGACCAATCCGCCGCCTTTGGTTGTATGGTAAATTTACTAATAACATATTTCATAAAACTTTATATCAACTATGTTATATTCGAAGGAATGCCTATTCCATACTCTTTGCAATTATAATTCTTATTATAGATACTTCAATGACTTTGGGAGCAGATGGTACTAGCGACAATCAATCAGCATGTGCCAGCGCTTTCCTTATTAATGCCAAACTGTCCGTTTACCAATTCATATACACTCAATTCGTATTCATAACTATAAATCGTAAAGTCGGATATTGTGGATATAGTCATTATTATTTTCAATAAATGAAATCATTAGCACCATCATCAGCACCATCATCTTTATTAATAATATCATTATTATTGTTATTATTATTATTATCATTATGGACCCTCAGAGGCTTATATTAATATTATTATTGTTGTTTTGTTGTTCTTATCGTCACCATTGTTATCATTATTGTTATTATTATTATTATTATCATTATTCTTTGAGTCTCAGTCATTGATGTTAGTTAACTGGAGAGTTTGTTGAAATGAATATCAAGCCACTACCTGCAGCCTCAGATATTCAGGACGTATCGGAGGGTTCTTGCTGTTCCCAGCAAGCATGCCTTTTGAAGCGTTCCAAAAAGCGTGAAGGGGCCAATTTTCTTTAACCATCCCTGGAAACATTTTGAGATAGTCCCTAGTGCGCCTATGACAATCGGGACCACTTTGACTTCATGGCAGTTCCAAATCCTTTTTACCTCCCACTTTAAGTCCTGGTATCGGTTAATTTTCTCCTCTCCTTCTCTTGTACTCTCGTGTCGAATGGGCAGGCCACATCCACAATCAGGCACGATCTTTTTTCCTTGTCCAAAACCACCAGGTCAGGTCTATTGTGTTCCAGTTTCTTGTCCGTCTGTATCCTAAAATCCCACAGCACCTTCACCTGATCGTTTTCTATCACCGACTCTGGCTTATGCTCATACCACTTCTCAGAATGTGGTAAATTGTTTACTTTACATAGGTGCTAGTGGATCACCCTGCCCATCACATCATGTCTCCAGCCCTTATAGTGAGTCTGGGCTATGTGTTTACACTCGGATACAATATGAGCCACAGTCTCCTCTCTCTCTCCACAGATCCTGCACAGTGGGCAAGCTTCCTCCTTGTAAATATGGTGTTTGAACCACTTCGTTTTGAGGGCCTGCTCCTGCGCAGCTATTAGCATTCCTTCTGTAGCCCTTTTAAGGTCTCCTCTTTTCAAACAGTTCCATGTCTGTGGATCTCTGAATTCAGTTTTCTCAAAGAAGGTACTATGAAGGGATTTTTCATGAAGGCTGCTGTTTCTCCTTGTTATTTCCTCCTTGGATATCCCCTGGTCTACTGTCCTCTCCTTCAGTACAATTCTGAGCATTGGCTCCTTACTATCAGTCACGTATTTGTGTAGGTTGTTTTTCTCCATCTAAACACAGTCCTCTATGCTGATAAGACCTCTTCCACCTTCAGATCTCCTTAAGTAGAGTCTATCGACATCACTCCTCTTGTGGAACATGTTGTAGATAGTCAATAGCTTCCTAGTCTTCCTATCCATTTCTTATTGTTCAGCAACATTCCATCTCAGAATTCCCGCACTGTACCTAATAATAGACACAGCTCGAGAATTTACTGCACTTATGGCATTCCTACTGTTCAGATGTGACTTTAATGCGCTCCTTACTCTCCGAATGTATTCAGATCTTATCAATTCCTTCATTTTTTTGTTCTTGATGTCATCAGCCTCCAGAACACCCACATACGTGTATCCTTCTTCAGTGTCAATTTCCTTTATCATCTCACCTGTTGGTACCTGGATTCCGTTGCTTCTGCTCAATTTACCCCTCTTCATCACAAGGACTCCACACTTACTAATACCAAATTGCATACATATATCATTGCTGAAAATACGGACAGTGTCAACAAGCACATCCAACTTCTTCTCACTCTTCCCGAAGAGCTTAAGATCGTCCATGAAGAGGAGATGATTGATGGTAAGCTCACCCTTTCCTAACTTGTATCCTGCTCTCACTTTTCGCAGTATATTGGTCAGGGGCATCAGGGCAAGGACAAACAACAGAGGGGACAGACTATCTCCCTGGAAGATATCTCTCTTGATCTTCACGCCTCCCAAGGATTCTCCAGCTGATGTTAACTCTGTTTTCCAGGACTTCATACTTTTGCCCAACAACTGTCTGATGTTATCTGCCACCTTGAAGATCTCTAGGCTTTTGATGATCCAAGAATGAGGCACCATGTCAAATGCCTTTTTGTAGTCTATCCATCCCATGGCAAGACCAGTGTGTCTCCTCTTGCAATTCCTCATTACCATCTTATCAATAAGTAACTGGTCCTTTGTACCACGGGACTTCTTTCAGCATCCTTTCTGTTCGTCCGGTAACAAGTTGTTTGTGTGCAGGTGATGGTAGATTTCCTCAGACATAATGCCTGTCAACAGTTTCCACATTACGGAAAGACATGTGATAGGTCTATAGTTGGTAACATCATTACCCTTGATTCGGTCTTTCATTACCAGAACTGAGGTACCTTTTGTCAACCACTCTGGTACCTCACCTGACATCAAGCAGTCATTGAACATGGTTGTCAGTTTCGGGTGGAGGGATGTTATATTTTTAATCCAATACCCCGCACACCATCTGGGCCTGGTGATTTCCAGTTGGTTAGTTTTTTGGCTTGCCCCTTAAGAGTTTCAACTGTGATGCTCAAATCAGTTTGTTGGTGTGCCTGTTCACTAATCTCCTTTTTAACTGTCTCAATTCACACTGCCTGGTCATTATGTTAACATCCTGCTCCCATATTCCTCTCCAGAATGTCTTAGTTTGTTCCGCCTCAGGGATCAAGTCGTTGCCTCTTTCTTTTCCTTCAAGCTGTCCAAACAGCATCTTCTGGTTGTTGTCAAACATGCGGTTCTGTCTATACTGACTGACTCTGCTCTCGTATCGCCTAATTTTTGCACTCTTTGCTACAATGCGTTGCTTCAGTTCCTCTATGATCATATTTAGCTTTTTCCTCCTAGTTTTGTACTTTATTTCCAGTCTATTTTTAGTGTCTATGTTTTTTAATGTCCCATTCAGAAGGAACTCAAGCTTTCCAATGTCTTTTAATGTCCCATTCAGTAGGGACTCAAGCTTTCCAATGTCTTTCCAATTATTATTATTATTATTACAGTTGCATTTATCTTGCTTTATGTTCATACGAGTTATCACCAAGTCACAACCAGTGACCTCAAGAGACAACAAGGTCCGCCATGTTCAAGAAAGAACATACATACTCACACATGCATCTTTAGTGTTTAGACTTGTGATGTACTTATTATTATTATTATTATTATTATTATTATTATTATTATTATTATTATTATTATTATTATTGTTGCTATTGTTATCGTCATAATCATCACCATTATCATTAATGTTGGTGTTGGTGTTGTTGTTGTTGATGTTGTTGTCATATTCTAATTATCATTGCAATCATAACTATCATCAAAATCCTTATTCTTCACGTCCTCGCATTCTATTCCTCATGGACGTTTAATTACATATTTACGAAGCTGACTTCTGCTCTGCGGTTCTTCTCAGTACAACATACTTTATATATTTCCTCTAGCACGCGCCATTAATTATAGCGGCTAAAGTAAAGCTTATATCATCGCCATATACTATTTAAATTAATTGAAGGAGTCTAATGAATTTGGTGATATACAGACCTGCACATACAACTTCGATTTATACCTGGTATATATATAACATATATATATATAACATATATATATATATAACATATATATATATATAACATATATATATATAACATATATATATATATAACATATATATATATAACATATATATATATATATAACATATATATATATATATAACATATATATATATATAACATATATATATATAACATATATATATATATATATAACATATATATATATATATAACATATATATATATATATAACATATATATATATATATAACATATATATATATATAACATATATATATATATATATATATATATATATATATATATATATATATATATATATATAACATATATATATAACATATATATATATAACATATATATATATAACATATATATATAACATATATATATAACATATATATATAACATATATATAACATATATATATAGCATATATATATATATATATAGCATATATATATATATATATATATATATATAACATATATATATATATATATATATATAACATATATATATATATATATATATATATATATATATATAACATATGTATATATATATATAGTACCATATATATATATATATATAACACACATATATATATATGTATGTATATATATATATATATATATATATATATAGTACCTGCTGTACAACAGCTACATCTTCGGTTCATGCCTAATATATATACAACTTATATTTTTAACTCTGATACTGGTTCAGTCTAGTTCAACCAGATTGGTCTGTCCCAGTCATTCATTGAGCAACATCGGTGAGGTTGGCACTCTTAACTCACGGTTGGGTGTGGATGCATTCATGTATATGTGTGTGACCGCATGTAACTGTGTGTTTCTAAATATATTGTTAATAACTCCCTCTGGTTGAGTAATCTTTGAAGTGTGGTGGCTGCTGGAAAGCTGCCATTACTCATACTTCTCGCCTCATTCACCACCTCTTCTACGGCTTCGATATAAATACCCCCTCCGCCTCTGTGGTATTTTCTTCGGGGTTATAAGAGGCTTAGCTCTGTTTCTCGACCGTTATATCGCGTGACTATCTCCCCCTCCGCCTTTTGGGATTCTTTCTCACGTCGTGTAGACGCGTTCTTGAGACTAGTAAAATGAGGTATCCTCTTGATAAGTCGGCAGACCTCGCAGGGACTCTATATTTTTATGATGTATTGTTTTTGTTTATGCCACGAAACTACGTAGTCGAGGAATCTAGGAGCAGTTTAGGTATGATACATTTTATTACTAATTATATCTAAATGTTTCTTCTCTCTTCATAATGTATATATATATATATATATATATATAAAAGTCGTAAAATAAGAAAATTTTAAAAAGATTTTAAAAAATTAACTTACTTACTAAAATTTTGACATAACCTGTGTATTTGCTGGCATTAGCGTACATCTGTGCGCTTATGTTAGTAGATATACTAAATTCTCTATATTTATCTCCAAATCACTTATTTGTCGAGCAAACCTGCCAAAACCACTACTAATTTTTTGGTGTGTTAGTAGGCTTCTGTCATCTTACCATCCCACTCCTACCGACTAGCCTCAGTGTCACGTGATTGATTCTTTAGAATCTGCCATTTGACCAGTGACAGCGAGATTTTCAGTACATGGAATCCAGTCCCCGCTAGCTGTTCCATTTACCGAATTATTATTATTTTTATATGAGTCCCCAGTGTCCGCGCATTGCCTGGAGACTTAGCTGAGAATAGACCTCCTTGATGACGCAATGAATTCTCAACAGTTTATTACGTAACTGTCTTTATCCCATTGCAGAAACTAATTAGTTGGAGTGAAAATTTTAGTAAGTAAGTTAATTTTTTAAAATTTTTTTAAAATTTTCTTATTTTACGACTTTTATATTATTGTTCTGCATCCTCCTGCATTGAACCACCTAGGTACTATGACATAACCTGTGTATTTGCTGGCATTAGCGTACATCTGTACGCATATGTTAGTAGATATACTAAATTCTCTCTCTCTCTATATATATATATATATAGTACCTGCTGTACAACAGCTACATCTTCGGTTCATGCCTAATATATATACAACACACACACACACATATATATATATATATATATATATATATATATATATTGTTACATATTGTTATATTTGGTGGGGAGGGTCATGTTGTTATAATATCGCTAAAAATAATAACAAAAGACTCTGACTGTTTGTTTTAGATTAGCTTTCGCTTCTGTATCTTTTATATCTCCATAGTTAACTTCTGGCAATCAATGTTTATCATTGATTGACCAACGGTTCAAAATACAGATATGAATGTATATATACGTGTATATAGTCTATCAAAGTTCTTTCGTCACACATCTGGGACATCCTCGGTGGTACCATTATGTTTTCTCCCGTTGTATTGTAATGTCTACGCCATTTTTATTTCATTTATTTATTTATTCTTAAGATAGCATGTTCGTGCTAATATATATATATATATATATATATATATATATATATATATATATATATATATATATATATATATATATAAAAGACGTAAAATAAGAAAATCTTTTAAAAAAATTTTTTTTTTTTAATTTTTACTTACTTAAATTTTCACTCCAACTAATTAGTTTCTGCAATGGGATAAAGACAGTTACGTAATCTAACTGTCGAGAATTCATTGCGTCATCAGGGAGTCTATTCTCAGATAAGTCTCCAGGCAATGCGCGGACACTGGCGGCTCATATAAAAATAATAATAATTCGGTAGATGGAACAGCTATAGCGAGGACTGAATTCCATGCACTGAAATCCTCACTGCCTCTAGTCAAATGGCCGATTCTAAAGAATCAATCACGTGACACAGAGGCTAGTCAGAAGGAATGGGATGGTAAGATGACAGACGCCTACTAACACCCCCCAAAAAATTTTTTTTAGAGATCGTTTTGCTCGACAAATCAGTGATTTGGAGATAAATATAGATAATTTAATATATCAACTAACATAAGCGCACAGATGCACGCCTATGCCAGCAAATACACAGGTTATGTCATAGTACCTAGGTGGTTCAATGCAGGAGGATGCAGAACAATAATATAAAAGACGTAAAATAAGAAAATCTTTTAAAAAAATTTTTTTTTTAAATTTTTACTTACTTACTTAAATTTTCACTCCAACTAATTAGTTTCTGCAATGGGACTCCCTGATGACGCAATGAATTCTCGACAGTTAGATTACGTAACTGTCTTTATCCCATTGCAGAAACTAATTAGTTGGAGTGAAAATTTAAGTAAGTAAGTAAAAATGTTTTAAAAAAATTTTTTTTAAAAAAGATTTTCTTATTTTACGTCTTTTATATTATTGTTCTGCATCCTCCTGCATTGAACCACCTAGGTACTATGACATAACCTGTGTATTTGCTGGCATAGGCGTGCATCTGTGCGCTTATGTTAGTTGATATATTAAATTATCTATATTTATCTCCAAATCACTGATTTGTCGAGCAAACCTGCCAAAACCACTTCTAAAAAAAATTTTTTGGGGGGGTGTTAGTAGGCGTCTGTCATCTTACCATCCCATTCCTTCTGACTAGCCTCTGTGTCACGTGATTGATTCTTTAGAATCGGCCATTTGACTAGAGGCAGTGAGGATTTCAGTGCATGGAATCAGTCCTCGCTAGCTGTTCCATCTACCGAATTATTATTATTTTTATATGAGCCGCCAGTGTCCGCGCATTGCCTGGAGACTTAGCTGAGAATAGACTCCCTGATGACGCAATAAATTCTCGACAGTTAGATTACGTAACTGTCTTTATCCCATTGCAGAAACTAATTAGTTGGAGTGAAAATTTAAGTAAGTAAAAATTTTAAAAAAAAATTTTTTTTTAAAGATTTTCTTATTTTACGTCTTTTATATTATTGTTCTGCATCCTCCTGCATTGAACCACCTAGTTACTATGACATAACCTGTGTATTTGCCGGCATAGGCGTGCATCTGTGCGCTTATGTTAGTTGATATATTAAATTATCTATATATATATATATAACGAAGGAAATGTGGTAAGGAACCAGGTGGGCCATAACGCACCAAAGTACTCAATACTTAGGGTAGTAGAGTGGGTAATATGAACGAGTAGGACCCCGACGGCTGAGCTCAAGCCGTTTCGACGGCTAATTCTGGACTAAGTCTGGACTATATATATATGTGTGTGTGTGTGTGTGTGTGTGTGTGTGTGTGTGTGTGTGTGTGTGTGTGTGTGTGTGTGTGTGTGTGTGTGTAAGCGCTAACACGC
>OZ024749.1:7285890-7290890 GCA_964016885.1 Eledone cirrhosa | reverse complement strand
TGGCTAGTTACGGTGCACCTATAAACAACCTTATCAGTCAGGCAGTTTCCCCTGGGAGGGCAGCCACCCCTGTCACGACAGTTGCATTTTCCGTCACGGTCGCTCCTAGTTCCTAAAGTAAAGCTGTTACTATTGTTATCTATGTTGTTATCTATGTCTCTAACTCCGTATATATATATATATATATATATATATATATATATATCGTTTCTGAATTTGTTTAGCAAGATTCCTTATCTGAAAACGTGTATTGAAACCGATATTGTTATACTTTGCGAGGGTCATGTTGCCAATAAGAAACACACGCACCATTTGTTTTCACTTCAATTTATTATAAATTTCCGGTTGGTTGGTTTGTTCTAGGACCGGATGGTTGTTTATATATTGTCAAAGTTCTTTCGTCACACATTCTATGTCCTCTTCAGTGACTGGGGATTCTTTTCTTTATTTTTTATTTTGTGCCTCTCCTTTGTTCTGTCCTACGCCATATATATATATATAGTAATAATTGTTTCTACTTTTGGCACAAGGCCAGCAATTACCCAGTGTATTACTGGTACTTTATTTTATCGACCCCGTAAGGATGAAAGGCAAAGTCAACCTCGGCGGGATTTGAACTCAGATCGTTAAGGGACGTAACTATGCTGGAAAGCATGGCGTCCGACCCTCTACCGATACTGCCAAATCCACCGCCTTAATATATCTATAGTAATAATAATAATATATTTGAAGACTAAAATTCAAAGAGGGCTCGATGAGGATAAATATATATCAGAAGATCCCGTTAAGGGTGAAAGCAGCGATTCTTTGCTTACACTTTAATTTGTTATTTTAATAAATATATATATATAGTATGTCAAAGAATGAGTTTTACAGTAGATTGGAAGCACTCTACGAAAAATAATTTTCCAGAGTTATTAATATTAAAATACAAATATTAATAAAATAGATGTTCTTTTGATCAATTACATTTTATTATACATATTTCAGATGTACAACTGTACGTCCTCATCAGACAAAATATAATGATATAATGATATATATATATATTTAAGATTTATATATATATATAAGATTTAATCAAGGTAGTGATTAACCCAAGTTAAATGTCTTGGGTTAATCACTACCTTGATTAAATCTTAACCATTTAACATCTCAGGGTATGTCATGTATCATTATATTTTGTCTGATGAGGACGTACAGTTGTACATCTGAAATATGTATAATAATATGTAATTGATCAAAAGAACATCTATTTTATTAATATTTGTATTTTAATATTAATAACTCTGGAAAATTATTTTTCGTAGAGTGCTTCCAATCTACTGTAAAACTCATTCTTTGACATACTCATTGAATCTTGTTTAACTATTTAAAATTAATGCTCCCAATTGGTTGAGCGCTTTTCTATACAATAGATTGCATATTCAATAAATATGGATTTCTTAAACTTCCCGACTTCCCTCAAAGATATGCCCATACCTTCAAATGAAGAATACATGAGAAAAACTATAGAACAGACAAACTCTTTTATTAGAAGATTGAGATGGAGAGCTTTTCATTTCGAAAATAAAGATGCTGAAAGAAAATTCAACAGCAATCATTTCGAATCTTTATTTAAATCAAGAAAGAATCCTCCATACAACAAACTTCTGGAGGTTTTTTAAACAGAAATGCTCGGTATAATCAAAAAAATCAAATTTAGGAAAAACCCATATATAGGTCACCAATACCTCAGAACTCTAAAAGATAAAATCACTGAAATTAAAAATGTTAACAAAGTATTGGTTAAATCGGACAAAACGAATAATTTATATAGGATAAGCAAAGATGAATATAACAACTTGATTTTAAAAGAACTTAGGAAAAATTACAAAAAAGCCTCGGCGGACGATCTTACTGAAATTAATGAAGAAGCCTACAAATTAATTACTAAAATTAATGAAGAAGCCTACAAATTAATTACCAATTTAGGAATAGAAGGAAGAACAGAGCCATTCTTACCTAGACAGCCGAGGATTAACCTGAAGGATCATAAAATAAACTTTAAGGAAGAGATGCCAGTTAGATTGATTGCTCCATCGAAATCGGATATAGGAGTAATCAGTAAAAACATCATAGATAGAATATTACCCACTCTTAAATTGAAATCTAACTTGAGCTTATGGAAAGATACAAACGAAGTCATAGAATGGTACAAGAATATAGAAGATAAGAAAACCATAAATTCATCCAGATGGACATTACTAGCTACTATTCTTCTATAACACCTACCCTCCTAAATAAGGCCCTTTCATATGCTTATAAGCATATTGATATAACCACAGATGAAATCAATATAATACTAACAGCCAGAAGAACTCTTATTAACTTCAACAACGAATACTGGACACGATCAGATAGAGATAGAAACTTTGATATCACTATGGGAGCATCTGATTCCGCGCAAATCACAGATCTTCTGGGAATTTTCATATTAAACATGATAAATAGAAAACTGCCTGAGATTACCGGTGGTTTATATAGGGACGACATTTTATTTACGGTGGTCAAACACAACAATATAGAACTAAATAGAGTAAAGAAAAGTATAATAGAATTCTTTAAAATGTACGACCTTAAATTAGAAGTTGAAAATGGTACCAAAATAGTTAATTTCCTAGACGTTACCTTTAACTTAAACACTGGATTCTATTACCCTTTTCATAAGTCCAATGAAAACTTAAACTATGTTAGTAACCATTCAAATCACTCAAAATCTGTAAAAAAAAAAAGCTATAGTTAATAGTGTGCAAAAGCGAATTAATAAAATATCAGCCAATAAAGATATATTCGATGAAAATGCTGAATACTACAACAACGCGTTAAAAAGAGCAGGATATACTAATAATATAGAATATGTAGATAATAATAATCCAAATATTATACTTAAGAAAAATAATAACATATATATAAGCGAAACTCTAATAATTATAATTCAAACACCCATATGCCAAATAAATCGAGGATACGAACTAGAACTAAATCAGTCATACGCCCCCCCCCCCCCTGCTTCGGTCGAAGTTAAAACACCAATTGCAAAATTATTCTTTAACGCTCTTGGCACCTCTTTCCCTACTCAACATAAATACCATTCCATTTTTAACAGACATACCGTTAAATTCTCCTATTCTACAACCTGTAACATGGCCCAAAACATTGCCAAATTAAACAATAAAACCCTAAAATAAAACCAACATATTGATCTTAATAATAGAGTTAACATAAATGATACTAAACGAAAATGTAATTGTAGAAATAAAACTGATTGCCCTTTGCAAAATAATTGCCTAGATACTAATTTGGTTATAAATGCACCGTAAAAACTGCTCACAACACATACAACTACATAGGATCAACTTCTTCCACATTCAAAGCCCGATTTGCGAACCATAAATGCTCATTCTCGAACTCTAAGAGGAAATCATTCACAGCTCATATGGTCATTAAAAGAGAAAAATTTTAAATACTACTTTCTTTGGACAAAACTTCGTAACTGTGGAATTTACCGCAATTCTAGTATATAAAATAACTGCGCGCTCTGTACAATGGATACCCTGTTGATTATTAATAACTATGAGACCCTAATTAACAAAAAAAGTGAATTATTCTCTAGTTGCCTCGATAAAGCTACATCCACATTCTTAGCCTCCCACAAAACGAGAAAAAAGAGAGTCTAGCATTAAACCATTAAAACCTTGGTTGTCAGACATATATAATCAACAGGGGAAAACATTAATGGCCTTTAATATTGCATTATCTTATAACTATCTATAGAAGAAACAACGCTCGAATGAAAGACACTTGTTCAATAACATGCTGAACATTTACACACATAACATTATTTTACTAACTTTGATCAATACCATTATTTCTTTATTTCTTTATTTCTCTATCTATCTTCTTTTCTAAGTTTTAAATTTTAGTTTAATATCCAACCCATATATTTTTACGGTTCTTATTTATAACTGAATTTTTTAACGCGTTTTTTGATCTCTTATTTATAATATATTATAATATGTACGTAATTATATTTTCTATATTTTTTTTAAATATACCTACTGCATTTATATATCCATGATTCAAATATAGAGCAAATATCCAAACTATAAATTATAGACATTATCTTGAACTCTGAATTATCCATGCATATATTATTCTTTCTCTGATATACATATATGTATTTAACTGTAACACGTAGAACTTTATTATATAAAATTGTAACCGTTATCATCTACCTAAATTATACTGTACCATTAATACCTAATATATATCTATATATACCTCCCTATATATTACTATATATTATTTTTAGTTAACTTCTAAATTTTTAGTTAACTTCTAAATTTCTTGATTACGTTTACTCTGAACTAAGAATAATTAATGCATTTACACCCTGTTATATATAGGTGTATATATAACCTTAACATGCATCAATCTATTATTTTGTTATCATGTACCTAATATATACTGGCTCATTAATATATATATATATATACATAATCGTTATTTAAATATTTCTAACAATAAGTACTTCACAAGCGTTACATACCTAATACGCTCAGTATCTCCGTAAAAGATTACATTTAGGAAATTAATCAACAGTATAAACTTTCACTCCTGTTGGCCAGATAATTACTATAAATGTTACCCACATGAAATTCAGAAGCTTTGAAATGTTAACACACTTATAGAATTTATAAAACTAATATATAAATAACCAGCAATTTAAAGAAAAAAAAAAAAAAAAAAATCTCGAACCTTCACCCTATAATACCATAAATCAAAATATTTTCAAAATTAACCGTTTAACTTTCGGCAAAAATAAATCTCCTTCAACTTATTACCCCCCCCCCCCTTTATTTAAAAATTATAGTATCATACATCTTAATATCTATATAACTGTTACATTAAGCAACGTTTTTCTTACTCGCACTTTCTCTGTTGAATTTATTACGTTT
>OZ024749.1:7280890-7283390 GCA_964016885.1 Eledone cirrhosa | reverse complement strand
ACCTCGACAAGCACCGCCTTGCTTGTTTTCGTGCGGCCTCCAAACCCCACAGTGGTGCCTGGCTCAATGCCCTGCCCTCCTTCTCCACTGGCACGCAGCTAGACAACCATAGCCTTCGAATCGGCGTTAGCCTGAGGCTCGACGTCCGGATCTGCCAGCCACACCTATGTCGCTGCAGTTCCACCGTGGACTCTTTCGGCCTCCACCCGCTTTCCTGTAGCCACAGTGCCGGCCGCATTCCACGCCATACTGCCCTCAATGAGGTCATTAAGCATGGCTTGGACGCTGCAGGCTTCCCTTCCCAGCTCGAGCCGGTGGGGCTGGATCGAGGGGACGGCAAAAGGCCAGATGGCATGACCATCTTCCCGGTGCGCGGTGGCAAACCCCTCGTCTGGGATGCTACTTGCACCAACACTTTCTGCAGCCGCAACCTGGTGCAGTCTGCGAGTGACCCAGGTTCTGCTGCACGTCGGGCTGAGGGGGCCAAACTCCTCAAATTACCGGTCGCTCTCCGACAGGTTTGTGGTCGTATCCCTGGCAGTGGGGACTTCTGGTGTCTTTGTCGGCCCCAGGGATACCTCCTTACTCACCACCATAGGCGCTGAGCTGGCCAGCCGCAGGTGTGAGCCCCGCGAGTTGGAATGGCTCTTCCAGCGCGTCTCTCTTGCCGTCCTCCGAGGAAACGCCTTCACCATTCTGTCCGCCGGGGATGTGGGTGGGCCCCATCGCGTACCCTTGTAGTTGTTGTATACAGATATTAACTCATCAATCCCATTGTCCTAATCCGTAATTATTAAGAATATATATGACGGAAAGTCTAACGTCCAAACCTCTGTGACTTTTTCTTTATATCTACGTATGTGCGATTCTGTATGTATTTGTCTCTACCTGACTGTATAAGTTTGTGTGTGCGTGTGTTTATGTGTGTGTATATGTGTGAGCTCAACAAGTCTTTATATGTGTGTATATGTGTGTATGTGCCGTTGTATCTGTGTGTTGGTATATATACTTGTCTCTCAGTGCGGCGACGCGGAGTTGGACATCAACTGTCGGATCGGCAAAGGAGCCGCAGTTTTCCAGCGGATGTGCCCAGTCTGATCGTCTTCATGCATTAGCACCAAGACCAAGCTCCGCCTGTACAAGAGCATCGTGCTGCCGACAGTGCTTTATGCGAGCGAGACCTGGAAGGAATACGGCAAAAATCGAGAGACGGCTGAACGCTTTCCACCAGCGGTGCCTGCGAAAGATCGTCCGTGTGTCCTGGCGCGACCGAGGGCCAAACGAGGAGATCCTGCGGAGAGCCGAGTCGTGGATGCTACAGAGAGTGGTCACGGAGCGTCGGTGCCGTCTGGCTGGCCGCCATATTCTGCAGCTGCCAAATGAACGGCATTAGAAAACAGCGATGAACTGGACTCCGCCTGGCGGTAAACGGAGGCGGGGTTGCCCAAGGATCACCTGGCGACGAACGTTCCGGAAGGACCAGATGGCAACCAAACATCACCTGGCACGGTCTCGAAAAAGTTGCCGCTGATCGTGACCGCTGACGAGTGCTTGCTGCTCGATGGGCCGAACAGCGCGGAAGAATCTAAGACTAAGACTAAGTCAGTGTGGTATACATGTATTGTGTACAGGAGTGTGTGTGGGGGTAGCTTTATGTATTTATGTGTACGTGTGAATTAATGTGACTGTAGTGGTGTGCGTGCATATGTATATGTGAGTGTGTGTATGAGAGAGATTTTATCTATGTGTGTTTGTGTGCGTGTACATATATGTGTGTATGTATATGTGTATGTATATGTGTGTATGCATATGTGTATGTATATGTGTGTATGCATATGTGTGTATGAATATGTGTACATATATATATATATATATATGTACATATATATATATGTGTGTACATATATATATATATATGTGTGTATATATATAAATGTGTGAACATATATATATATATATGTGTACATATATATATATGTGTACATATATATATGTGTACATATATATTAATGTGTACATATATATATATGTGTGTACATATATATATGTGTGTACATATATATATATGTGTACATATATATATGTGTACATATATATAAATGTGTACATATATATAAATGTGTAGACATATATATATATGTGTACACATATATATATATATATATGTGTGCGTGAGAGAGACTTTATTTATGTGAGTACATATATATATATATGTGTGTGTGTGTTTGTGTTTGCTTTTGTGTGTGTGTGCGTGTGTTTGTGGGTGTGTCTGTATGTGTGTGTTCGTGTGTGTGTTTGTGTGTGTGTGTTCGTGTGTGTGTTTGTGTGTGTGTAATTTCGCATGTGTGTGTGTATGTTTGTAAGTATATGACACAGTGATGTACCTATCAGTTCAGGTTGTATATCGGAGAAGTATCACACATTTAGAGGTTTCTGTTACAATATACTATGTGAGAGGGGCAAACTCTTAGAATAGACGACAACAGTACATACAACAACA
>OZ024749.1:7270890-7273390 GCA_964016885.1 Eledone cirrhosa | reverse complement strand
CTTTACGATTTGAACAGTTCTAAAACTGTCCTTAAGATAAATCCTGACATACATGTGGGTGGAGTCATTCTATTGGATGTGTACTGACCTACGTTCCTATGGCTCATAGATACATTCTCCGTGCGTCGTTTGGCTTAGTTCAGCCAATCGCCGCCAGAGTAGGAGAATGTATCTCGATACGCCCTGAGGGAAAAATTCCCGCGTCGATTCAGAAATCTCTCTCTTGCAGCTTGACCATGCTAAGGTAAACACCACTTCTTCTTTTGCTCCGCAAGCACAAACAATATGTAACGGTGAGATTTGTACTTTGACCTGTCGGCCTTCCTTGGGCCTGGGACAATGCCACATTCCTTTTATAACCTTTATATTGTTAATTTTAACTATCCAATTCAACAAACATTACTTTGTGATTAACTTTGTCTCTTTCTCACAACGACAAATAAACATACATGCATCATAATTATCCGTGTTGATATTCCCACCCGAGGTTAACTTTGCCTTTCATCCTTACGGGGTCGATAAAATAAAGTACCAGTAATGTACTGTGTAATTTCTGGCCTTGTGCCAATAGTGGAAACAATTATTATATCTTTCTGTTAAAATGGTGACTCGACGTGAGTCTTGGTGATATCTGTTTTTATAAACAACAGCTAAAGATGCAACAAATCTTTCATATGACACAGGTGATTGTATCAAGTCTCAGGTGTTATAAACACGGTTTTCGCTGTTTCAGTCGAAATAACTGTAATTAGGAATCGTGTGGGTGTTGCAACGTAAGGTTGCGACGGGTTATCCGTCGAGTTCGACGATGATCATTCAATTGTTCGATCGAACGTTTAAGTCAGAGGTTCTCAAAGTGGGTGCTATCACCCCTGCAGGAGGCGTTGAGACGGTCCAGGGGGGTGTGTTGGGGCCTAAGGAGTCAGTGGGAGTGTTAGAGAGGATATAATAGTATATTAAATATTAAATGATTCATATATATAAATATAGTAAAATAAAAAATATATAATATTCATTTACACATTGTATATATTATATTATTTTTATATATATATATTAAGTGGGGTGGATTGGCAGTATCGATAGATTCGGACGCCATGCTTTGCAGCATAGAGTTATGGCCCTTTACGCATTTAGTTCAAATCCCGCCGAGTTTAACTTTGCCTTTCATCCTTACGGGGTCGATAAAATAAAGTACCAGTAATGGTACTTTATTTTATCGACCTAAATTACTGGCCTTGTGCCTCTACAAGAAATCCTTATTTATTATATATAAATTGTTTATTATATATTATTTACAATTTGTGTGTAGACAGGTCTCTCTGGAAATAGGGGTGGGGTACTGAGGGTATTACGTGGCCGTGAAGGGACCGTGGCCGAAAAAGTTTGAGAACCTCTGGACTAAGTCGATGGATTGACAACAAAATACCTCTCAATACTTGATTCTGATCACTGCGTTCTGTGTTCAAATTCTGTCTTGCTCAACTTTGCCTTGTATTTGTCATCCGGGGTCGATGAAATGAAGTACCAGTAATGCACTGGGGTAGATTTCTTCGACTTACCCTCCCCTAAATGTGTTGGCGTGGTGCCTAAATCAGAAACCATTATTAATATTACTATTAGAGAGGTGGATTGGCAGTATCGGTGGAGGGTCGGACGCCATGCTTTCCAGCATAGTTACGTCCCTTTACGATCTGAGTTCAAATCCCGCCGAGGTTGACTTTACCTTTCATCCTTACGGGGTCGATAAAATAAAGTACCAGTAATGCACTGGGTAATTGCTGGCCTTGTGCCTAAAGTAGAAACAATTATTAATATTACTATTAGAGAGGTGGATTGGCAGTATCGGTAGAGCATCGGACTATATGCTTTGTGGTATATAGTTACGCTCCTTTATATTCTGAGTTCAAATCCGCCAAGGTTTACTTAGCCTTTCATCGTTCCAGGTCCTTCGCCCTAGGGCCACCTCCCTACTGACCACCACTGACACAGAGTTGGAATGACTCATCCAGCACGTCTCCCTCACCATCCTCACAGACGCCTTCGCTAATCTGTCCGCCCGGGGCCACGGGGTGGCCAGCGCGCGGGCTCCCATTTGCTCATGATAGTGAGCGATAGGGAGAGCGGGAGAGACAGAGGCAGTGGCAGTGGGAGTTTGGTTCCTTTGTGTTCGGACCTGGTGTATATATATATATATATATATATTTATTTATTTAATAATTTACCCTGCCACCTTCTACCTTGACCAATCACAAACCTCTAGCTGCAATTCAGTTTTATTGTCGTTCCTCATAAAATAAAGAACGTACCGAATAGGGGTCGACTTTCTCCTTCCCTTCAAATTGATGGCCTTGTGTCAAAAAGTAGAAAAATTATTATTGTTATTATTGTTGTCGTGTTGACCTCAAATCTGGTCTGAGTGAGAAGATTTACGACTAAAGAGGTATATAATAATAATGAAATTATTGTGTACAGTGCTCAGGTGCACTACAACTCATCA
>OZ024749.1:7228390-7255890 GCA_964016885.1 Eledone cirrhosa | reverse complement strand
GGGCCTTTCAGTTTCATTTCCCATTATATACATGTCTGTGTATATTTTAATTATTTAAAACTTATGTTTAAGTGTACGTGACCCAACGGGTCACGTGTGGTCAAGAATATATACATATATATATATATATATATATATATAACGAAGGAAATGTGGTAAGGAACCAAGTGGACCATAACGCACCAAAGTACTCAATACTTAGTCCAGAATTAGCCGTCGAAACGGCTTGAGCTCAGCCGTCGGGGTCCTACTCGTATATATATATATATATATATATATATATATATATATGTGTGTGTGTAAATATGATGATAATAATGGAGCTGCGGCGTTGCAAATGGGATACATATGAAAAAGTGAGTCCTTCATCAGTGACCCTCCAACCGTCCTCGGCATTTCATCGCTTTAAGGGCCATATGCCTCAGGTTGGTGCGAACAACGGCTAAAAAAAGTCGTTGGGACACGTAAATAAAGGGGGACGCTAGAGTAACAACAAAAAGGTTTAAGCAACGGAAAGTGAGTAGAAATAGACAAGTCCCAGATCTCTATGAATATAAACTCTGTGAAATCGTGAACAAGAGACGAAAGACCATCAAACCTGGTTGAAATGTGAGCAAGGAAAGAATTTCGCCCAAGTTTGACGGGGGGGGGGGGAAGAGAGAGAGAGAGAGAGAGAGAGAGAGAAAGAAAAAGGAGAGAAGAGGAAGAAGAAGAAGAAGAAGAAGAAGAAGATAAGGGGGTCTGGTCTACGAATTCGGTAAACGCAAGTTTTGTGAAGTCGCAGACGAAAGAGAGAGAGAAAAAAATTCCATACCAGCTCGGTCAAGACTGCGCGAGAAAAGAATTACACACAGGTCAAACTTGAATGGGGGTAGGAGCTGTTGGGACATGGCCCCTCCAATAATTTTATTGTTCTCCCCAAACTACCAAAACATATCTATTTGTATATCTGCTACAATTTATGTACATGTTATGTTTATCACATATCGTAGTTTTTTTATATCTTGGTTGATATTTGATAAAAACAGCCAAACTATTCACTACAACAAAATTTAACAAATTTAACCCGACCCACCCCTATTCAGAAATACTTCCTCCGCCTTTGATGTATGGGGATGACCCAAGACTGTGGTAAATAATGTTTGTCCAAGTCGTCACGCTGCCGGATCGAACTCAGGATCGAAACTTTTAAACCATTTGTCCATGCTGTGTCCACGATCCAGTCGACATAACATAGTTTTGGTTGTGGTGACAGTAGTTGTTGTGACGGTTGCATTGTTTGAGGTGTTGGTGGTGGTGGTGGTGCTAGTAATGGTGGTGGTAGTTTCGAACCTCTGCTGTAATGCGTGCTTTTATCTTTAACCCTTTGTGGAGGCGTTGCGAGCACCGTTCTTGACTGGGGCTACAGTAAAAGACAACAAGGACTCACGCTCATGAATCGAATCAAAGATCTTAAAATTGTGAAGTAAAATTATTTAACATTCAGTCACACCTGAATGACAGAGTTGTTAGAACGTATTCTTTCCGGATCACTGCTCTTTGAGTTCAAAATCCGCCAAGTTCAAATTTGCCTTTTATCATTTCGAAGTCGATAAGAAAAAGTACCAGTCCAATACTGGGATCGATTCTTCCTCTGTTCCCTTTTTCTCGCTTTTTCTCTCTCAGTCTTAATCCTTCTCTGGAAGAAATAAGTTGTATTCAGACAGGGAGATGAGATTGGCTCCGCCAGGTTTTGAATGCCCAGGAAACGCCTGCCTTTTATGCATTCGATGTCGATAAAAAGAAAGTACCAGTCCAGTACTGGTGTCGATTCTTCCTCTATAGAAAAAAAATCGGCTGTGTTCAGACTTGAAGAGAGTTGGACTCCGCCAGGTTTAAAAGTGCCCTAGACACGCCGTTTGACAGTGCCTCCATGACTCCACAAGGGGTTATGGGATCTTTATCCCTTTTAATATAGAGTATAGCAGATAGATGTGATATGATGGCAGTGTGTACTCTACCCTGGACTAGACCTTGGTACACCACAGAGATGTTCTATATACCCAGGGTAGAGTGCCATACGGGCCGTCGCCTTGTCCACTGCACACCCAATCTCAATTTTAAGCTGAGACAAAGGGAGGAGAAATCACTCCAAAGAAGACGTTTAGCGATGGCGATCTGCTGTCTGGTAAGGTTCAGGAAGTTTTCCAGTCGAATCGTCAACTAGATCTTGAAGATCTCAGCTTCTCTGTGTATCCCTCTCCAGAGCTCTTTTGGCACATCTAAACCCACGGTGTTGAAGTTCTCCATAAAAGTAAAAATCAGGAAGGACTGATTCAACGAAAACAATTTTGTTCTTTTTTTTCTAGACGCTAACCCCGCCATTTGCAGACTATGCATCAATATGAGGTATTTTTCTCCACAGAGTTCGATCACCAACAGCAGAGTTTAGAAAGCAATGGTCAAGTACAGTCCATCGGTTGACATTATCAAGCCATAGTTTTGGCTGCCAGCCTCTGCTTCTCTTACCAGCCAACCTTCCTTCCGGGCATAACCTACTCACACCACGAGTTGATCTTCTTATATGACCGTATAGTTTGAGTACTCTTGACATGACAATTGATGTAATTGGTATAAGTTTGGTAATGTTGAGCAGCCCACTGTTACAGGTACTGTCGCTGAGCTACTTGGCAGTCATAAGTCTCATGATGTTCTGGAATATAGAGAGCTTCTGAAGTGACCTTGTCGTCAAATTAACACAGTCAAGACCATATAACACAACTGGTAGTATGTAAGTATCGAAGATCTTAGCCTTCAAATGATGGGAAACGCGTTTTTATGTTAGTACTTCCTTGTTTCTGCTGAAAGCTGCCCAACCTAGAAGAATGCGATACTGAACAGCAACCATTCCATTGTTGTTTGATGATATATAAACTCTATAACTTGAGCAATTTGCTGGTTGTAGATTGTGAGTTGTAGATTGGCATTGTTTTTATCAGTTGTCATAAACTTTGATTTGGAGATGATGATGTGTAATCCAGCCTCTAGTGAATGTTTGGCCAGTACATTCAGAAAGTCCTGCAAATCAGTTCTAGAGTAACTCATGATAGCCAGATCGTCTGCATAGCTAAGATTTGATAGGATTTTACCTCCTATTTGATAGCCAGAGGAGCATTCTTCTTCAGTTTGGTAGATAAGTGCAGCTATAACTATACAGAAAAGAATTGCCGACAGTATACCCCCCTGTTTAACTCCCTTCAAAATGTCTATACAGCGTGTAGTTCCCAAGTCTGCTTTGATATATGCTGTTGAGTTGGTGTAAGTTTCTTTCAGTAGGTTGATGCATTTTTTTAATTAATTGTGGTCTTGTTTAAGAGTTGCCACAAGCTGGGTAGTTTCACGTTGTCAAAAGCTTTTGTGAAGTCAATGAAGGTGTTGTGCACAGGGTTGTTGAATTCTATTGATTTCTCAATGATGTTTTCAATAGCTAGGATCTGTTGAAGTTCTCCATAAAAATAAAGAAGAGGAATTACTGTTAGCCGAGAAGCGATTCACCCACCAAACCCAGCTTACTCAACTATTTTGTCCCATTAAGAAAACATCTTTTGATCTTGTGTGCAGCAACCTCGGAGAGGTTCAGAACTTGAGGTAGACCAATATCTCAAAAAGAAGTCAACATTCTGCAGACAACGGTGACTAAAAATGGTTCTATGATGGTGGTATACAGGTGCTACTAAAAGGCAGAACAACCATCCTGAGTCGGTGGTCAAAATATTTCTGGACTTTCCTCAACAGCAACCAGCCTGGTTCATGACTCAGCAAATCATTGCATCCTTCAACAATTAGCTAAACAAGGAGTTGACGAGATCCCCACTGTAGAAGAGACAATAAAGCCCATGAAACAACTGAAAGGCAGCAGAAGTTGGTGGGAGGCTGTCATATATTTGGAAATGTGGAGAGTTAGCACTGCATATCAAACAACTCGAGCACTTGGTCTGCTGATAGAAACAATGCAAATCACCAAAAGACCCCCACCCTCTCCGAGATGCTGTCATCACACCCTGTACAAGAACAAAGGAGAGGAATCTGCCTGCTTCAACTACCGGGGAGAATAATTCCGATCTCCCTTCAAGGAAATCCTGGCAAAGTACTCATGAAAAGACTAGAGCCGACAATAGCAGAAATACATCAACCAGTGAACCAATAGAGATTCTGAGCTTACAGAATCATTAGACAAGGCATTGGTTCTTGAGCAGCTTCATGAGAACAGAACAAAGGACCGTAGGGGATTCATATATATCTATCACTGAGCAGGTGCGGTCTATGGGGGAACATGGAACCTCTAGGATACCTCCACTAACTTCTCAACATTGTTATCCAATTGCATGGGAATCAGTGTGACCAGGTCAGATGCAATTACAAGCCCTCCAAACCATCCTGCATAAGAAACGGCATAAAACACTGGTACATCCTTTTTACCAGCATTTTCACCATGGCGCTCACGCGGACCAGAGAGGGCCTTGATGAAGAGGACGGTCTTTATGTCAGATGCCGCATTGATGGCCACCTGTTTAATCTGTTGTGATTGCAGTCGCACTTCATTACACTGGAGCAACTCCTCGAGAATTACTATTCGTGTGATGATGCAGCTCCTGTTGTCCACACAGAATCAGGTCTGAGGCGCACAACATTCTGATTTGCAGAGACTGCAGACCTCTTTAAGCTGGAGGTCATCTTGAAGAAGACGAAGTTTCTCAACCAACCATCACACGGGAAAACTACCACCTTCCCTGCATCACCATCGGCGAAACAGAGTTGGGGACAGGCTTCCGAGTTTAGCTAGCTGGGGTGCAGCATCTCGTTAGATGCCAAACTTAACAAGGCGATTCATATCCCACTATATCTGCTTACTAAACTATATCTCACATATCCCACTATGACTGCTTGCTAGACTATATCTCACATATCACACTATACCTCACATATCACACTATGTCTGCTTACTAAACTATATCTCACATATCACACTATGACTGCTTGCTAGACTATATCTCACATATTACACTATATCTCACATATCCCACTATGTCTGCTTACTAAACTATATCTCACATATTACACTATGACTGCTTGCTAGACTATATCTCACATATCACACTATGACTGCTTGCTATATTATATCTCACATATTACACTATATCTCACATATCACACTATGACTGCTTGCTAGACTATATCTCACATATTACACAGATATAAACTGTGCATTCGCCAGGCTGTAGAGAAAAAGACTGGAACAGCAGGTACCTGAGAAAAGGCAAAAATAATTAGCCTGAATATATCCCCCATTGTATTGGTCACTCCATCCCAATCTCTGGCTGAGAGCTGTGGGTTATTTACCACCATAACCTAAGAGTCCTTAAGCATCCATTAGTGCTGTCCTCAAACGATCCTTGAAATCCGCTGAAGTGACTTTAAATGACTTGTTCAATGACTTCAATGTTAATGACAGAGGTGACCAGTATCGAGGCCATGTTGTTAAAGACATAGCAACGCTGGTTAGAGCATGTCTCTCGAATGGAGAATCATTGCCTGCTCATGATTTCACTGTATGGTGGACTCCCTATAGTCCAGCACAATAGAGGGTCACCGAATAAAGAAAACAGGCTGAGTTATTCTCTGAAGTGACCCCTATAAGTGTGTCACATTGACCAGTACCAGTGGTCGGATGTGGGTGGTGGTGGTGTTAGTGTTGGTGATGGTGATGGTGCTGGTGATGGTGCTGCTGTTGTCGTGGATAGTGGTGGTGGCGGCGTTATTATTGTTGTTACGGGTGGTGGTGGAGATGGTGGTGGTTGTTATTGACGACGGTGGCGATAGTGGAGGAGGTGTTTGTTGGTGTTGTATCTATTGTTGTTGTTGTTGTTTGTGTGTCCGTGTATTTGTGTTTGTGTGTATGTATGTTTGAGAAAAATCTTTGCCTGCTTCGGGCCCCAAAGGGGGTCTTGTACCGCCTTGCAACATTTCTCTTGGAGGCCCTGACCGTAGTTAATGAGAGCTGTAACATGGCCTCAGTAAAACAATAAAATAGAATAATATATTACACTTAAATATAAATACTTTAATCGGGTTAGTTGTAAGTAGCGTCAGTGTTGAAACATTTAAAACTATACTCAGTAATTGACTGTTAATTTATTTTATCAATTACACTCCGTAATTATCGAAACGAAAATGTCAACACAAAGCGAGCGTTTTTTTCAGGGGACGTAACTCTAATTGCTAAATTTACTAAGAGACATAACTCATAATTACTAAATACTAGCTTGTGCGTCATTATAAACAAACCTTAGAAATACATCGTTATATTTTATTATAGCTATAAAGCTACATCCTTTGGGCTCTAAACTTGAGACGTATCATTTGTATAAGTTCATAGCTATAATATATATCACCCAGCTCAATTGTATGGAGTATTAATATTTTCGCTTGTGTAACAAATCCCGTATATATAGAGAGGGGAAGAAAGAAAGAAAGAGAGTGACTGGCTCTTTCAACACATCTGACTCACTATTTTCTGAAATAAAGCATTTGTAACATTCATTTGTTGTTTTACAAAAGATATGGCATGGTAGTGTTATCAATTATTGATTTCTTTTTTTTTAAATAAACACTATTTTGTTTTGGCCAACGAAGCTTGTAACATACAACATTAGAGAAATTTCAAGGGAGATAATTAGACATGAACATAAATAAATCTTTCTAGTAATTTCCCCTTTATATTTTATGTTTATTGTTGCTATAGCAATAGGTTAAACGTAATAAACGTAAACATTAACTCGGAAGGTGTTTGTTAAGAGGACTTGCTCTTTTTATCAAAGTTTCACTATGGAAGGTCAAGAAATGGATAAGTTTTTAACTGAAATCGAATGGCAGGAAGGAAGGATACCTGTTGTTAATGATGAAAATAGGAAACTACAGGATGAGGTAAGCAATTTATACGGGCGTGTTTTTTAATTGATTTTTTGACAACTGGTAGTATTATCTGTCTGTAAGTCTGTGTCATTATCTCACTGATATGTCTGGTGATCCTGGGAGTACACTGGTAACTGGTAGTATTATCTGTCTGTATGGCTGTGGCATTATCTCACTGATACGTCTGGTGATTGATCTGGGAGTACACTGGTAACTGGTAGCATTATCTGTCTGTATGTCTGGCATTATCTGGCTTCAATAATACGTCTGGTGATCTGAGTGTATACAGATGAAACTCAGAGTAACAACACTCATCACTTAATCATAACAAGGAATATTTAAACTTTACTTCGATATTTAATACACATTTTTACGTCTGTCAGTGACATCCCCCCACCCATATATATATATATATATATATATATATATATGCAGGGTGTCCCCCCAAAAAATGTGTATACATATTTATTAGAATGCTGTTTGGGGGGACACCATATATATATGTGTGTGTGTGTGTTTACTCTGGTTGCCTTGTCGTTAAGCAACTGAGAGTACACGACTACCCTCTGGACAGGACATCAGTCCATTGCAGGGTTACACTCCCAGCTAATTATGGTGCTCATGTTTAATTGTCATGTTAATGCAGTAACACGAAATGACGTTATTTTGGTCAAGAACGCAACGCACAACCCTGGGCCGTGATTCGAACTCATGTCAGTATGAGTTGCGAGGTCATTGGTGCCAACTTGTTTTGGTCTTTGTCTTCTCACTGGACAATATCTGTGACGTAGTGAGAAGGGTCTGGCATGTGTGGACAACTGGTGGTCTTTTACCAAAATACCTCGGCTAGGCTTGTAACTCGGAATGGAACTTTCTAGGAGTAAAATTCATGACCATTCGTAACCGAAGGTGGGTGTATGTGTATACATACATATATATATATATATATATATATATATATATATATATAATTGTTTCTACTGTAGGCACAAGCCACCAATTATCCCAGTGCATTACTGGTACTTTATTTTATCGAACCCGTAAGGATGAAAGGCAAAGTTAACCGTAGTTGCAGCTGCACTACAACATATATATATTAAGTTATTAAACAATATTCGATGATTATTTCAAAGAATGAGTTTTACAGTAGATTGGAAGCACTCAACGGGAAAAAAAAAATAATGTTCAGTAGTTTATTTTTCCCTCCTTATAAATCTTTTTCCAGTGGCTATCACTGGCTGTTATGATTCATGAGACGTTTTCCTAGATATATTGTAGTATCATACACTTTAAAATTTTAGAACACTTACAGTATGCAACGTTTTTTCTTACTCACACATTCTCTAATGCATTTATTACGTTTTTCGCACTTTCACATAGATATTATATAAGTAAAATTTTCTATCGGGTAATCACTACCTTGATTACATCTTGACCATTTAACATCTCAGGGTATGTCATGTATCATTATATTTTGTCTGATGAGGACGTACTGTTGTACATCCGAAATATGTATAATAAAATGTAATTGATCAAAAGACCATCTATTTTATTAATACTTATATTTTAATATATATATATATATATATATATATATATAGTAATAATAATAAATTTGAAGACTAAAATCCAAAGAGGGCTCGATAAGGATAAATATATATCAAATATATAAGAACCGTAGAGCAAATATTTATTAAAATAACAGATTAAAGTTTAAGCAAAGAATCGCTGCTTTCACCCTTAACGGGATCTTCTGAAACTAACAAAGTCAATCTGTAAACGCGTTTAGTTTCAGAAGATCCCGTTAAGGGTGAAAGCAGCGATTCTTTGCTTAAACTTTAATCTGTTATTTTAATAAATATATATATATATATATATATATATATATATATATATATATGTATATATATAAGGACCGTAAGAAGTGGAGAGATGCTGTGCTGAATAGGACCCGTCCCACCCTTGCGAGCAGGGAAAAGCGGACGTAAAATGATGATGATGATATATATATATATATGAGAGAGAGAGAGAGAGAGAGAGTTAATAAAACTATTCATATTAAACTCGTATAACTATTATTTAGTGCCCCATCGATGTGTCTTCATAAAGTTATCAATAACGTTAATGTTGATTTTTTTTTTCTAGAACAATTCTGAACAATTTCTGAGATACAATTGTCATGTTATAAATCACAATTTATGTACAAAATATGTGTGTTTGAGCGTGTGTTTACATGCACGCTGGCGTTTGTGTGTGGAGAGTGTGTGCGTGTCTCTGTTCCTGATAATGCGTGCACGAACGCGTTTAAATGTGTAAAAGCAGGCGAGACACTGAGTGTGAATTTGGTTCCTCATCGCATACTTAAACGTCATTATCATCTTGGTAGCATGAACTGTCATGGCTATCGCTCCCTCCCCCCTCTCTCGCTCTCGCTCCCTCCCCCCTCTCTCGCTCTCGCTTCCTCCCCCTTCCTCTTTCTCTCCCTCCCCCCTCCAATTTCCTCTCTCGCTCTCTTTCCCCCTCCTATCTCCCTCGCTCCCTACCCCTTCCTCTCTCGCTCTCGCTTCCCCTTCCTCTCTCGCTCTCGCTTCCTCCCCCTTCCTCTCTCACTCACTCCCCTATCTCGCTCTCTCTCCTCCCTCCACCTTCCTCTCGCTCTCTCCTCCCTCCACCTTCCTCTCTCGCTCGCTCCTCCCTCCACCTTCCTCTCTCCTCCCTCCACCTTCCTCTCTCGCTCCCTTTCCCCCTCCTATCTCCCTACCCTCCTCTATCCTCGGTCGTCCATTGTTTGTGTCAGGTGCCCCATATGACACTCGACATCCTCAGTTATTTCATGTAGACTCTTTGAGGTCTGCCCACGTTGGAATACCCATATTTTGGTGTCCAAACCAACACATTTCTGGTAATTTCTTCCTTTATGAAATAATTGTTTCTACTTTTGGCACAAAGCCAGTAAATTACACCAGTGTATTACTGGTACTTTATTTTATCGACCCCGTAAGGATGAAAGGCAAAGTTAACCTCCTTTATTATTTTTAAATGAAATTTTGCAAAGATGCATTTTCGAAAATGTAGAATACGATTGAATAGAATTCCTTTTTTTTTAATTCTTGCAATTCATAGATGATATGACTTCTGTAGAAAGTCTATGATATTGTTTATTAACAATATAAAGTTGACAATTTCTGACATTGTTGTTTAACCTACATCAAAGGTGTTTTTATATCGAACAGAACTATATGAAATAATTTTAAATTGGGCACAAGACCACCAGACCTGGGTGGCGCAGTCGAATATATCGACCCGAGTACTTTCTTACTTTACTAAGTACTTTATTTTATCAACGGCGAAAGGACGAATGTCAAAGTTGACCTCGAAACGTAAAAGAACCGTAAACAAATGTCGTAGAACTTTTGTAGGACACTATCGATTCTGCTAAACCAATGTATTTAAACAATTGTTTAAACATTTATCAATATACCCGTAATTTACCCTTGAGTTTAGCATTTACACTGGAAACCGGCCATAACCGGCCACAATTCTCTAACCTGTTCAAGCTGGCCATAACCGGCCACAATTCTCTAACCTGCTTCTGTTCAAACCGGCCATAACCGGCCACAATTCTCTAACCTGCTTCTGTTCAAACCGGCCATAACCGGCCACAATTCTCTAACCTGTTCAAACCTGCCATAACCGGCCACAATTCTCTAACCTTAAAATCAACAGTTTCAACATACGTTTGTAGCTATGAAAAATAGTCGAATAAGTTGTCTAAAGTAGACTACATTCTTAATCAAAATGTACGTTGAAAGTAGATATATTCTTTTAATGTTACAATATTAAAGAAAATGTAATGGAAGGGGCGAACAACGGAGCCAACACCAGAGCAAAAGACAGCAGCATCGCGAGGAGTACTGGGCAACCTCTCTAGTGATTTTTGAGGCAAGCCAGCACACTCGCAGCGTTGCCTCGGGTGATGGCGTGGCTGAGGTGCTGGAACAACCAAGCGCCCTCGCGAGATTCGCCAGTTACCAGGAAAACTTGAAATTCAAACCTCGTTCAACAGTTCTAAAGATATATATATAAATGTGTGTGTTAAGTATTTCTGTAGAAACGTAAAGGAAAGAAGAGTGCTCAATGTATAGTACAGAGCGATTTAATTAGATAATAAACAACATAATATATTTATTCTATTATCAAAGGTTTCAAGAAACTAGACGATCCTTATATACATACAGAGTACCCCCACAAAAAAAAAATGGTATACACACTTTGATTACCTGTACAGGCAATATTTATTAGAATAGTGTATACATTTTTTGGGGGGACACTGTACATATATATAATTTTTCCTACTTTTGGCACAAAGCCAGCAATTATTCCAGTGTATTACTGGTACTTTATATAATGTGGTGTTTTTATGAGGAGTGGACGTTAGTGATAATTTGTTGTGTTAGATTTATTTTGTCTGTTCATCGTTTGAGATATGAAAGTGTAACCCAAAGAATTTAATTACCCTTGTGTCATTCTTTACCAAAGAGATGCCCTTCGTCGTTTTGATGGAGAAATAGCAGATGTTGCAGGAATTACCAGTAAAACAGTTTGCAATGTTTACACTTTCTCATATTAGGTGCTTGCTAACGGCGTTTGTTGTCATTATAGGGCGGTGGATTGGCAGTATCGGTAGAGAGTCGGACGCCATGCCTTGCAGCATAGAGTTACGGTCCTTTATGGTCTGAGTTCAAATCCCACCGAGGTTAATTTTGTTTGCCTTTCATCCTTATGGGGTTGATAAAATAAAGTACCAGTAATACCCTGGGATAAATGCTGGCCTTGTGCCAAAAGTAGAAACAATTATTATACGGTGTCATTTAGATTTGGCAGTATCGGTAGAGGGTCAGACACCATGCCTTGTAGCATAGAGTTACGGCCCTTTATGGTCTGAGTTCAAATCCCGCCGAGGTTAACTTTGCCTTTCATCATTACTGGGTCGGTAAAATAAAGTACCAGTAATGCACTGGGGTAATTGCTGGCCTTGTGCCAAAAGCAGAAACAATTATTATACGGTAGATGACAGTATCGGTGGAGCGTCGGACAACATTCTTTGTAGCATAGAGTTATGTACCTTTACGTTCATGGACGTTATCATCATCGTCGTCAATATTTGTGTTAGTTTCATTGCGTGTTGTTGCCACTGCATTACCTAATTAACAAGGGTGCTGGTGGTTTGGCAGAATCGGTAGAGCGTCAGACATTATGCTTTGTGGCATATAGTTGCAGCCCTTTACGTTCTGAGTTCAAATCCCGCCGATGTTAGCTTTGCCTTTCATCATTACTGGGTCGGTAAAATAAAGTACCAGTAATGCACTGAGATCTATTTAATCGACTTCCCCTCCCTCAAAGTTGCTGGCCTTGTGTCTAAAGTAGAAACAATTATTATTATTGTTGTTTCTTCACTCAGCTTCTAACACTAGAGATGTATTACAGTGTTACCTGTTTTCTACCAGTGGACTGAGGTAACACCCCTTATCTCAGCTTCTAACACTGGAGATGTATTACAGTGTTAGATGTTCACTACCAGTGGACTGAGGTAACACCCCTTATCTCAGCTTCTAACACTGGAGATGTATTACAGTGTTAGCTGTTCACTACCAGTGGACTGAGGTAACACCCCTTATCTCAGCTTCTAACACTGGAGATGTATTACAGTGTTAGCTGTTCACTACCAGTGGACTGAGGTAACACCCCTTATCTCAGCTTCTAACACTGGAGATGTATTACAGTGTCAGCTGTTCACTACCAGTTAACTGAGGTAACACCCCTTATCTCAGCTTCTAACACTGGAGATGTATTACAGTGTTAGATGTTCACTTCCAGAGAACTGAAGTAACACCCCTTATCCCAGCTTCTAACACTGGAGATGTATTACAGTGTTAGATGTTCACTACCAGTTAACTGGGGTAACACCCCTTATCTCAGCTTCTAACACTGGAGATGTATTACAGTGTTAGCTGTTCACTACCACTGAACTGGGGTAACACCCTTTATCTCAGCTTCTAACACTGGAGATGTATTACAGTGTTAGATGTTCACTACCAGTTAACTGAGGTAACACCTCTAGCTTTTGAGTATCCTCCGCGGTATTCAAACTGTTCCAAGCAATGCTGGTTTTTTTTTTTGTAAGTGTTCCATCCATATTGCAATCCCTATTTGTTTAAGGTACTTCTCAAGATCTTTACTCACTGTTCCCAAGACTCTAACTAATATTGGTATTACCACCACCTTTTTCAGGGACCACAACTGCCTAATCTCCGAAGCTAACCTATCATATTTATCAATCTTTTTTTCTTCTTTATCACATACCTTGTTATCAGATGGACAGACTATAGCCATGATCCAACTCTGTTTGCTTTCCTTCTCAATTAATACAATCTCTGGTCTCCTATGTTCAATTCATGGTCACGCTGTATCACAAAGTCCCATATGATCTTTGCATCATCATTTTTAATAATGCCCTCAGGGTTATTATTTCCATTATCATTTTTATTGCACATCATTACTGTTTTACCAAGCACATCTCTGTGTGCCTTGTGTATGTGCAGTGTAGTTTTTACTGGTGTCGTTTCTATTGTATTGATAGTACTTTTTGTAATATCTGTGCTGTGCCTAGTAGTGCTATCTTTTGTATGCTGTATATATTTGTTAGTCCTGTGGTACTCTATATAATATATACACGGTACCTAGTAGTGCTATCTTTTTTATGTTGTATATATTTGTAAGTCCTGTGGTACTCTATATAATATATACACGGTACCTAGTAGTGCTACCTTTTGTATGCTGTATATATTTGTTAGTCCTGTGGTACTCTATATAATATATACACGGTACCTAGTAGTGCTATCTTTTGTATGCTGTATATATTTGTTAGTCCTGTGGTACTCTATATAATATATACACGGTCCCTAGTAGTGCTATCTTTTGTATGTTGTATATATTTGTAAGTCCTGGTGTTTTGGTTATGTATTTGTCTGTGTGTTTTTTTTTATCATTCCCAGAGCACCTATTATTATAGGTATTGTTTCAGTTTTCATTTTCAACATTCAAGCTATTTCTATCTCTAAATCTTTATATTTGGGTAGTTTCTCCATTCCCTTGGAAGATATATTGTCATCTGTGGGGATTGATAAATCTAATGGAAGGCATATTTTCTTTGTGGTCTTTGACTATAATATCTGGTCGGTTGGCTTTGATCTCTCTGACTGATTGTATTGGCATATTATTTGGGTTATTGCTGGCCTTGTGCCTATAGTAGAAACAATTATTATTAGTATTCATATGGTCTACAATATCAGCCAATCACCAAACAGAAATATTTCTCATATCCATTCCAATTGCTGGAAGTTGAATTTTCAAAGATTTAATGCCAACATCATCGACTTATTTTCCCTTATTAAAATTGGTTTCTGATGAAGTGCCCTCTTTACTGACCACCTCTAGAAGAAATGTCTCCGTTTTTTAATATATCTTATATATTGTCTGATCACAGCAATTGTCTATAGAAGTAATTATTGTATCTATAGCCTCCAAATACATACGTATGGTTTCATGACATCAATTGATATATGCTGTCCTTAATTTCCGTTTTTCAATTTCTCTAGGGTTTTTTACGTCCATAGTAAAATAAGTTATAAGATGAAATGGTATGTCTCTGCCTTCTGCATAATAACATCATGTATGTATGGTCCTATAACTCCAGATAGAGTTGTAGGGGCATCATATCGACATACAACATTTCTTGAGCATTTTGTAAGCCTGGTGGAGTCCCTCCCTCTCCAGGCCTCAATACAACAGATTTCTTCCAGAAAGAGGAAGAATATACCCCAGTACTAGACTGGTACTTTTTTTATCGACCTTGAAAGGATAAAAGGCAAAGTTGACCTTGGCGGGATTTGAACTCAGAGAAGCAGAGAGCTGAAATGAATACTACAAAGCACTCTATCCAACCTTCTAATCACTCTACCAATTCACTGCCTATAACATCATAGAGGATATCAAATGAATCTTTGTACAGCTGGTTTGAACAGAAAGAGGTGAGAGAATTCTGGCCGAATAGGGCCAGTTTAAATGCTAAACTCAAAGTTTAAGAATGTGTTTGACAATGGATAGATAAAGCCTTGGGCTGAAGTTCTTCCAAATGTTTGGGGTCACTCTATTTCTTTTTTTTTTTTAGTCTATGTCTATTCTCCCTAGCATTTTGCTCACTCCATCAAAGCTTATCCTATACAGTTGCACAAATGAAATTTCAGTCTTATGAACACATCTATAAAACCTTTGGATAATTTTGAAGGTTTATTCTATGCATGGAAAGTTGTAAAATTCCACAAATTCCTCATTGGACACCAAACATTGGTCAGTCCAATGGATCCATAAAGTAAGGTTATTGTTGGTGGCATCAATATACTCCTCAGAAATAATTGATTTCTTATTTAGGGAGAAGGGCAAAGTTGATTGGCACTTTATTTTATTGATCACAAAAGGAAGAAAGGTAAAATCACCCTTGGTGGGATTTGAACTCAGAATATAAAGTACCAGAACAAATACCACAATGGTATTTTATCTGATGCTCTACCAACTCTGGGAGCAATCTAGTTTGTGTCTTTCACCAAATCTCATAACAAAGTCAGCCATTATAGAACAGAACTCTTTTTGTATATTATGACAACAGTAGCTATTTGTTGTGGGTGCAGCTGGCCAAATGGTTAAGCTGTTCTCTTTGCTATCATTAGGTCCTCAGTTCAATGCCACTGCATATCATCTTGGGAAAGTGTCCTTCACTGTGGCCTCAGGTTGACCCAAGCTTTGAGAGTGAAATTAGGTTGACAAGAAATGTTTTGAAATCTGTTGGATGGGCTGTACATGTAATTCAAAGAACCAACCTTGTCATACACTATCAAACTGAAGCTCCCCGAGAATTTTGTTAAGAGTGCACATGCCTGTGTAGTGATTAGTCAGTTGTATGTTAATTTCAAGTTCCAGCTGTTCCTGAAATTGCTCAACTGGAATACTCTACATCAAAACCAATATAGGTCCATTCCATTTATTTGTACCAGATTTATGGAGCCACCTCAGATCAAATCCTTCCTCTTTCTCTTAAGTCTTGTTGGCTGTACTATATATAATGAGCCATCAGAGAAGATGAGAATCATCTTCCTCTCTCAAGCATACTTGGTTGTACCAGATTTAATACCCAGAGTAACTGAGCTGTGATCTCTCAATGTGGAAAAGTAGCGGCCCTACATGGAGTGACTCTCTGATCTCCAAGCTACGCATTCTATCGAGTAACATAACTCCAAAGACCCCATTTCTGTCACTTGTATTTGTAATCATACTCTTTCAGTTATTACCCATGATTCATGATCATAGGTAAGGGTTGGCATGGAAACTAAATTGAAGATAGTGAGTTTGGCTTTTATGCCTACTCCCCTCTTCTGATTACTGAATGCTGAGATTTTTTTCCTAATTACAAAATCCTTCTGCTAAAAATGCGGAGTTTTTTGTTGTTCTCCCCTGCATTCCACCCTCATACTGTCCCCAACTCATTGCACCCCTTATAGTTGATAAAATAAATTATCATCACTACCATCATCATTATTAACATCACCACCATCATCACCAACATCATTATCATCATCTTTATGGCATCTTTAGAATTAGGTCCAAGTTACAGAGGTGTGGCATTGTAAATGTGATATTTGATTGGCAGTACTCTCTGTTGTATGTGGTATCATCTTCCCAGTACTGGAATCTTCTGGATTGTGTAGATATCAATGTTGCTTTGGCTACACTTGGTGAACTTTCCAATTCCTGTATTCCTATTTTCTATTGCACTGATGTTGACCATTGGAAGTACTTAATTTCTCGTGTTCCATATTCTGTTGATTTTGATCTTCAGGTTTTCCATTCCATACTTTGTCAGTTTCTATATGACCTTCACACTGGTGTTTATTTCTGATAGTATTGCTACATCAATAAGTCTACACTTCTTATCCCCCCTTGTCCTTTGTAAAAGAGACAAACTTGTTGGCATGTATTTCTCTATCCATATGTGTGTGTGTGTGTGTGTGCATGTGACAGCTCACACCTATGCAGGTTTAGGTGGCCTCCTCCAAGGTATATCTCGTTGGAGGTGTCTTGGGTGATTTAATGATAGGAAACCCAGTCCTATCATCTCATTTCTACAGCTGAGTAAACTGCAGCAATGTGAAATAAAGTGTCTTACCCGGTCCGAGAATTGAACTCACAACCTTTCGATTGCAAGCCCAATGCTCTAACCACTAAGCCATGTGCCTTCACTCTCTATCCATATGTATGGGCATGTCCCAGAAATTTGGTGACATCATTATTGTCTGTGACAATATATGGCTCCTGACCCATTTCTCAGTCATCTTGATGTTGTAACCCTTGCATATTTTCCAGTTCAGGTACACTGCTATCTTGTTATAATATATTCAGTCAATCTTTGCCACTTCTCGGCACCCAGAGACAATAATCATCATCATCATCGTTTAACATCCATTTTCCACATGGTTAGGATGGGCTGTCCCTTTGTGAGAGATTAAGTCGGAGAACCGTGTTTTGTTCACACACAACTGATTTTGGTCTGGTTTCTACGGCTGGATGCCCTTCCTCACGCCTACCACATTTAGAGTGTGTGCTGGGTACTTTTTGTCATGACACCTACACAACCACTTTACAGTGTAGGCTGGGCAATTTTTATTGTCGCCAACACGACCACTTTATAGTGTGGACTGGGTGCTTTTTGTCAAGACACCTACATGGCCACTTTACTGTTTGTACTGGACGTTTTTGTCATGAGACCTACATGACCACTTTACAGTGTGGACTGGGTGCTTTTTGTCATGACACCTACATGACCACTTTACAGTGTGGACTGGGGGCTTTTTGTCATGACTCCTACACAAACACTTTACAGTGTGCCTGGGCACTTTTGTCATGACACCTACATGACCATGTTATAGTGTGGTAATTTGTACTTTCCAAACAACCTACATAGTGGTGGGAGGAAGATCTATTCCATAATGCAGTAATGATAGTATAGGCTATAGTTACAGATGACTGAAACTAGTAAAGAAATAAGAGAGAAGAGAAAATGCTCCATATCAAAGTTATTAAGGTCACAGTTCAGAGCCTTTGATGGTATTTAAACCAGCAACCCTTTGGTTTATATGCATGTTATGTTTCTAACATTTCAACTATCTGTCCATCTTCTTTCAATACAAATGAATATTCCTGTATTCTGGATAGACTTAACCCTTTAGCATTCACATTACTCTATATTTACTATTGTATTTTGGTAGTAAACACTTTACCTCACATAATTATCTCACATAATATCGAATCTATGAGATTTTGATGTTATTTATCTTGAGAACAATACCTTAACATCAGTATGAGTGGCCAGTTACAGTCGATTTGAACAGAAAGAGGTGAGACATTTCTTGAATGCTAAAGGGTGAAGAAGAGGAAATTTTGTATATGTCATTCTAAAGAGCATTGTGTTTCCACATGGCTGGTTGCATGCATGCCCTCAACTGCGGTGCTTATCCTGGTTTTATGGCATGAAGCGACTGAGAGTACAAGACATCTCTAGTAGATGAAGTGACATAGTTGCTAGAACATTGGCTACATTAGTTTGTGGCATTTGTCCTGAATCTCTGCTCTCTGAGTTGGAATCTGGCTGAGGTCAGCTGTGCTGCTGTTCCTTTTACAGTTGATAAAGTACCAGTTGAATACTAGGTTCGATTCTTCCACCTTCTTCCCCTCTAACCCTACTCGCTCTCTCTTTTCTCCCTCTCTATATCCTTCTCTCTCGCCCCCTCTATATCGCTTCCCCCTTTCTCTCTATCCCTCTTGCCCTTCTCCCCCTCTATCCCTTCTCCCTCTCTCTATCCCTATCTTCACCCATCTCTCTCTCTAGCCCCTCTCCCCCGAAGAAATCAGCTTACTCCAAGCTTATATGTCACAATGGTGCCCTTATGATTCAATTAGGGGTAGAAGCCCAAGGAACTACCTTTCTCTTTTAATTTAAAAAAAATTATGAAAATAAACTGAGAGGGATTTTGTAAATTAAATAAGCTTTTCACGAAGTTGGAACAAAACTTAACAAAAGATTTTTACTTCAAATTATATAGAAGGTTTTTAATTTAAATATGTATATTTAATAATAGGTTTTGTGTCTTTAGAATCAGAGATGAGCTCAGCTGGGTGGGTACCAAAAGGGTGGGAAATCTCTTGTGAAGAAGAACAGAGAATGAAAATAAAGGAACGTATACTAGCTAAAGTAATATAGTTAATATGAAGCATTGTGAAATGTGTAATAAAAAAACTGATAAGTTTCAGAAAGCTGGTACAATGTGGTAGAAAGAGGTACAATGTGGTAAAGAGTAAAGGATGACAAATGAAACAAAGTAATGTCTTTACCCAGTATATTTCAACATAATATTTCAGGGCAAATACCCTCTTTTCAAATGTAAAAATGTAGATGGTTCAAAACAAAATATATGATTGTCTTTGTGTTTACATTTGAAAAGGGGATATTACCCTGAAATATCATGTCACCATTTGTACTTTAAATATGTCTACTGCATTGTACTGGCGGTGGTTTGGCAGTATCAGTAGAGCGTCAGACACCATGCTTTGCAGCATAGAGTTATGGCCCTTTGCGTTCTGAGTTCAAATCCGATGAGGTTAACTTTGCCTTTCATCCTTATGAGGTCGATAAAATAAAGTACCAGTGATGCAGTGGGGTAATCGCTGGCCTTGTGCCAAAAGTAGAAACTGACTTTCTGAAACTTATCAGTTATATATTACTGAGTAGAAATTATTTATAACAGTGCAGGAATTGAAACATTTCTCTCTCCAAGTGAAGAGTAGATTGTATGATGTCAGTGTATGAAGTGTGATGTTGCATGGTAGTGAGACATGAGCATTGACTGTAGAAGATGCACAAAGATTTGATAAAAATGAAACAAGCTTTATTGGGTGTGTAATGTTAGTCTGCATGAGCAATGAAGCACAGATGTGTTGAGAGTAAAACTAAGTATAAGAACAGCTGGATGTAGTGTGCAAAAAAGAGAATGTTTAATATTACACTGGTACAGATGTAGAATGTGTTTGAATGCTGAACATTGAGTGATAAAGAAATACCAGGAGTTCAGAGTGGAAACAGTCTGTGGGTAGGAGAGGAATTGTTTAACTCATGTGAGATTTAGAAGTGGAAGGATAATATGGTAGTGTTAGGGCAAGAAACATATGGACAGAAAGGAGAAAGATAAGTGGAGGAACATATTGTAGTGGTAATGTAGAAGAGTTGAGCAGAGGTGGAGACATTTAATCTCAGGAGGATGACAGAGAGGAGTGAAGTGGAAGGGTGCTGAGGTATGAGGGAGTGGGGGAGGTGATCTCAGTGTTGACAAAGAAGGGAGAGAAGTAGAAGCTTGGCTGAGAAAGTCTTGAGCAGAGGTTGGGTGGTGTGATCTCAAGATGGTAAAATTGACAAAGCAGTTGACGAAATGAGAGAGGTGGAAGTAGGCTGAGGTTAAGGTAGGCTGATAGGCTGAGGGAGACTTGAGCAGAGGTAGTGAGAGAGCTGAGCTCAGGATAATGAAAAGAACCAAGAAGAGATGAATATGTGGTTAAGGTAGCCTGAGTGACACTTGAGCAGTGGTAGGATAGTGTGAAACACAATAGAGATGACAAGGGGAGAACTCAATACAACCAAGGAAGGAATCATCTAATCCATAAAAGCATGGAAGAAACAATGTAAAAATGTTGATAATCATCATCATCATATATAGAACCCTTATCACTGACTTGACTTGTATCTGATTCAACTCACTGGAAAATTATTGTAATTTCTTATAATTTCTTTTTACAGTTTTGTCACTTATACACAATAGACTGACAAGATTTTACCATCTGGTATATCTTTGTTTAGCTTATGTTGAATTAAGAAAGTTTTTTGTTGTTGTTGTTGTTGTTGAGGTTGATAAGAAAACAAAAACGTTACACATTGCACAGTGAGATTAGAGGAATATTTCTGATAGTGTTAGTTTACAAATAACATCTTGTGTTATTGTAAAGCTGAAATACAGAAGCCAACAACACAATATGAAATATAGAAAACAAAAGGAAAAGAAAATGTTGTTGATTTGTAAATAATAATTGTATATGATAAAAAATAACAAAGAAACATATATGTTTTTGAAAGAATATAGTAGAAAACAATCGAAAACTTTATAAGTTTATCTAAAACTTATAACATAATAGAAAAACATTCTTATTTATATTCTATATGTATCATCATCATCGTTTAACGTCCATCTGTATGTTTATGTGTGTATATATATATAAATAACAATCAAAGAGTGTTTAAGAACTTTTAATTACTAACAATCGTTTCATCCAAGCACAAGGCCAAATTCATCAGAGTATAAATCAAAGGTTAAAACACAGATAAACTTGTCAAAGAACATTTTAAGGATACACAATATGGGAAGAAAGCATAAATAGTAAATATTAACATTGATATAAGAGAGGAAAGCAATTGATATGAGAGGAAAGCATGATCACATAACATGCTGGAGTATAGAGAAATATGATGCTGCAAGGCATATAATATAATAATAAAATTACATACAACATAAGCATTACAAAAGTCTATAAAAGTTAGTGCATGGATCAAATATAAATTTAAGAATGTAAAAATACATCTTCAAAATATAATTTTTAATATATTATTAATAAAAAGTTCAACTACATTTTACAGTCATAAATATATAGATAATCTATTATACTTCAAATGTAATAATATCCGCTGGGTGTAGTCTGCAAAATAAAAGTTAAAATGTTATTAATAATTAATTCTTATATGTGGTACCTTTTTCTGATGATAGCAATTGCTATATATTGGATCTTACTTTGCTGGTCAATTTCCCAATATTAATCACTTTGATTGGTTTGATTAATTATTAACAACATTTTAACGTTTATTTTGCTGACTACACTCAGCTGATATTACATTTGAAATATAATAGATTATCACTGAAAGATGTAGTTGAACTTTTTATTAATAATATATTAAAAATTATATTTTGAAGATATATTTTTACATTCTTAAATTTATATTTAATCCATGCACCTGCTTTTATAGACGTTTGTAATGCTTATGTTGTATGTAATTTTATTATTATATTATATGCCTTGCACTATAACTTCCTTATAGCAGCATATTTCTCTATACTCCAGCATGTTTTGAAGTTTTTTTAATGCTTTTAGCTGCTCTTATTTACATTTATGTGATCATGTTATTCATATGCCTCTCCTATCTTTGCTTTCTTCTCTTATATCAATATTTACTATTTATGCTTTCTTCCCATATTGTGTATCCTCAAAATATTCTTTGACAAGTTTATCTGTGTTTTAACCTTTGATTTATACTCTGATGATTCCGGCCTTGTGCTTGGATGAAATGATTGTTAGTAATTAAATGATCTTAAACACTCTTTGATTGTTATTTATAAAGTATTTCGGCTCTGTATTATATTTATTTTTCATTGAACTATTCTCATACTTGTAATTTATAATATTTAATATTAACCACATTTTTATATATATATATATATGTATATTAATACAATTATATAAATATATATCTATAATATATATAATATATGCATCATCATCACCGTTTTACGTCCGTTCTTCCACGCTAGCATGGGTTAGACGGGTTGTCCTGTTGTGTGCAGTGTCTGGTCGGCTGACCATGCCTTGCTCATACAGGAACTGATCTGGCTTGATTTCTACAGCTGGATGCCCTTCCTAACACCAACCTCATTTACAGTGAGTGCTGGGTGCTTTTTCGTGGCGCCTACATGTCCACTTTACAGTGTGGGCTGGGTGCTTTTTTGCCGTGGCACCTCCACGACCACCTTGCGGTGGGGGGTGTGGGGGGTGTAAAATAATATTAAGAAACACCGAGTTCACCCTGTAATGAAGTCAAGCTTGTAACACAGCAAACATCATCCCAGTCATGCTGTTAGATGGTCATTTTGGTGCCATGAGAGAAAGCACTCAATCCACACTGTACGTCATAATGAAGGGAACCCACCTACAGAAACCAAACCTAAATATAGATCTGTATGAACAAGATGTGATCTTTTGTGTATATATGAGGTAAGGGTATTGGACTTCGAATCATAATGTTGTAGGTTCGATTCCTGGACCAGGTTGGGTGTTGTGTTCCTGAGCAAAACACTTCATTTCACAATGCTCCAGTACACACAGTTGAAAATGTGTACCAGCAGTAGCTGGGGCTTAATCCTGCTGTGGACTAGCGTCCTGTCCAGGAGGAGTCTTGTACTTTCAGTTGCTTAATGCAAAGGAGACCAGGATGACAACAAGCCTAATGAGTGTTTGGGCTTGAGATAGTCTTTAGACCTAGGATATATATGTATATATATATATATATATATATGTGTGTGTGTGTATAAATATGTGTATGTGTATTTATCCATATATATATATAATATAATATATATATAGTTATGTAAAAAATAACATAAGATAATTATTTCATTTATCAAAGGTTTCACGAAGACAGACGAGTCTGACTTATTAAATAAATTTTCATTCTGACGACCGAAGTCAGACTCGTGTGTCTTCATGAAACCTTTGGTAAATGAAATAATTATCTTGTTGTTTATTACATAACTAAAAAGCTCTGTAGCCTACATAGAGCACTCTCTTTTCCTTTACCTTTCCTATAGAAACACTTTATATATATATATATATATATATAAGCAAAAGGGATATTTAATTTGTTGGTAATTCAACAAATGTAAATGTTTATAACTGACAAGGGCTGATACACCCCACTTGCCGATTTTGTAAGGGGTAACCCCTGCTTACAAAGGTAGACGTAACTTTTTTTTATCTTTTCCTCTATATTTCCTTCTTCCCCCCATCTCTTCCTAGTCCTTCCACCCCAGATCTCCTTCCTTGTCTTTTTTTCACCTTTTCGCCTACCCGTATGCAGCCCATCAGTCCTCAGTTCCCCCACCCCCCTAATTTTAAGATAGAATTGGCCGATTATGCTTTTTATAGCAGATGTGTTAGACCCCAGTAAATTGTTTTCTTTCTGGTTGCTGCTCCATTTCTGTGGTTTCTAAATTTCTTAGTGGTATTTTTATATTAGTATTCTTGTAATAGTAATTTTGTATTAGTATTTTGAATTAATATTTTGTATTAGTATTTTTGTAGTAGTATTTTAGTATTTTTGTTCTCAACTTATTAACCTGTCATTGTAAGATAGCATTGGCTGATTACTAACTATCTATAGCAGTGGTGTTAGACCCCTGTAAAGCAGTTTTATAAAATTCTTTCACTACAATCTCGTATTTAGTATTTTTCTCCACCTATTAAACTTTTCTATAGCTTAGCAATACCAATGAGAGATTTGGTGATTGTGGAAGGGGAGGAGTAACCAGAAATTGTTTTTTATATATTTATTTCCTTATTTTTATAATGGTTGTTTTTTTTACTCCCTTTTGATTTACCTATTCTTTCAACTGCCCCCCCCCCCCTTCTCCAGTACACTTTTTTCGACCTCCTATACACTCTCCTTAGAATCTGGTGTATAGATTTCACTTTCAACGCTTGACTGGCTTTCCCCACCCCCTCTTTGTTCTACCAGCAAGTTCAGCTACCCCTACCTCCCACTAAATGCCATGATAGAATCATCTGTCTTTACAACAAATTTTTGACCAATCCTTTTGACAATTACTATCTTCCCATATAAGGAATTACCTCCTGAGAAGTTCGGCTATTTATTTACCAGGCTAAAAATTCTTATTTAGTCCAGAATTAGCCGTCGAAACGGCTTGAGCTCTGCCGTCGGGGTCCTACTTGTACCTATATATATATATATATATATATATATGCACTCAAAAACAGCGATGGACTGGACTCCACCTGGTGTCAAACGGAAGAGGGGTTGTTCCAGGATCACCTGGTGATGCCCATTCCAAAAAGACCTGATGGTAGCCAACATCACCTGGGATGGAGGTGAAAAAGCTGCCACTGATTGTTACCATTGGGGGCTACTTATTGCCCAATGTGCTGAGAGGTGTGGAAGAACGTAACAGTAAGATTTATATATATATACATGCATAAATAAATATAGCCATGTATATATATATATACATGCATAAATAAATATAGCCATGTATATATATATACATGCATAAATAAATATATCCATGTGTATATATATATATATATATGTATATATATATATGTATATATATATATATATATATATATATGTATATATATATATATATATATATATATGTATGTATATATATATATATATATATATATGTATGTATATATATATATATATATATATGTATGTATATATATATATATATATATATGTATGTATGTATATATATATATATATATATATGTATATATATATATATATATATATGTATATATATATATATATATATATATACTCACTCTCTCTCTCCCCCTCCCCCCCTCTCTCTCTCTCTTAGCTACATATATATATATATATGTATATAACATAAACTCCCCTTCAGGTTTAATCACTTTTCGCCAATTCATTGCTGTTTCCTACTACGGTGTACCTCATGTAATCGTAACGTACACATTTTTCTATCTACTCCACGCTTCAATTTCGTACCTAGTCCAAACATCCAATCTTGCAAAATCCGAAATCTGTATTTTCTTTTGTTATTTATGTTAAATACGTAGTTTTTGTCGTATTGAACAGAACAAATCTTGCATTTTTGCTTTTTGTTAATCGCTTGTTAAACAATCATAACCTTCCAGCTAGCTACCCCACACACCACCCTCCCACCCGCCCCCACACACCACCATTCTTAATACGTGGACCAATCATAAGCCAGAGCCCCCCCCCCACGCATCACCATTATTATTATTATTATTACCCAGACCAATCATAAGCCAGAGGCCTATACTATCGCTTGCCCGGTTGCCTTCGATATATGATGGATGGATGGATGGACTGCGGAATCCTGGAGAGTGGAAGGGAGAGAAAAATCTGGACGCTCAGCGAAAATGCCAAAGATAAAGTCAAATTCACCTCGTGGACGAGAATGCGAGCACTCCTCTTTGTTTCGTCCGCGGATGGCTAACATAACCCCATCTCCCCCCCTCCCTCCGCGCCCCCCACCGCCCCCACCCTCCAAACGCAATCCAAAACTTCAGAGTTGGTACCATAAATGTAGGCACCCTAAAGGGTCGCGCTAACAAGGTTGTAGAAATGCTTGAACGTAAGGAGGTCGATGTATGTTGTATTCAAGAGACCAGGTGGAGGGGTGGGTCTGCTAGATTCATTGAGGGTAAAAAACGATGTTATAAGCTTTTCTGGGTGGGAAACGACGATGGGCTGGGTGGAGTAGGAATCATGGTAGCAGAAAAGTGGGCAGATAAGATAATAGACGTAAATAGAGTGAATGTCAGAATAATTAAAATACGACTTGTCCTCAATAGAACTACGGTGACAGTAATATCTGCGTACGCACCCCAATCCGGACTTCCCGGCGCTATAAAAGACAGATTCTATGAGACACTGATGCTAACTACCTCCCAAATATCCGACAGTGACTATATAATTATTGCAGGCGACCTAAATGGTCACGTTGGACAACATTGTGACGGCTACGACGAAATCCATGGAGGCTATGGGTTTGGTACTAGAAATGAGGAAGGCTCCAGAATCCTGGAATTCTGTGATGCAAATAACCTAACTATCTGTAACACTAACTTCAAAAAACGTGACAATCACCTGATCACCTATAGATCCGGGGAACACACAAGCCAGGTAGATTATATCCTAACCAGAAGACGTGACAGAGTGTCTGTCGTAAACACTAAATCCCTCCCCCATGAAGAATGCACCTCCCAACATAGACTGATAATTAGCGACCTCATAGTCAGGACGAGACGTACTCGACAGCAGAAGAGAGGACTATCCTCAGGAGAAAAATATGGAAGCTAAAGGACCCCACAGCCAGAAATAAATTTCAAAGCATATTACTTGATGCTTTCGACAGTAAGGAAGAACATTTACAGTCGGACAATATAGAGGGACAGTGGGAATTTCTGAAAGCAAACCTGCTGATGGCGACAGACGAAGTCTGTGGCTGGAGCAGGCCGGTAGGCAGGAGGAGAGTAACATGGTGGTGGAACAGTAAAGTGGAGGGGTCAATTAAGGCCAAAAAGCAGGCTTGGAAAGTATGGCGGGATGGGGGAAGTAGAGAAGACTATCAAGTGGCCAGGAGGGAAGCTAGGAGACAAGTGTACTTAGCAAGAAGGGAAGCAGAGGAAAGAAAGTTCAAGCATGTTCTACAACAGCGAGGACCAAAAACGTGAGTTGTTCAGGATTGCTAGGCAATGCGTCAAGGAAAACCGTG
>OZ024749.1:7193390-7218390 GCA_964016885.1 Eledone cirrhosa | reverse complement strand
CCCTTTATGGTCCGAGTTCAAATCCCGCCGAGGTTAACTTTGCCTTTCATCCTTGCGAGGTCGATAAAATAAAGTACCAGTAATACACTGGGTAATTGCTGGCCTTGTGCCTAAAGTAGAAACAATTATTATATCTTTCTAAGGGCGGTGGATTGGCAGTATCGGTAGAGGGTCGGACGCCATGCTTTGCAGCAAAGAGTTACGGCCCTTTATGGTCCGGGTTCAAATCCCGCCGAGGTTTACTTTGCCTTTCATCCTTACGGGCTCGATAAAATAAAGTGATGCTAGAGCTGTGAAAGCTTGCATACATTCATTTCAACTCTTAATAATAACTGCATTGTTTCTTTCCAGGCACTATGTTGAAAAATAAATTTCATGTGGTCATTTCCATGAGAGTATCTTGGTCAGCCTATGAACTTTTCAGCTGACCCTCGTAGATAGACAAGCTAATGTGGGAGCCTCTGCCTAGTCATTTGACTTGCTAGAAATAGAAGTCACGTCTTGCTCACATCACACCTTACTATCGTGAACTTTTCAACCTATGAACTTTTCGACCGACCCTTGTAAATAGACAATCTAATGTGAAAGCCTTTACATAGATGTTCGACTTGCTAGAAATAGCAACTAACTTTTACTCACATCACACCTTACTATCATAATCCTCATTATTATTTTAAAAAAAAAAAAATTCCTCAATTCAAATAGAAAACATATTTTATTTGTTGAGTAATGAATGTCTCTGGCATGTTATTATTTCAGGTATTTAGGGTGAGACAGGTGTTGAGAGGTAGGAAGAAGGAACTGGAACAACTTGAAGAAAGGACATATTCCATGTCACAACATAAGAAAAATGTTGAACAAGAACTTCAAAATACTCAGGTTAGTTCTCTCATTTCACATTGACAGAAACATCGACTGGTTCTCTGATTCTAACATATTCTAAACTGTTTATATTTATCTAACAAAAAACATTCCTTCATGATTTTATTTAAGAACCTTTGTAAAGGTTTCTTCTCCTTCTTCTTCTTCTTCTTCTCCTTCTTCTTCTCCTTCTCCTTCTTCTTCTCCTTCTCCTTCTTCTTCTCCTTCTCCTTCTTCTTCTTCTCCTTCTTCTCCTCCTCCTTTGTCTTCTTCTTCTTTATCTTCGTTTTCTTCTCCTCCTCCTCACTGCAAGGGTGTGGGACAGTCCTCAAACAATCATTTCAATGAGTTCTGTCAGAAGCAATTGTCTCCAATTGATCCAGCTGGATCTCCAAACGAGAACTTCTTGCTTGGGGGGGGGGGGGGGTCTACTCCTGGGTCTCCTGCTGGCTGGTTTTTCCCATAAAATCTGTTGAAAGGCATGCTTGAGGACCCAGCCCCCCCCCCCCCCGAAATAAGTGGGCGAAGAAGATTATCTGGGTAGATCTAAATGTTTCTATGACTTCTTACTGCTTCAGTCATCAGAGAGACAGGTCCTTTGAAGCCTTGTTATAAATTATAGTTGGTCTTTGTTGGTCTACCTCTAATTTGGCTTCTTGGCTTGTCTTCAGCCAGCAATCATCATCCATGCACATCACATGTCCGTACCAACGCAGTCTTCTCCCTTGCACACAATTTTGGATTCCTCTTAAACCCAATTTCTCCCTCAGTTCATTCAAGCTCTGCCTTTCTCTCACATTTACATTGCATATATATTCATGGCCATAATCTAATGGCTGAAACTATTAAAAGAATATATATGTGTGTATGTGCATGCACACTAAGTGTTTTAATGTCATTTGTCCTTCTGAGGCATTGACTATCCTTGAAACAGGTCTCATAACATGCTTCATACTCATCAATAAGGGCCTCTTTGAGGCAGAGAATTACAGTTGGATGCCGTTCATATGTGCCAACCCATTTAGTCCTATTTCTCAACACACAGGGACAATGTGTACCTATTCTGAACTGGACATGTACAGTGTTTCTGTGCTTTGTGTAAATAATAATTTTAAAACACACCCAGTATATTCTGTAAGCTGGTAGTACTGATGCTATGAGAAAATACACCCAGTACACTCTGTTAACCTTTGGGGCTGGCACTATGATAAAATATACCTTGTAGACACTATATAGAGGTTGGCATGAAGAAGGGTACCCAGCTGTTGAAACTATGCCTCAAAATGGAACAGTTCTGAACAAGATGTGGCTTCCATACCTGTTTTAACTCGAACTCTTACAACACATCCAATTCATGCCAGCATGGAAAAACACGTTAAATATGTTGATGGTGATGATGATGAACATGTGTATATGTTTATACATGTATGTATGTATGTATGTTTGTGTGTTTGTGTGCAAAATAATATTTTTCTGCTTGTTTCTATTTCATTTAATTATCTTTGTCTTGTTCAGCAACTGATACATGCCGTATCACAGGATGATACCACTGAGAACCATATCGTTAAAATTGCTATTGGACAAAAGGAAAGGTTGAATCAGGAGGTTACTAGGATTGACAAAGAGAACAAATTTATGCTGGAAAGAATTAACGCAGATGAGGTAGGAGGACATTAAAATACTTTGAATTTGTTTTCTTTGAAATTTCCTTTGAATGCTTCTTCTTGTTAAGTCTCTGACACAGTTGTCGTTTATGCTCTGCCCATGATTAACCTTGCTATAAGCAAGAATTTTCTGGTCGTTTTGTCATTGGTAATAATAATGAAATTGTTGTGTACCGTGCTCAGGTGCACTACTACTCATCAAAGGTGCATGTATAGTAAATAGAATAATGTTCAAATTGATAAAGGGTAATAAAGCTTTACTCAATTTTAAAACAATATACTACAGATAAGACAATATTGTATATACAGGCAGTCCCCCCGTCCTCCCAAAATGTTTACACACTTTGGTTTCCAGTACAGGCAATATTTATTAGAATGATGTTGAAGTGGATATACATTTTGAGGGGATACCCAGTAAATATATATATATATATATATATATATATATATATCCACCATTAGCCTTGCTATAAACAAGCAAGAATTTTCTGGGATGTTTTTTTTAAGGTAGGTTGCAATATAAAGAGAAAGAAAACTTTACTGTACTAGTAAAGGATATGGTATGATAAAAGTATATATATATATATATTATATATATATATATATATATATATATATATATATATATGCTTTCTCCATCATTAACCTTGTTATAAAAAAGCATAGATTTTCAGGTTTTTTTCTTTCCTTTTGCTTGTTTTCGCAATATAAAGAGAAATAAAGTTTCACTCAATTTTAAAACAATGCTAGCGTGGAAAATGTACGTTAAACGAAGATGATGATGATGATGATGATTAATTAATGAGTGGTTGAGTATTCCACAGACACATGTAGCCTACCCTTAACGTAATTCTTAAGTGAAAATCAGTAAGACACGCTATGTGACAAAGCTGGTGGACTTGTGGAATTGCAGGCACTATCTAGTATTTGATGGACCATCGCACAGTTTCTGTTCCATCAAATTTACTCCAAAGATTTGGGTTGAACCTGATACCTCATGATTACAAGATAAAGTTATTAACCACTCTGCCATTCACTCCTTCGTCCATGCAAGTATGTATTGGCAGATATAAATGGGCAAATATGATATTGTGTTGTAAATAAATGAAGCAAGGTTTGATTGTTTTAAGATATGTAAAAATATACGTTGCTGATATCTCTGAGTTTTATGAAGTACTGAGAGGATAAAGTTAATATAAAGAATGGTGTGCTCCTGTGTGGAAATACCATAGAATAGCTTTTAAGACAGAAAAAGAAGTTACCATTGGCTGTTATGTAGAATTGAACCACACATTCCTGCCTCTGTCAGTCTATACTATGAACATTTGCCCACAATATTTCCATCCTCGTTTACAAGTTCAGGCATTTATTGAATTATAGTGACATAGAAATCTAGAACTTTGATTAAAATTGTCGCTTGAAAAGTGAGTTGTAGCTAATTGAGTCTATCGAGTGCAAGGGAAGTAACTATAAACTGTAAACTGTTGCATTATGTCCCTTATCAATATAACTATATATACAGGTATAAATGTTACATAACATATACACAGCTCATATATACCTTTTTTGTTTTAACAATTTTAATACAAGATAGGAAAATGGGAATCTGGTTTGCTTTTGTTTTGTTTTGTTTTTCCTTTAGATTTTGTTTTTCATTTTACATGTTATTATTTACTGAAGATGATAAAATTCGACTAGAAGCTTCTGTTTTAAGATGTTCTCTTGCAGTCTACTTATACATGGTGTTGAATACTCAACGATATATGCATGATCGCTCACCTTTGGCTAATATGTATAGGCATGAATGCTCTACTACACCTGATGTGTATAGAATAATATGTGTATATATATATGTGTATATATATATATATATATATATATATATATATATATATATATGCACACATATATATACATAAATACATGCACACATATATATATGCATATATACATATGTATGCATAAACATCTCTCTATATAAAAAAATATATATATATATGTGTGTAAACACACACGTGCACATATATGTATACACACACGTATATATATATATATATATATGTGTGTGTGTATATATAAATATATGCACACATATATAATATATATGCACCCATACAAGCATATATATATATATATATACGCACCCACAAATGCATATGTTATATATATATATACACACCCACCCACCTATTATATAGGTGTGAGTGTGTGTGTGTGTGTGTGTGTGTGTGTGTGTGTGTGTGTGTGATTAGTCTTCACACTTGCTTGGATTACAGACTTATGTCTGAAAACTTTATAGCTGTGTGTATGTCTCAATTATTTATTGCTAAGGGAGGGGGGGGGGGAAGTAGGTAGGTAGGATGGTAGGTAAGTAGGTAGGTAGGTAAGGAAGGTGGGTATGTTGGTAGGTAGGTGGGGAGGGAGGGGGTAGGTAGGGAGGGAGGGAGGTAGGTTGGAAGGTGGGTAGGATGGTAGGTAGGTAGGTTGGAAGGTAGATAGGTAGGTTGGAAGGTAGATAGGTGGGTAGGATGGTTGGAAGGTAGGGAGGGAGGGAGGTATGTAGGTAGGTAGGTAGGTTGGAAGGTAGGGAGGTAGGTAGGGAGGGAGGTAGGTAGGGAGGTAGGTAGGTAGGTAGGTAGGTAGGTGGGTAGGGAGAGAGGGAGGGAGGTAGGTAGGTAGGGAGGTAGGTAGGTAGGTAGGGAGGGAGGTAGGTAGGGAGAAAGGTAGGTAGGTTTGAATGCAAGGTAGGTGGGTAGGTAGGTGGGTAGGATGGTGGGTAGGAAGGTAGGTAGGGAGGGAGGTAGGTAGGGAGGTAGGTAGGGAGGTTGGCAGGTAGGTAGGGAGGTAGGTAGGTAGGTAGGGAGGTTGGAAGGTAGGTAGGGAGGTTGGAAGGTAGGTAGGGAGGTAGGTAGGAAGGTAGTTAGGGAGGTAGGTAGGTAGGGAGGTAGGTAGGGAGGTTGGAAGGTAGGTAGGGAGGTAGGTAGGGAGGTAGGTAGGTAGGTAGGTAGGTAGGTAGGGAGGTAGGTAGGAAGGTAGTTAGGGAGGGAGGTAGGTAGGGAGGTTGGAAGGTAGGTAGGGAGGTAGGTAGGGAGGTAGGTAGGGAGGTTGGAAGGTAGGTAGGGAGGTAGGTAGGAAGGTAGTGAGGGAGGTAGGTAGGGAGGTTGGAAGGTAGGTAGGGAGGTAGGTAGGGAGGTAGGTAGGTAGGTAGGGAGAAAGGTAGGTAGGTTTGAATGCAAGGTTGGCAGGTAGGTAGGGAGGTAGTTAGGGAGGGAGGTAGGTAGGGAGAAAGGTAGGTAGGTTTCAATGCAAGGTAGGTGGGTAGGTGGGTAGGAAGGAATGGCCAACAGTTCCTCATACCTAGTTCTCTTTGGTCCCTTTAAATTTTGGAAAATTTTCTTCTAAAATTCTTGCCTTTTCATTGCTTCAAGTTAAAATAGATCTCTTTCTCCCCCCCCCCCCCCCCCCCCATCCCGATCTTTCCTCCTCTCTCTTCCCATACCCCTCTCTCTTCCCCTTCCCCCTCTCTCTTCCCCTTCCCCCTCTCTCTTCCCCTTCCCCCTCTCTCTTCCCCTTTCCCCTCTCTCTTCCCCTTTCCCCTCTCTCTTCCCCTTTCCCCTCTCTATTCCCCCCTTCTCATCCATCTCTTCCTCTCATCCCTCTCTCCACCCTCTCTTCCCCCTTCTCCCTCTCTCTTCCCCCTTCTCCCTCTCTCTTCCCCCTTCTCCCTCTCTCTTCCCCCTTCTCCCTCTCTCTTCCCCCTTCTCACCCCTCTCTTCCCCCTCTCGCCTCCCATCCCTCTCTCTCTCTTCCTCTCCTCCCCTCTCTTTGTCAATCACACACACACACTCTCTTGCTTTCTTTAAATCTGTTATTCTCTCACATATATATATACAAACATGTATATAAATATGTGTGTATATATATATACGTGTGTATATATATATATATATATATATATATATGTGTGTGGGTGTACGTCTGTGTTTGAATGTACATACATGTGACATGAGTTTGTGAGTTAAGTGTGTGTGTGTGTGAATGTGAATGTGTGTGTCTCTGTATTTGTGAGTGCATGTGTGTCTCCAGGTGTTTGTGAGTGTGTTTGTGTGTTTGTGAGTCTGTGTGTACTTGTGATTGTATGTGTGTGTGTGTGTCTGTCTGTCTGTATATTTGTGAGTATTCATCTGTTTGAGTATGCATGTGCTTGTGAGTATATGACTCTGTTTGTGAGTATGTGTGTATGAGTGAGTATGTATGTTTCTGTATGAGGTGTGTGTGTGTGTGTGTGTGTGTTAGTAAGTATGTGTGCCTGTGAGTCAGTATGTGTGTGTGCTCTATGTAGTAGATTTAATCAATCTCTCAGTTTTAAGCCACCAACTTACCCTTGGATGTTTTAAGTAGAATCTGCTCTGGTGTGAAGATACCGTCTTCCTCCAGTTGTACTTCTCTGGGAGGTCGGTACATGTAGCTACTAATCTCTCTTCCCTGACTGAAGAACCGATATACATACACATACAGATACACACATATTCATATCCACATACATGCACACCCACTCATACACATATATACATCATCATCATCATCATTATTTTACGTCCGCTTTTCCCTGCTTGCAAGGGTGGGACGGAAACTGATTCTGGCTTGATTTCTACAGCTGGATGCCCTTCCTAACACCAACCTCATTTACGGTGAGTGCTGGGTGCTTTTCTTTTTGCCGTGGCACCTACATGACCACTTTGCAGTGGAATGATAGAGACTCCAGTCCCTATCATCTCATTTCTACAGCTGAGTAAACTGTGAAATAAAGTGTCTTGCTCCAGGAAACAACACATCACCCGGTCTGAGAATTGAACTCACAACCTTTCGATTGCAAGGCCATGTGCCTCCACAGATATGCATATATGCACATCCACATACACGCACACCTATACACACACATATACAAATACACATACACACCAAAACACACTCACATATATGCACACCCACATGCACACACACACACACATACACACACGTGCATGCACACACACACACACACTCACTCACAACTGCTGACTTATACACTCACACATACAAATGTTCACACACACACAGATGCACGTACACACACTTACACATACACAAGCTCACACACACAATCACTTTGATTTAAATCAAATTATTCATCAGAGCAGCTTGTGTCAGTATATCTGGCAAATATACCAGTGATTCCTCTGCTCTGAAAGAAGTCAGACAGGCCTCAATAATTCCTTGATGTTCAATTTGACTTCTTGAGAAGGTGAAAATAATTCTACAGTAATAAACAAGGAAAGATATGGTTATGTATTACCTATGAGTATCACTAAAAGATGTCGTGATCCATTAATATCACTAAAAGTTCTAATGACTCATTACCTATTAGCGTCACTAAAAAAAGATGTTGTGATTCTTTACCTATTAGTATCACTAAGAAAAGATGTAATGATTCTTTACTTATTAGTATCACTAAGAAAAGATGTGGTGATTATTTAGTATCACTAAGAAAAGATGTGGTGACTCTTTAGTTTCACTAAGAAAGGTTGTAATGGTTCTTTACTTATTAGTATGACTAATAAAAGATGTGATGATTGTTTTACCTATTAATATCAGTAACAACAGATGTGCTGATTCTTTATCTATTAGTGTCACTAAGAAAAGATGTAATTATTCTCTACATATTAGTGTCACTAAGAAAAGATGTGATACTTTACCTATTAATATCAGTAACAGCAGATGTTATGTTACATTTTCTATTAGTATCTCTGAGAAAAGATGTCATGATTCATTACTTTATTAGTATCACAGAGAAGAGTTGTGGTGATTCATTATATATTGGTATCACAGAGAAGAGGGGTCATTCATTATATATTGGTATCACAAAGAAGAGGGGGTCATTCATTATATATTGGTATCACAGAGAAGAGGGGGTCATTCATTATATATTGGTATCACAGAGAAGAGGTGTGGTGATTCATTATATATTGGTATCACAGAGAAGAGGTGTGGTGATTCATTATATATTGGTATCACAGAGAAGAGGTGTGGTGATTCATTATATATTGGTATCACAGAGAAGAGGTGTGGTGATTCATTATATATTGGTATCACAGAGAAGAGGTGTGGTGATTCATTATATATTGGTATCACAGAGAAGAGGGGGTCATTCATTATATATTGGTATCACAGAGAAGAGGGGGGTCATTCATTATATATTGGTATCCCAGAGAAGAGGGGTCATTCATTATATATTGGTATCACAGAGAAGAGGGGTCATTCATTATATATTGGTATCACAAAGAAGAGGGGTCATTCATTATATATTAGTATCACAGAGAAGAGGCGTGGTCATTCATTATATATTGGTATCACAGAGAAGAGGTGTGGTCATTCATTATATATTGGTATCACAGAGAAGAGGGGGTCATTCATTATATATTGGTATCACAGAGAAGAGGGGGTCATTCATTATATATTGGTATCACAGAGAAGAGGGGTCATTCATTATATATTGGTATCACAGAGAAGAGGGGGTCATTCATTATATATTGGTATCACAGAGAAGAGGGGTCATTCATTATATATTGGTATCACAGAGAAGAGGGGGGTCATTCATTATATATTGGTATAGGGACCCTGTATTGACATACAGCATTTCTTCGGTATTTTAAGCCAGGCAGAGCCCATTCCTCTCCAGGCCTGAGTACAGCAGATTTCTTTCAGAGAGAGATAGAAACTGAGAGAGAAGAAAAGAGAAAGAGATATAGACGAAGAACTGACATCAGTACTAGACTGGTACTTTTTTTATTGCCCTCGAAATGATGAAAGACAAAGTTGACCTCAGTGAGATCTGAACTCCGAGAGCAGAAAGCTGCAACAAATACCTTAAAACATCCTATCCGAGGTTCTCACGACTCTAATTCACTGCCTTATTGTTCTATATATGGGTATCAATAAATTCTACTATCCCTGTATACCTTGTAATTGGATATTATGACTTCAATACAATACAGGTATGTTTTCTATTAATTAATTACATACAACAACAACCACAAATGATTTAAGGCTGTTTTCCTTGGTAAAAAAGCAGCAAATTGTTCCACTTTAGCATTGTGTCTACAACCGCATACCCTTCCTAACACCAACCACTTCACACGTAGCAGGGGCACTTTATTATGGCACCAGTACTACCACATTACCATGTGACCTGGGTAAATTTTATCATGGCACCAACATGGCCATGTTAGAGTTTGGGCTGGGTACATTTTATCAAAACACCAGCACTACCACTTTACAGTGTGGGCTGGGTGTATTTTATCATGGCACCAACATTACCACTTGTGGGCTGAGTGTATTTTATCATGTCTTCAGCATGGTCATGTTAGAGTTTGGGCTGGGTACATTTTATCAAAACACCAGCACTACCACTTTACAGTGTTGGCTGAGTGTATTTTATCACAGCACCAACCCTACCACTTTACAGTGTGGGCTGGGTGTATTTTATCACAGCACCAACCCTACCACTTTACAGTGTTGGCTGGGTGTATTTTATCATAGCACCAACCCTACCACTTTACAGTGTTGGCTGGGTGTATTTTATCATAGCACCAACCCTACCACTTTACAGTGTTGGCTGGGTGTATTTTATCACAGCACCAACCCTACCACTTTACAGTGTTGGCTGGGTGTATTTTATCACAGCACCAACCCTACCACTTTACAGTGTTGGCTGGGTGTATTTTATCATAGCACCAACCCTACCACTTTACAGTGTTGGCTGGGTGTATTTTATCACAGCACCAACCCTACCACTTTACAGTGTTGGCTGGGTGTATTTTATCATAGCACCAACCCTACCACTTTACAGTGTTGGCTGGGTGTATTTTATCACAGCACCAACCCTACCACTTTACAGTGTTGGCTGGGTGTATTTTATCACAGCACCAACCCTACCACTTTACAGTGTTGGCTGGGTGTATTTTATCATAGCACCAACCCTACCACTTTACAGTGTGGGCTGGGTGTATTTTATCACAGCACCAACCCTACCAATTTACAGTGTTGGCTGGGTGTATTTTATCACAGCACCAACCCTACCACTTTACAGTGTTGGCTGGGTGTATTTTATCATAGCACCAACCCTACCACTTTACAGTGTTGGCTGGGTGTATTTTATCATAGCACCAACCCTACCACTTTACAATGTTGGCTGGGTGTATTTTATCATAGCACCAACCCTACCACTTTACAGTGTTGGCTGAGTGTATTTTATCACAGCACCAACCCTACCACTTTACAGTGTTGGCTGGGTGTATTTTATCACAGCACCAACCCTACCACTTTACAGTGTTGGCTGAGTGTATTTTATCACAGCACCAACCCTACCACTTTACAGTGTTGGCTGAGTGTATTTTATCATAGCACCAACCCTACCACTTTACAATGTTGGCTGGGTGTATTTTATCACAGCACCAACCCTACCACTTTACAGTGTTGGCTGGGTGTATTTTATCATAGCACCAACCCTACCACTTTACAATGTTGGCTGGGTGTATTTTATCACAGCACCAACCCTACCACTTTACAGTGTTGGCTGGGTGTATTTTATCACAGCACCAACCCTACCACTTTACAGTGTTGGCTGGGTGTATTTTATCACAGCACCAACCCTACCACTTTACAGTGTTGGCTGGGTGTATTTTATCATAGCACCAACCCTACCACTTTACAGTGTTGGCTGGGTGTATTTTATCATAGCACCAACCCTACCACTTTACAGTGTTGGCTGGGTGTATTTTATCATAGCACCAACCCTACCACTTTACAATGTTGGCTGGGTGTATTTTATCATAGCACCAACCCTACCACTTTACAGTGTTGGCTGGGTGTATTTTATCACAGCACCAACCCTACCACTTTACAGTGTTGGCTGGGTGTATTTTATCATAGCACCAACCCTACCACTTTACAGTGTTGGCTGGGTGTATTTTATCATAGCACCAACCCTACCACTTTACAGTGTTGGCTGGGTGTATTTTATCATAGCACCAACCCTACCACTTTACAGTGTTGGCTGGGTGTATTTTATCACAGCACCAACCCTACCACTTTACAGTGTTGGCTGAGTGTATTTTATCACAGCACCAACCCTACCACTTTACAGTGTTGGCTGGGTGTATTTTATCACAGCACCAACCCTACCACTTTACAGTGTTGGCTGAGTGTATTTTATCACAGCACCAACCCTACCACTTTACAATGTTGGCTGGGTGTATTTTATCATAGCACCAACCCTACCACTTTACAGTGTTGGCTGAGTGTATTTTATCACAGCACCAACCCTACCACTTTACAGTGTTGGCTGAGTGTATTTTATCACAGCACCAACCCTACCACTTTACAGTGTGGGCTGGGTGTATTTTATCACAGCACCAACCCTACCACTTTACAGTGTGGGCTGAGTGTATTTTATCATGTCATCAGCATGGTCATGTTAGAGTTTGGGCTGGGTACATTTTATTGTTGCACTAGTATGTGTTGGGTACATTTTATCATGACACCAGCACTACCATTTTACAGTGTGGGCTAAGTGTATTTTATCATGTCACCTTCATTACCACTTTACAGTGTGGGCTGGGTGTATTTTATCATGACACCAGCACAACCACATTACAGAGTGTACTGGGTGTATTTTATCATGGCACCTTCATTACCACTTTACAGTGTGGGTTGGGTGTATTTTAGCATGACACCAGCACAACCACATTACAGAGTGTACTGGGTGTATTTTATCATGGCACCAACATTACCACTTTACAGTGTGGGTTGGGTGTATTTTATCATAGCCCCAACACAACCACATTAGAGTGTGCTTGGCACATGTTATGGCCACACTGCTGTATGGACTGAATAAAGTCTCAACTACATACAATGTCAACTGTAGGTCAACTTATTATCAGTAGTTGCAGCTCTTCTCCAACATGGTTTGTGTTATTCAGTAATGTTTGTTTGTGAATGTATGTGTATATGTGTGTATGTCTATATGTATGCATGCATTGTATATGTTTTTGTGCAGCTTTTTTTTTTTTTTTTTTGGCATGTCTGTGTTGATAGTAGTTGGAATATATGTGCATGTATGTGTGTGAGCTCATGTTGATTGTGATGTATATGGAAGTGTGTGTTTTCATGTGTGAATATGTATGTTGTGTATGTACATCCATGTGTATTGGCAACAATGTGTGTGTGTGTGTGTGTGTGAACATATCTCTTTGTATGTATGTACATGTATATATATGTATATATATATATAGAGAGATTTATTGTATATATCTGTATTCAGCCTCATACAATACGGTGTACAATGTGTAGGCGTACACACACACATACACACATTATATATATATATAATGTATATATATTGTATATATATAAAATAAATATATGTATATAATATATACATATATAATTTTATATCTAATATATATATCTATGTATATATTTATAAAGCTATAAATATTAAATGCAATATAGTGATGTGAATTTTAAATATTTATTGCCAGTTAACACATTTTATCCCTGATTCTACTAAATTGTCTGGGTTAACTTTCAACATTATTTTTCATGTCCTCCCCCCTCTCCCCCTCCCTATCTCCCCCCTATCTCTCTCTCTCGCTCTCTCTACAAAACTTGGTTCAACATTATATTGTTTGTCATATATTCTCTCTCTTATGTGTATGTTTTGTTTGCGTGCTCTCTCTCATATGTGTGTCTACCCTGTGTCATGTGTATATTACTGTCATATGTATATGTTGTCTCTCTGTCATATATATATGTCCTCTCTCTGTCATATATGTCCCCTCTCTGTCATATATGTTCCCTCTCTGTCATATATGTTCCCTCTCTGTCATATATGTTCCCTCTCTGTCGTATGTTCTCTCTCTGTCATGTGTATTGTCTCTCTGTCATGTATGTTTCCTCTCTGTCACATATGTCCTCTCTCTGTCATGTATATATGTCCTCTCTCTGTCATATATGTCCTCTCTGTCATATATGTTCCCTTACTGTCATATATGTCCTCTCTCTGTCATATATGTCCTCTCTCTGTCATATATGTTCCCTCTCTGTCATATATGTTCCCTCTCTGTCATATATGTTCTCTCTCTGTCATATATGTCCTCTCTGTCATATGTGTTCCCTCTCTGTCATATATGTTCTCTCTCTGTCATATATGTTCCCTCTCTGTCATATATGTCCTCTCTCTGTCATATATGTTCCCTCTCTGTCATATATGTCCTCTCTGTCATATATGTTCTCTCTCTGTCATATATGTTCCCTCTCTGTCATATATGTTCCCTCTCTGTCATATATGTTCCCTCTCTGTCATATATGTTCCCTCTCTGTCATATATGTTCCCTCTCTGTCATATGTGTTCCCTCTGTCATGTATGTCCTCTCTGTCATATATGTTCTCTCTCTGTCATATATGTTCTCTCTCTGTCATATATGTTCCCTCTCTGTCATGTGTGTCCTCTCTCTGTCATATATGTTCCCTCTCTGTCATATATGTCCTCTCTGTCATATATGTTCCCTCTCTGTCATATGTGTCCTCTCTGTCATATATGTTCCCTCTCTGTCATATGTGTCCTCTCTGTCATATATGTTCCCTCTCTGTCATATATGTCCCCTCTCTGTCATATGTGTCCTCTCACTGTCATATATGTCCTCTCTCTGTCATATATGTCCTCTCTGTCATATATGTCCTCTCTCTGTCATATATGTTCCCTCTCTGTCATATATGTCCTCTCTCTGTAATATATGTCCTCTCTCTGTCATATATTTTCCCTCTCTGTCATATATGTCCTCTCTGTCATATATGTTCCCTCACTGTCATATATGTTCCCTCTCTGTCATATATGTTCCCTCTCTGTCATATATGTTCCCTCTCTGCCATATATATTCCCTTTCTGTCATATGTGTCGTCTCTCTGTCATATATGTTCCCTCTCTGTCATATATGTTCCCTCTCTGCCATATATATTCCCTTTCTGTCATATGTGTCCTCTCTCTGTCATATATGTCCTCTCTCTGTCATATATGTTCCCTCACTGTCATATGTGTCCTCTCTCTGCCATATATATTCCCTCTCTGTCATATGTGTCCTCTCACTGTCATATGTGTCCTCTCACTGTCATATATGTCCTCTCTCTGTCATATATGTTCCCTCTCAGTCATATATGTTCCCTGTCTGTCATATATGTTCCCTCTCTGCGATATATGTTCCCTCTCTGCCATATATGTTCCCTCTCTATCATATGTGTTCCCTCTCTGTCATATGTGTCCTCTCTATCATATGTGTTCCCTCTCTGTCATGTGTTCCCTCTCTGTCATGTGTTCCCTCTCTGTCATGTGTTCCCTCTCTGTCATGTGTGTTCCCTCTCTGTCATGTGTGTTCCCTCTCTGTCATGTGTGTTCCCTCTCTGTCATGTGTGTTCCCTCTCTGTCATGTGTGTTCCCTCTCTGTCATGTGTGTTCCCTCTCTGTCATGTGTGTTCCCTCTCTGTCATGTGTGTTCCCTCTCTGTCATGTGTGTTCCCTCTCTGTCATATGTGTTCCCTCTCTGTCATATGTGTTCCCTCTCTGTCATGGATGTTCCCTCTGTCATATATGTTCCCTCTCTGTCATATGTGTTCCCTCTCTGTCATGTTCCCTCTCTGTCATGTGTGTTCCCTCTCTGTCATGTGTGTTCCCTCTCTGTCATGTGTGTTCCCTCTCTGTCATATGTGTTCCCTCTCTGTCATATGTGTTCCCTCTCTGTCATATATGTTCCCTCTCTGTCATATGTGTTCCCTCTCTGTCATATATGTTCCCTCTCTGTCATATATGTTCCCTCTCTGTCATGTGTGTTCCCTCTCTGTCATGTTTGTGTGAACACTATAGATCTTTCCTGTATCAGACCTGGACACAATGCAGCAATGGATCACAAACTGGCAACTCAAGCTGGCTGTGGACAAGTGTACCACCATGCAGCATTTTGGGAGTAAAGACCCAGCGTCCCCATACTCCCTCCACGACACTAATATCAAGGAGTCTTCTTGTGAACGTGACCTGGGCATTAGTGTCAGCTGCGATTTGCGTTGGATGAAACACATCTCTAAAATTGTCAAGAAGGCCGAGGGTGTTTTGGCATCACTCAGCAAGACCTTTCTCAGCCGCTCTCCAGCTATCTATTTAAAAATGTATATAGCTATGGTGCAATGGTGGTCGTGGTAGTGGTCATCATCGTGGTGGTGGTGGTGGTTGTAGTGATGGTGATGGTCCTAGTAGCAGTAGTAGCAATGGTGCTTTGTCTCATAGTGATGGTGGTGGTCATGGTGGTAGTAGTAGTAATGGTGGTGGTGGTTGTTGCAGTGATGGTGATGGTCACAGTTATAACTATTAATGGCAACGTGGTGGTGGTGGTGGTGGTCAGCATGGTGGCAGTAGTATTCGTAGTAGTAGTGGCAATGGTGGTTGTCATTGTGGTAGTAGTGGTAGCAGTAGTTGTGGCAATGGTGGTGGTTGTTATCTTGCTAGTAATACTAATGGTAGTGCTGGTAGTAGTTAGCACTCAATAGGTATAGAGTGATATTAAATTTTAAAATTTTAAACTTTCTTAACTTTACATCTATTTATAATAAAATTAATCTGTAAAAAAAAACAACAAATAATATTTAGAAATTTAATTAATCTACTTTATCATCAAAAACTGTTACCAGTTATTGTTTATTAATTTGTTTTTTAAGGAAATAATTGTTTAATTTTTATAACAGACATGTAAAGACTAGAGTTTAATGAAGTCGTGTTTTATAGGTGACTTATTCAGACCTAGAGAAGTTATGAGTTCTGCCATGCTTAAAAATGCCCACGAAATGCTATATCCTACTGCAGCACCCTTATGACTCCATCTGGAGTTATGGGGCCATATCATAGGTGACTTCGATAAGATTTGATCTCAGAATACAAAAGGTTAAGGGACAAATACAACAAAATATTTTCTCAGCCATTCTAATGATTCTACCATTCCACCGTTATCATTGTTGTGCAATGTATACTGTCCCTTCTAGCAAGGGCTGGACAGCTTTACATAAACAAAGTACTGATGCTGGGCCACTAACCTCCCAGGGTGACCGAGGGGTCCACATATCGCTTACGTAAAACCAAAGATATACATTCTACCGAGTGCAAATAAGAAGTTGTCATATCTTTTGATACAAACTAAAAAGTCCTCCCAACTCCTTGTCTGGCTGGCAAACTTTCTATGGCTGAATGCCCTTCCTAACACCAACTTTTTTACAGTGTGTACTGGGTGTGTTTAGTGTGTATATCAACACTAGGGAGGTTTTCATGTCACTGACACAACTGAAGGGTCTTCCCAACCCTTTGTCTGGCAACCTTTCTATGGCTGGATGCCCTTCTTATCACCAACCACTTTACAGTGTGTACTGGGTGTGTTTAGTGTGTAGATCTCCAGGACTAGGGAGGCTGCCATGTCACTGACACAACTAAAGGGTCCTCCCAGCTCCTTGTTTGGCAAACTTTCTATGGCTGGATGCCCTTCCTATCACCAACCTTTTTACAGTGTGTACTGGGTGTGTTTATTGTATAGATCAGTGATTCTCAAACTATCTGATGTGGCGGACCGGCATTTTTTTTTTCCAATGTGCCACGTACCGCTAATATTTCGTAGTAATATTAATTTAAACCAGAAACGATATATATAATGAATATAATAATAGTTGACCATTTTTTTATCTTCTATTTATTTTGTAAACAAATAATGCAATATCAAAACATATAAAAACGTAATAAAAAAAATTCCTCAAATGATTCCTGAGCATGGCCTGGACACTGGCCGCGTACCGGTAGCTGATGGCTCGCGTACCGGCACCGGTCCGTGGACCACCACTTTGAGTAGCACTGGTGTAGATCACCAACACTAGGGAGGCTGTCATGTCCTTGTCACAAATAAAGTGTCCTCCCAGCTCCTTGTCTGGCAAGCTTTCTATGGCTGGATGCCCTCCTGCCTATCACCAACTACTCTAGAGCGTGTACTGGGTTTGTAGCTCTCCAACACTAGGGAGGCTGTCATGTCCTTGTCACAACTAAAGTGTCCTCCTAGCTCCTTGTCTGGCAAGCTTTCTATGGTTGGATGCCCTCCTGCCTATCACCAACTACTCTAGAGCGTGTACTGGGTTTGTTTACTATGTAGATCTCCAACACTAGGGAGGCTGTCATGTCCTTGATACGACTGAATGATCTTCCCAATCATAACAACCATTAATGATGATGATGATAACAATGAAGAGGATACAACATCAACAGCAATCAGCTGTAAGCTGTAGAGTTTCTCCTCCTTGAGAATGTCATTACAGTTCTGTATAATAGCACAGCCATAAATCTCTCATCTTTAAAAGGTTTAGTTCAACAGTCTTTACATGTCTGACAACATAAAGTAAAATAATTATTACATTTGAAACTAAAACCAAAATAAAACAAATTAATAAACACTTATTAACAACTTTTTTGATTGATAATGATAGAAGATCAATCAGATTTCTAAATGTCCTTTTATGGTCTTTTTACAGTTTAAAGTTATAAACAGTTTGAATTTTAGTAGTGGTGGAGTTGTTGGTTGTTGTGGTGATGGTGGTTATGGTGGTGTTGGTGATGGTTGTGGTGATGGTGGTAATGATGGTGGTTGTAGTGAACATTGCGGTGGTGTGGTATTGTTGGTAGTTGTGGTGATGGTGGTTATGGTGGTGTTGGTGATGGTTGTGGTAGTGGTGATGGTGGTAATGATGGTGGTTGTTGTGGTTGTAGTGAACGTTGCGGTGGTGTGGTATTGTTGGTAGTTATGGTGGTGGTTGTGGTGGTCGTGGTAGTTGTGATGGTGGTGGTTGTGGTGGTGGTAGTTGTGATGGTGATAATGATGGTGGTTGTTGTGGTTGTAGTGAAGGTTGGGGTGGTGTGGTATTGTTGGTAGTTGTGGTGATGGTGGTAGTTAAAGTGGTTGTGGTGGTGGTAGTTGTGATGGTGATAATGATGGTGGTTGTTGTGGTTGTAGTGAAGGTTGGCGTGGTGTGGTATTGTTGGTAGTTGTGGTGATGGTGGTAGTTGTGGTGGTGGTTGTGGTTATGGTGGAGGTGATGTTGGAGGTGGTGGTTGTAGTGATGGTTGTGGTGGAGGTGGTGGTTGTAGTGATGGAGGTGGTGGTTGTAGTGATGGTGGAGGTGGTGGTTGTAGTGAAGTGATGGTGGAGGTGGTGGTTGTAGTGAAGTGATGGTGGAGGTGGTGGTTGTGGTTGTAGTGATGGTGGAGGTGGTGGTTGCAGTGATGGTTGCGGTGGAGGTGGTGGTTGCAGTGATGGTTGCAGTGATGGTTATGGTGGAGGTGGTGGTTGCAGTGATGGTTGTGGTGGAGGTGGTGGTTGTAGTGATGGTGGAGGTGGTGGTTGCATTGATGGTTGTGGTGGAGGTGGTGGTTGTAGTGATGGTTGTGGTGGAGGTGGTGGTTGTAGTGATGGTTGTGGTGGAGGTGGTGGTTGTAGTGATGGTTGTGGTTGTGGTGGATGTGGTGGTTGTAGTGATGGTGGAGGTGGTGGTTGTAGTGATGGTTGTGGTGGAGGTGGTGGTTGTAGTGATGGTGGAGGTGGTGGTTGTGGTGGAGGTGGTGGTTGTAGTGATGGTTGTGGTGGAGGTGGTGGTTGTGGTGGATGTGGTGGTTGTAGTGATGGTTGTGGTGGAGGTGGTGGCTGTGGTGGAGGTGGTGGTTGCAGTATTGCTCATGTGACCATCAACTTAATAACTGAGTTACATATGTTCACTATATATATATATCTCGGACTACATTATCTAATGTGACATTGTATATGATAGAATCTTGGTCCTTAAAATAGGTCCACCTTATCCCTTGATATCTTAACAGGGGACTCAAAGGGGCTTGTTGTAAGGAAGGGTATTTGGACATAAAACTCCTTAAAAAAGACAGAAAAGTAAGATGTTTAAAGAAGGATATCACAGCTAGCTACTGTTGTTGTTGTTGTTGTTGTTGTTAATGATGTTGTTGTTACTGTTGTTGTTGTTACTGTTGTTGTTGTTGCTGTTGTTGTGAATGTTGTTATTTCTGCTGTTGTTGTTGTTGTTGGTGCTACTGTTGTTGTTGTTACTGTTGTGGCTGTTGTTACTGTTGTTGTTGACTGCTGTTGTTGTGGCTGTTGTTGTTGCTGCTACTGTTGTTGTTGTTGCTGTTGTTGTGGCTGTTGTTACTGTTGCTGTTGCTGTTGTTGCTGTTGTTGTTGCTGTTGTTGTTGATGTTGTTGTTGTTGTTGCTGTTGTTGTTGCTGTTGTTGTTACTGTTGTTGTTACTGTTGTTGCTGGTGTTGTTGGTGTTGTTGGTGTTGTTGTTACTGTTGTTGTTACTGTTGTTGTTGCTGTTGTTACTGTTGTTTCTGCTGCTACTGTTGTTGTGGCTGTTGTTGTTGTTACTGTTGCTGCTGTTTCTGCTGCAATACTCATCTAAAAAATATCACATCCAACCCATGCCAGCAATAAAAGTAGATGGTTAAAGAAGGATATTAACCCAGCCATCTGCTGTTGCTGCTGCCACTGTTGTTGTTGTTACTGGTGCTGCTGCCACTGTTACTGTTGTTGTTGCTGCTGCTGCTGTTGTTGTTAGTGTTGTTGTTGCTGGTGTTGTTGTTGTTGTCATCTCATTAATTAATTACACTGTGTCTTTTGTCCCTTGTGATTAATGTAGTAAATGTTAGTGTGTTTACACTATGTTAATTTGGTATTCCCCCTTCTCTATATACCTCTATATGTGTGTATATATATATATATATATATATACATATATATATACATACATATATGTGTGTATATACATACATATGTGTGTGTGTGTATATATACAAACTTATGTGTGTATACACATACATACATATGTGTATATATATATGCATATATGTGTGTGTGTGTGTATATATATGCACATATATATGTGTGTTAGTATGTATGTGTGTATATACATACATACCTATGTGTGTATATGTGTATATATATATATATATGCATATATATGTGTGTGCGTGTGTTAGTATGTATGTGTATATTTGTCTGTTGTGATTTATGGCCATCACCTTTACTGACCGGTCAAGTGTGATTAGATCAATATAGTTGGTGTTCAGTTTGAATGTTTGTAGGTCAGCAACTACAAGAAAGAAAACCAATGTAGGTTTGAAGAGGGAGGTCCAGAGGGATTGTTGTTCTGGGGAAGAAGGATTTGTTAAAAAAGAAAGTTTATTGTTGGCTTTGGAAGAGCGTGAAACTCATGTAGAGTAGATGTCTTTCCCACAATTGCCAGACTCACTAAGGAAACTAATTTGCCTTGTCCATTGAATAGCCATTCTCTCTATAAATAATATATTTCACCTTTGAGTGATGTTCCTTCATTGGAAACATTAACCTGTCTCATTACAAATCAAAAATTTAGGTTCCACCTCTGTATTTAAGTTAGAACATTCTGGAAGCTTATCTCAACAGGTTATAAAACCAGATGAAAATTTCAAGATGGTGAGAGAACTCTAACATTTTTCTCCTGAATCTGTGTCGTTCAGATTCATAATTTTGTGAGTTCTTCTCACCAACAAATTTTTATATTATGAATTCTTTTCAAGGTATGAATAATTGCATGTTATTTGGAAACAAAATAATTATATATTCACCTGGTATTTATCCTGTAAGTGGAGTAGCATGGCCAAGTGGTAAGAGTGTTGGGCTTAGGGTCATATTGTCATAGGTTCAAATCCTGCACTACATTGTGTATTGTGGGCTTGAGCAAAACACATTTCATGTTGCTCTAGTAAACTCAGCTGAAAGTGAGTGCCAGCCATAACTGGGGGCAGGGCCATTGAGAGGTGGGTTCAACTGGTACTTTGTTGCAGGTTCCAAAAGCTAAGTAGGCCCCACAGCAACTATGCAACATAGATTTTGTGAAAAATCTTTGCCTGCTTCAGGTCCCAAAGGAGTCTTGTACCACCTAGCAAAATTTATTTAGGAGGCTCAGGCTGGTGGTTTAACACTGTGATGAGCTGGCATCCTGTCTAGAGGGGACTATACTACTCTGTTAGTTAACACCCTTGAAACCAGGGTCAGCACTGACCTGATGAGCCTGTGGACTTGAGACAGACCTAGAGGGGACTCTTGTACTCTCAGTCAATTAACACCCTTGAAACCGGGGTCAGCACTGACCTGTGGAGATGAGACAGACTTTAGACTTTGTCTTAGCAGTCATTGATACTTACAGTCCAAGACACCACAATACAATATTTTCATTGTAATTAAGATTGGGTTATTTGAATATATTGGGGTTTATTCTACATAATATATCTTGTGTATTTTAGCCTTTTACATTGCTCTATTTACCATTTACATTACTCTATATATACTATTGTATTTTCACAGTAAAGTCTTTACCTCACATAATATCTCACATAACATTTACATTACTCTATATTTACTATTGTATTTTCACAGTAAAAGCTTTACCTCACATAATATCTCACATAACATTTACATTACTCTATATATACTATTGTATTTTCACAGGAAAGGCTTTACCTCACATAATATCTCACATAACATTTACACTACTCTATATATACTATTGTATTTTCACAGTAAATGCTTTACCTCACATAATATCTCACATAACATTTACATTGCTCTATATATACTATTGTATTTTCATGGTAAAGGCTTTATCTTACATAATATCTCACATAATATCAAATCTACCAGATTTTGATAGTATTTATTTTGAAAACAATACTCTAACATCAGTATGAGCAGCCAGTTACGGCTGGTTTGAACAGAAAGAGGTGAGAGAACTCTGGCCGGATATGGCTGGTTTAAATGCTAAAAGGGTTAAATATAAAGAGATGTTAAATTGTAAACAGGTTTTGTTGCTTGTTAATAGTCTGGGTTTTAGGTGGAGGGTGACTGTAAAAATGATGTAGGGAAACAATTGTGTGGAAACTTACATCGTAGAATAGGGATAGTATCAGGTGGTTTGTTATTATAGTATCAGAGATAGTATCAGGTGGTTTGTTATTATAGTATCAGGTGGTTTGTTATTATAGTATCAGGTGGTTTGTTATTATAGTATCAGGTGGTTTGTTATTATAGTATCAGGTGGTTTGTTATTATAGTATCAGGTGGTTTGTTATTATAGTATCAGGTGGTTTGTTATTATAGTATCAGGTGGTTTGTTATTATAGTATCAGGTGGTTTGTTATTATAGTATCAGGTGGTTTGTTATTATAGTATCAGGTGGTTTGCTATTATAGTATCAGGGATAGTATCAGGTGGTTTGTTATTATAGTATCAGATGGTTTGTTATTATAGTATCAGATGGTTTGTTATTATAGTATCAGGTGGTTTGTTATTATAGTATCAGGTGGTTTGTTATTATAGTATCAGGTGGTTTGTTATTATAGTATCAGGTGGTTTGTTATTATAGTATCAGGTGGTTTGTTATTATAGTATCAGGTGGTTTGTTATTATAGTATCAGGGATAGTATCAGGTGGTTTGTTATTATAGTATCAGATGGTTTGTTATTATAGTATCAGATGGTTTGTTATTATAGTATCAGGTGGTTTGTTATTATAGTATCAGGTGGTTTGTTATTATAGTATCAGGTGGTTTGTTATTATAGTATCAGGTGGTTTGTTATTATAGTATCAGGTGGTTTGTTATTATAGTATCAGATGGTTTGTTATTATAGTATCAGATGGTTTGTTATTATAGTATCAGATGGTTTGTTATTATAGTATCAGGTGGTTTGTTATTATAGTATCAGGTGGTTTGTTATTATAGTATCAGGTGGTTTGTTATTATAGTATCAGGTGGTTTGTTATTATAGTATCAGGTGGTTTGTTATTATAGTATCAGGTGGTTTGTTAAATTTGTATAAATCCAAACTCTAAGATTTAATTTTATTGTATAGTTAATATGAAGCATTTTGAGAAACTAGGATTTTTTTCAACATGGGGACACGTATGTCTATATGCGTGTTTTTGTGTGAATGTATGAGTGTATTTTGTGTGTGTATTTGCATATGTTTATATGTATTAGTATCTAAATATAAACGCGAAAAACACTCAATATACACTTAGACATACCTCCCCAGAAACACCCATACATACATTCACAAAAACACATACATACATTTACACAAGCATACACATACACTCACATAGCAAATGGAACACCAGCCACTGTTTTGCTATAGTTTTTTCACCATTCCTTTCCTTCCTTTTACACACATACATTCACACAAACACACACACACACACATTCACACAAACACACACACACACACATTCACACAAACACACACACACACACACATTCACACAAACACACACACACACACACACACACACACACACACACACACACACACACACACACACACACACATTGTGTGATGGACTGATGGACAGAAGTCGCTCTAATTTATAAATATAGATGTAATAAATGACTGCTGTACAATGTCATATAAATGTGAAAAGATGATAAATAAAACAAAACACATTCATCATTCATTTTGTTTTGAATTATTTTCGTTTTTACATTTGAAAATGGGATTTTTACCCTGAAATATGTTGAAATATACTGGACAAAGACATTACATTGTTTTGTTTTATTTGTCATCCTTTTCCCTTTCTACCACATTGTACTGGCTTTCTGAAACTTATCAGTTATATTATTGTATTTCATTTAAAATATAAAGCCACATGATGATAAACCACTACGGTGGTAAGGTGTGATTTGCAGGAGAGAGATGAGTGCTATTTTTAACATGAACTTAGAACATTAGGCAAGTGGTTTGGTTGCATGATTTGATCTGTTTCTGTGTATTCTGAGTTCAAATTCTGTCTCCTTCTGCCAGGAGTTGTGACTGGGTATTAATATCAGCTTGCAATAGAAATGGTAACTCATTGTAGTAAGGCATCACCACCACCACCACCACCACCACCACCACCACCACCACCATCATCATCATCATCATCATCATCATTTAATGTCCGTTTTCCTTGCTATAGCAATGGCTGGACGGATTGTCACAGAGGAAGTCAGTACTTCCTACTTTCAGTACTGCTACTGAACTCTCGGATGGGCCAGAAATCGGATCTCATTTACATACATTCTCACACTGTACAGAGTGTACTGAGTGCATTTCATCATGGTACCAACACTAGGCATGTTACCATGTCTGTCTTAAACACTATTAAATAGTCCACTTGACACGTTATTTGGGAAGTTTTCTACAGTTGGATACCCTTCCTATGGCCAACCACTTTACAGAGTGTATTGGGTGTATTTTATCATGGCACCAACACAAGAGAGGTTTTTG
>OZ024749.1:7168390-7190890 GCA_964016885.1 Eledone cirrhosa | reverse complement strand
TAAGGTACAATCTTTCAGCTGAATTCATTTGCTAAATTCCAACCAATTCCGCAACACAAGATGGTGGCTTTGTTGGTTTTGTCAAAGATGTTGGTTCTGGCATATGAATAGGTTGAAAGGAGAACAGATTCTACTCATCTTTTAATGATCTCTCTCTCTCGCTCTCTCTCTCTCTCTCTCCCTCTCTCTCTCGAATAACGGTTGTCATGTTATAAGGGTATGAGTAACTAGTCATACATACATATGTACATACATACTTATGTACATACATGCTTATGTACATACATATGTACATACATACTTATGTACATACATACATACCAGATACGCACATACATACAAGATGGCTGCAACTAAATTTTGAGTAATGCCATCAATTGATACTTAACCATGAGCATCACGGACGTGGCTTTTTAGTCTTGCTAGGGGCTTGCCTGTGCCCAGCAATACAATACATTGCAAAAAATGTAACATATCAAGCAATGCCTGTATTTAAAGCTTTTTTGAGTTAGGAAAGGCTCTGCACGGGGCTAATCCCTCTCTCTGAACATCTAATGCATTTGCCCCAAAACAACAACTGGTCTATTTCTTTCGATGCAGATGAAGTTGCAGTTTTTATATCAGAGAGATGTCTTAATGATGACTAGGAGTCCCTTGTTCCACAAAAAAAAAAAAAAACTTCATTGGATGGCCGTTGACTCTCCTAGGATCCTCTGTCCTTTGACAGGTTCTGTTTTTCATCCCGCAGGGTGTCCAAATTCACCCTCCTCACCAAGAAGCTTTGTGGGGTTGCAGGTTTAGTCACCGACGACCCGACCACTCACAGGTTGTACTGCGTTAAATGTTACTGGTAGAGCTGAAGAGCAACCCGACATACATACATACATACATGTTAGCATTAGGAAGGGCATCTAGCCATTGAAAACTTTCCAAACAAATAAATGAGAGGGGACTCAGAAATTGTATCAATGACAGAAACTACCTAGTGCTGCTGCCACAATAAAACACACACTGAACACTCAGTAAAACAGTTGGTGTTAGGTAGGTTACCCAGCAGTAGAGGACTTGCCAAATATGATATAATAATAATGAAAATTATTGTGTACAGTGCTCAGGTGCACTACAACTCATCAAAGGTGCATGTGTAGTACATAAAATAATGTAAAAATGTCAGGAAAGTGAACAATGTATGAGTCATGATATATCCACAGATGCATATCAGGTGTAGGGTTGGCAAATATCAGGAAACATGGAAGTTTTGAAGGATGCAGTGTCTCGATAGCTAACAACTGATGCAGGTAGTTTGTTCTATGCTTCAGCAACTCTGAGCGTGAAAATATGTTTCTGAAAGTCATGGGAGCTGTACATGACAACCTTCCTATTGCTGGTGCCATGAAAAAAGGCACCTAGGACACTCTGTAAAATATAGTAATCTATGTGAATGAGACACTATTCCCAGCCCATCTGCAAGGGAAGTTGATCCAATTAAGTACTAACTTGGTCTGTAATAACCTATATTAGCATGGAAAGAAGTAGATGATGATGATGATGATAAGTGACTTCTCTCTTTATCTTTGACTGTCTTGTAGTATTGCAGGAGACACTTCAACTGTGGTTTATCCAGTAAGACATTTATGCTAGGCCAACATTCTAACCATTGAGCCGCACACCTTTATCTGGCATATACATATATATATATGTCATCATCATCATCATATTTTCCCTGCTTGCAAGGCTGGCATGGGTCCTATTCAGCACAACATCTCTCCACTTGTCACAATCATTCGTCATCTCCTCCATGAGCTTCAGCAATCTGAGGTCTGCTCTCACCACCTCCGCCCATTTTTTTTGTGGTCTTCCTCTACTGCGTCTTCCTCTACTGCGTCTTCCTTCTACTGGGATTTCTTGGTATATATATATATATATACACTCACACACACACACACACATATATATATATAAGATAAATGGCTGAGAATTTTATGAGAAGATTAAACTTAAATTATGTGTTTATATTGTTGAAATATAACAGAAAAATATGTGACAGGACCATATACTGAAAACCAAGACAAATTCTTGAAAAAAGGGAGAACTCTTCTAGAGTCGTTTGAGAGCCAAGAAGTAGTTTTAACCTGTTGACTGCTATGTATATTTTACACAGCCACAGCTGCTGTGCCGGGTTTTTTTTTTTCAGTAAAATGACTATTTTTGATTGACAAATGTCACATCAATAAACTAGTAACCCCATCTAGCTTTGAAGTTATGAACTGTTGCGAACAAGTTCATAACTTTGATGTTATGAACTGTTGAGAACGAGTTCATAACTTTGATGTTATGAACTGTTGAGAACGAGTTCATAACTTTGATGTTATGAACTGTTGAGAACGAGTTCATAACTTTGATGTTATGAACTGTTGGAAATGAGTTCATAACTTTGAAGTTATGAACTGTTGGAAAAGAGTTCATAACTTTGAAGTTATGAACTGTTGGAAACGAGTTCATAATTTTGAAGTTATGAACTGTTGGAAACAGGTTCAAACATGTTGGGATGAGTTATTTTGTCTACGGCACTGAAGAGGTTAAACCACATGACAATTTAAACCATTCACCAAACTCTTATTATATAATGATGGAAATTGTTGAAACTGAAGAAATTTAGCTTCAGATTCTTTACCCCATGCCACTTATATACACACATATGGACATACCCACACACATATACACATATGCATATATACACACAGACACACATACACATATACACATATATATATATATACTGTGTTTGGTATGCAGTAATTGCATGTATATATTTAATTCTCCAGACACTCCCACCAATAAAATGCACCCAATACTCTCTGTAAAGGGTTTAGCATTAGAAAGGGTATCCAGCTATAGAAACCATACTTAATATGGAATATATGCAGAAGATGAGGTCCCTTGGAGTGTGAGAAGCCAACCTACTTATGCTAACATGGAAAGTGGGCATCAAATGATAATGATAGTATAGACAGACTGATAGCTGCTTCGATAGATAGACAAATGAATAGTTAGACAGATAGATAGACAAATGAATAGTTAGACAGATAGATAGACAAATGAATAGTTAGACAGATAGATAGACAAATGAATAGTTAGACAGATAGATATGTGGATAGATACATATATAGATATATATTAATAATAGTAATAAATGGAAAATATCAGTATAGCATCATATTTATTTCAATATACGTATTTCAAGGATACCAAATTATGGTATGCTTTCATCAGATGATATACAATATTTGATGTATAAGATAGTGACATACCCAAAGTGCATACCCAGGATGCCCACTGTAAGCTGAAGTTGAAAGCTTATACTTTGGGTATGTCACTATCTTATACATCAAATATTGTATTTTATCTGAAGAAAGCATACTATGCTTTGGTATCCTTGAAATACGTATGATAAAATAAATATGATGCTATAGTGATATTTTCCATTTATTACTATTATTAATATTATAATGCTCTAGATAAATTTACTGTAGAGCGCTTCATATATATTATGAACATAATTCTCTTGAATAATCAACAAACTCATTGTTTATATATCATCATCATTTTACGTCCACTTTTTCCCTGCTTGCAAGGGTGGGACGGCAACTGATTCTGGCTTGATTTCTACAGCTGGATGAGCTTCCTAATACCAACCTCACTTACAGTGAGTGCTGGCTGCTTTTTTTTCCGTGGTGCCTACACGTCCACTTTACAGAAAAAGCCGTTGAAACGGCTTGAGCTCTGCCGTCGGGGTCATACTTTTTCCTATTTCCCAATCTACTACCCTAAGTATTGAGTACTCTGGTGCGTTATGGTCCATCTGGTTCCTTACCACAATTCCTTTGTTATATTTATATACACACATATATACACACATATATACACATATATATACACATATATATATATATATATACACATATATATATATATACACACATATATACACATATATATATATATATACACACACATATATACACATATATATAAACACACATATATATACACACACACACATATATATATATATACATACACACATACACACACATATATACACACATATATACACATATAAAAAATAGAATTTAGTTTATATACATCATGTCATTTATTAATTTCTCTATACAACCTTACCTTAACACATTTTATCTCTCTCTATATAAAATTCTTTGTCTGTCTGGACTAAATCAAATCAATTTTACAAGGTAATAGTATTAGACCCCGCGAGTGTCAACATGTAATTTTTATTTTCATTTGGATTAAAACAAAATAACATTTTATCTAAAATAATATTTCTATAGTCAACTATAGTAAACCACCACCAACACCACCACGACAATGTCACATTTTGTATATGAGTGTGTATGTGTCTGTGAGTGTGTGTATGTGTGTTTGCAAGTTCGTTACGTACATTATGCCTCAGAAAATTAAACACACACAGACACACATCTACACATACATATAGCCTTAGTAAGTTGCATACACATTACCTTCACACAGAAACAATTAAACATACACACACACATCTACACATACAGATGCATATGTTGTGACAGACAAGTGATAGGTGTGCGTGAATGTATGTCTGTGTGTGTCTTTGTATGTGCTCATGACTGTATGTGTGTGTGTGTGTGTCTGTGAGCGAGAGAGTGTGTGTGAGTGTATGTGTGATAATTTTTAATTTCATTTGGATTAAAACAATAGAAAACATTACGCCAAATTTTGTATATGAATATGTATGTCTGTGTGTGTGTGTGCGCGTTCATTAGGTACATTATTAAATACACACACACTCATCTACACATATATATACATATGTGGTGACTGACAAAAAATGAGGTGAAAAGCTTTGCGTGTGTCTGCGTGAATGTGGCTGTGTCTCTTTTAGTATATGTATGTGAGTGTATGTGTGAGAGTGTGTAGCAACAATTTATTCACCAACAAAAAATTACACAATGAATATTGTTTACCCTAAGGTGCTTCAAGTTTGACAGATTTTCTTTTCTAAATTCTATTATTACAATTTTGATATTTTTTCAATAAGATATAGATATTATGAAATAATTATGAGGAAAAAAAAACAAAAACATATCTACATATCCATAGTAATCTCAATAAGAACATCAGTAACCCGGGTAACGCCGGGTAATTCAGCTAGTATATATATAAATAAATAGATAGTATATATATATACACATATTTATATATGTATATATATGTTTACATATTTATATATGTATATATATATATAATATAGTATATATATATATATATATATATATATAAATTAATAAAAACAATGAATAAAAACAAAGAACATACATGGAGTACCTAGAATGGTAAACACTAGTTTGCCAAGTATTGAACATAGTATTTTTTTTCGCTTTTATATTTTCTCTTATTACTTGTCTCGTTAACTCTTTTTGATTACCAATTGTAAGAAGTACTTAATACTCTCACTAGTCTGTCATGGCTTACTAGCTCTATACGGACGTTTGAATTGATTAAATAAATATATAGGGTAAAGGGTCCCTTCAATCACAAATGTTCATGGGATTTGTACCTAGAAAGTTCCCCTCTGAGGCACAAGTCCAGGCAAGGTTGTTTATGGAAGACCAGCAGTCATCCATGCAAACCAATTGCCCCACTCCATGCCACCGATGTTGTCCAAGGGAAAGACAATGGCCAATACAGCTTGGCACCAGTGAAGTCACAACTCATTTCTACAGCTGAGTAAACTGAAGCAATGTGAAATAAAGTGTCTTGCTCAAGGACACAATGCATTACCCAGTCTGAGAATTGAAATTACAACCTACCCCATTGCAAACCCAATGCTTGAGTAAACTGGAGCATTGTGTTATGATAAAGAGTCTCCAGTCCACACTGTAAAGTGGTCATGTAGGCATCACGACAAAAAGTCTCCAGTCCTCACTGTAAAGTGGCTGTGTAGGCATCACGACAAAAAGTACCCATTCCTCACTGTAAAGTGGTCATGTAGGCATCACGACAAAAAGTACCCATTCCTCACTGTAAAGTGGTCATGTAGGCATCACGACAAAAAGTACCCATTCCTCACTGTAAAGTGGTCATGTAGGCATCACGACAAAAAGTACCCATTCCTCACTGTAAAGTGGTTGTGTAGGCATAACGACAAAAAGCCTCCAGTCTATACTGTAAAGTGGTCATGTAGGCATCACGACAAAAAGCACCCAGTCCTCACTGTAAAGTGGTTGTGTAGGCATCACGACAAAAAGCACCCAGTCCTCACTGTGAAGTGGTTGTGTAGGCATCACGACAAAAAGCACCCAGTCCTCACTGTGAAGTGGTTGTGTAGGCATCACGACAAAAAGCACCCAGTCCTCACTGTAAAGTGGTTGTGTAGGCATCACGACAAAAAGCACCCAGTCCTCACTGTAAAGTGGTTGTGTAGGCATCACGACAAAAAGCCTCCAGTCCACACTGTAAAGTGGTCGTGTAGGCATCACGACAAAAAGCACCCAGTCCACACTGTAAAGTGGTCGTGTAGGCATAACGACAAAAAGCCTCCAGTCCATACTGTAAAGTGGTCATGTAGGCATCACGACAAAAAGTCTCCAGTCCTCACTGTAAAGTGGCTGTGTAGGCATAACGACAAAAAGTACCCATTCCTCACTGTAAAGTGGTCATGTAGGCATCACGACAAAAAGTACCCATTCCTCACTGTAAAGTGGTCATGTAGGCATCACGACAAAAAGTCTCCAGTCCTCACTGTAAAGTGGCTGTGTAGGCATCACGACAAAAAGTACCCATTCCTCACTGTAAAGTGGTCATGTAGGCATCACGACAAAAAGTACCCATTCCTCACTGTAAAGTGGTCGTGTAGGCATCACGACAAAAAGCACCCAGTCCTCACTGTAAAGTGGTTGTGTAGGCATCACGACAAAAAGCACCCAGTCCTCACTGTAAAGTGGTTGTGTAGGCATAACGACAAAAAGCACCCAGTCCTCACTGTAAAGTGGTCGTGTAGGCATCACGACAAAAAGCACCCAGTCCTCACTGTAAATGAGGTTGACATTAGAAAGGGCATCCACCTGTAGAAAGGAAGCCACAATCAGTTCTGACTGAGCAAGACATGGTCAGCTGACCTAGCATTGTTCACAACAGGATAACTCACCTAACCTATACCAGTATGGAAAAATGGACGTTAAACAGTGATGATGATGATGATGATGATATATATATATATATATATATATATACACACACACATGTACATGAAAGCTGTTAGTAATATTTTGTAGTATTTCTTCAATAGTTTGAGATTCCATCTTAAATTTCTTCCTAGCAAGTTATCACAATATCCACCATGACAGTTATAAATGAGTTAATGTTTTATATAGCCAACAGTAGCAGCAGTAGTAGTAGTGATGGTGGTGGTAGTGTTAGTAGTAGTGTTAGTGGTGGTAGTAGTGTTAGTAGTAGTGTTAGTAGTGGTGGTAATGGTGGTGGTAGTAGTGTTAGTAGTGGTGGCAGTGGTGGTGGTAGTAATGTTAGTAGTGGTAGTAGTAGTAGTGGTGGCAGTAGTAGTAATAGTAGGAGTGGTGGCAGTAGTAGTGGTGGCAGTATTAGTAGTGGTGGTGGTGGTGGCAGTAGTAGTAGTAGTAGTAGTAGTGGTGGCAGTAGTAGTAGAAGTAGATAATAAAACATGCTATATATAACTAACAATAGAATGTTGAACGTCTGGTATTTAGATTGGCAGTATCGGTAGAGGGTCGGACGCCATGCATTGACGGCATAGAGTTACTTCCCTTGCCATTCGGAGTTCAAATCCCACCAAGGTTAACTTTGCCTTTCATCCTTACAGGGTCGATAAAATAATGTACCAGTAATGCACTGGTTTAATTGCTGGCCTTGTGCCAAAAGTAGAAACATTTATTAAACCAAACTTGAACCTTTTCCCTTTCATTACACACACACATTATATATATATACACACGCACTATATATATATATATAGACACACACACACTACACATATATTGACACACACACACACACACACACCACCTACTATCATGGATATCACATTGATGTCGTAGTGTTGTATAATATATCTATAATGCTGTATATATGATATCATGGATATCACATTGATGTCGTAGTGTTGTATAATATATGTATAATGCTGTATATATATCATGAATATCACATTGATGTCGTAGTGTTGTATAATATATCTATAACGCTGTATATATGATATCATGGATATCACATTCATGTTGTAGTGTTGTATAATATATCTATAATGCTGTATATATGATATCATGGATATCACATTGATGTCGTAGTGTTGTATAATATATCTACAACGCTGAATATAAATATCATGGATATCACATTCATGTTGTAGTGTTGTATAATATATCTATAATGCTGTATATATGATATCATAGATATCACATTGATGTTGTAGTGTTGTATAATATATCTATAATGCTGTATATATATCATGGATATCACATTGATGTCGTAGTGTTGTATAATATATCTTTAATGCTGTATATATGATATCATGGATATCACATTGATGTTGTATTGTTGTATAATATATCTATAATGCTGTATATATGATATGGATATCACATTGATGTCATAGTGTTGTATATCTATAACGCTGTATATATGATATCATGGATATCACATTGATGTCGTAGTGTTGTATAATATATCTATAATGCTGTATATATGATATGATGGATATCACATTGATGTCGTAGTGTTGTATAATATATCTATAACGCTGTATATATGATATCATGGATATCACATTGATGTCGGAGTGTTGTATAATATATCTACAACGCTGTATATATGATATCATGGATATCACATTGATGTCGTAGTGTTGTATATATGATATCATGGATATCATATTGATGTCGTAGTGTTGTATAATATATCTATAATGCTGTATATATGATATCATGGATATCACATTGATGTTGTCTCTTATCACATATCTTCTTTTTCCTTTCACTTTTTCCTTTTCCCTTTTCCCTTCTTCGTCTTCTTTACCCCCCCCCCCCCCCTCTGTTTGATCTCCCCTCTCCATGTTCTGCCCCCCCCCCCAGTTGATAATTAGGGGAGGTAATTAAAATATTTATTATATTCCTCTACAATATAATCCTGCTTTCATTTCATTCACATCATTCATGTTTTGCATAAACATTGAGATAGGGGTGGCGGTGGTGGAGAGGTGGTGGTGGCGGTGAAGATAGTGGTTGTGGTGGTGGTGATAGTGGTTGTGGTGGTGGAAATAGTGGTGGTGATGGTGTATATAGTGGCAGTGGTGGATATGGTGGTGGTGGTGAGGGTGGTGGTGGTAGTAGTGGTGGTGGAGATAGTGCTGGTGGTGGTGGAGATAGTGGTTATGGTGTTGGTGGAGATAGTGGTGGTGGTGGTGGAGATAGTGGTGGTAGTAGTGGTGGTGGTGGTGGTGGTGGAGGTAGTGGTGGTGGTGACAGTGGTGGTTGATGGCAGTGGGGATAATGGTGGTAGTGGGAGTGGTGGGTGTGGTAGTGGTAGTGCTGATTATGGTGGTGATGTTGGTGGTGGTAGTGTTGTGTTGTGCTGGTGGTGAAAAGTATGCGTTGGTGGTTCTTGTGAATGTCAATTATAGTAGTAGTAGTAGTAGTAGTGGTGGTGGTAGTAGACGTCGTAGTGGTAGTGGTGTTAGTAGTGGTGGTGGTAGTAGAAGTGGTAGTGGCGTTAGTAGTGATAGTCGTAGTGGTAGTACTGGTTGTGGTGATAGTGGTAGTAGTAGTAAGAAATAGAGTAGTACCGATGATGATATCGTTTGATGATAATGAAACAAATAACAACGAAAGTAAAAAGGAAACTAAAATATTATATTGTAATAAGAATAACAAAGAAGAGGAATTATTATTGCATAATATTAATAAACAACAATAAAATAATAACAACAACAATAATAATAAAAGCAATATTAATAAACAATAAAATAACAATAATGATAATAATAATAATAATAATAATAATAAGATAATGATAATGATAAGGATAAGAGAAAAGAACGGTGAAAACAATAAGATAACTGGATTCCGATTTTGCTCGTAAATTTCAACAGTGATATTTAAGCTAATAGTGTAAACAAGGTGAAGAGAAAGAAATTAACAAGAACTCCATCAATGTAAGCCAACGGTGTTCTTTTTAAGTGACAACATTTCTATTGAATGACTGAATTAATTCGTTTTAGAGAAGAATATCAATGGAAAACAGACATCAAGGACTCTGTTGTGTCTGTGTGTATGTATGTGTGCGTGTGTGTATATATATATATATATATATATATATATATATACACATACATATATATGTATGTGTGTGTGTGTATATATATATATATCGACACATGTATATATATATCGAGACATATATATATATATATACACACACACACACACACACACACACACACATATATGTAGATGCATGTGTGTGTATGTATACAGCTACACACATAATAATATCCCATCAGTAAACAATCAAACCCAAATCCAATCATGTCATATATATATATATATATATATATATATATATATATATAATGAGTGGTTCAGTAGAGACATGGTTTACTGCGGAAGGTACTGAAATCATCACTCTGTACTATGGCAGAGTGTATATATTAAAAAGAAAGTGAGGTTTCACATTGAGGTCTTCATTGATTCTACACAGTTAGAACTATATCATTGATAGATCCTGAGCCACCCAAGTGGAACGGACATAAATGTGTATAATCAATGAAGACCTTAATATGAAATCTTACTACGACCTGTCTCACCATGCAACCTTGGAAAAATGGATGCTAAATGATGAGATGATGGAGATGATGATACTGTAAACTGTTAGTGTCCAACAGCTGAGGTCTTGCCATTTTAATGGTGAATATATATATATATATATATAATTATATATATATATATAGTAATAATAATAAATTTGAAGACTAAAATCCAAAGAGGGCTCGATAAGGATAAATATATAAGAACCGTAGAGCAAATATTTATTAAAATAAAGATCCCGTTAAGAGTGAAAGCAGCGATTCTTTGCTTAAACTTTAATCTGTTATTTTAATATATATATATAGAGAGAGAGAGAGAGAGAGAGAGAGAGAGAGAGAGAGAGAGAGAGAGAGAGAGAGAGAGAAGGTGAAGTTGGAAATAGCATAGAAAATATATTTTAGAGTCTGTTTTTCTTTTTTTATCCTTTCTTTGATCCGTCAAAGTGACATTATTGGAAAAATGAGAGGGACAATTTAAAAAAAAAAAAAGTTTCATAAAGTATATAAAATATTACCAGTTTCGATGTATTATTAACATTCATCTTATCAAAAGTGGTTAGAGCATTGGGCTTGCAATCGAAAGGTTGTGAGTTCAATTCTCAGACCGGGTGATGTGTTGTTTCCTTGAGCAAGAAACTTTATTTCACATTGCTCCAGTTTACTCAGCTGTAGAAATGAGATGATAGGGACTGAGGTCCATATCATTCAACTGCAAAGTGGTCGTGGAGGTGCCACGGCAAAAAAGCACCCACCACTCACTGTAAATGAGGTTGGTGTTAGGAAGGGCATCCAGCTGTAGAAATCAAGCCAGAATCAGTTCCCGTCCCACCCTTGCAAGCAGGGAGAAAGCGGACGTAAAATGAAATGATGATGATGAAATGATATAACTGTTTCTACTTTTTGGCACAAGGCCAGCAATTATCCCAGTGCATTACTGGTACTTTATTTTATCGACCCCGTAAGGATGAAAGGCAAAGTTAACCTCGGCGGGATTTGAACTCAGTCCGTAAAGGGACGTAACTGTGCTGCAAAGCATGGCGTATATAACATTAATTGGAAAGATTTGAAGCAATGAGTGTATGTGAATGTTTGCAAAGTATTCTCAGCATTGTTACCAGCTGTATACTATTTGAATAGTAAAATTTGTTTTTTTTTGGTTAAGATATAAAAAATCGAAAAGAGGGGGTTAAAGGGAGCGAGAGAGGAGGAGGTGAGGAGAAAAATGTGAATTAGAGCGATGGATAGAAAGATAGTGAAAGATTAACAAGAATGAGATACTTGGCAGTATTTGGATCATCAGCTCCCTATCAATAATTTGCCGTATAATACCGCCAAGTACCTTATTCCTTGTTAATCTTTCACTTCATCTTTCTATCCATCTCTCCATCGCTCTAATCCACATTTTTCTCCTTGCCTCCTCCTCCCCTCTCTCTCTCCCTCCCTTTAACCCCCTCTTTTTTCGTCTTTCTCCCTCTCTCTTTCACACTCTCCATTCAATTTGCTGTTATATCTTTACATCCTCCCCCCCCTAAAAAAAAAAAAAATGTTACTCTGCAAGTAATATACAGTTGCTAACGGCTACCTTCTGTACCGAGAATACTCAAATTTTGCAAATATACATATATATATGTGTGTGCGTGTATATATATATATATATATATATATATATATATTTGTAGGAGGTGAGTTTTATTATAGCACGATAAAGCAATGCAAATATCGGATAAGTAGCACTCCACAGTTTATAGGACTGGAGTATAAAAATAATATAAGATCAAAAGATGGTTAAAAGAGTTCCAAGTATTTTATTATATATATATATATATATATATATATATATATATATAAAGAAAAAGAGATGAAATCGAAAATGCAACTGAAGTCTTATTTTTTTTTTAAATATATATATTTATTTGGTTCCTTTACCGGTTTCGCAGTTCTTCTGCTTTTCAAAAGGTGAGTTGAGATGGAGGGTCTGTGGTTTTTCAACCACAGACCCTCCATCTCAACTCACCTTTTGAAAAGCAGAAGAACTGCGAAACCGGTAAAGGAACCAAATAAATATATATATTTTTTTAAAAAAAATAAGACTTCAGTTGCATTTTCGATTTCATCTCTTTTTCTTTATACTTTCACTCGTGTAGGACACCTCGGTTATTTTTCATTTTGTAAAAAAAACCTCACTTTCTAATATATATATATATATATATATAATAAAATGTTACAGTATCGCGAGAGAGAATAGAGAGAAGAAACGTTATTGGAGGAGACGATACAGATAATTAATTGCCATAGGGAGGTGCTTTAGTGCTCAATGCTTGTGCAGACAGGGTTTAAACATTAGAAGCATTAATATTTAGTGTGCGAAGATAAGCAGAGCAATTATAATCGAAGAAATTGAAGGAAGAGAAGCAGACCATTAAATATATATTTATAAGGAGCTCTTACACGTTACGCCCAATTTGTGCTCCTCGGAGGCTCAGAGGAAAGTAAAGGGTTTAATTAGGAACCCTGCATGGGTACGATTACGATGTTCACATCGAAATTCAATATATATATATATATATATATATATATATATATATATATATATGCACCTGAGATGGGTTAGGTTCCTAGTATCAGTGCCACCCAGCACCGGCCTCCAAAACTCTGGTTCCGCCATGAGACAAGTCCGGCGTGGCCGACTGACTTGTCTCTCCTCATTACAGAGCCATCCAGTTCCACACTGTAAATGAGGTTGGTGTTAGGATGGGCATCCAGCTGTAAAATACCCAGCCAAATTTACAGTCCTCGCCAGAGCAAGGTGCGACATAGCCAACTCTGGCCAGACTTTCCTCCCACCGTGGACAACGTGTCTAACCCATGCAAGCATGGAAAAATTGATGATGATGATATGTGGAACACAAAATTTCTACAACATACATCATCATCATCATCATTTTATGTCCGCTTTTCCCCGTTTGCAAGGGTGGGATGGGTCCTATTCAGCACAGCATCTCTCCACTTGTCACGGTCCTTCATCATCTCCTCCGTGAGCTTCATCGATCTGAGGTCAGCTCTCACCACCTCCGCCCATGTTTTTCGTGGTCTTGCTCTACTGTGTTTTCCTTCTACTGGGATTTCTTGGCACTTCTTTACTCAGCGGTCATCCTCCATGCGCATCACATGTCCATACCAGCTCAGTCTTCTCTCCTGTACCCAACAACTTATCCCTCTGTGTAGATAAGACATGACATAAACATCATCAGTTTTGTCAGAAAAAATATTTCAAGCTCAATTTATATGCTCTCATTTACATTAGAGTAAAGCATAAGATATCATAAACAGATTCCTACCTACAGGTAGTATATCATCTTCATCATTTAATGTCTGTCTGTCTCAATAGCAATGTTTGGATGGGTCAGTACTACTTAATCACAGCCTGGCGACAGGGGACAACTTTTATACGTTCCCATATTCTACAGAGTCCACAAGGTGCAACTTGTATACATTCCCACATTCTACAGAGTTCACAGGGTGCAATTCATTATGGCACCAGTAATAGAAAGGTTATCATGTCTTTGACACCACTGAAGAGTTCTCTTAAATCCTTTGTTTGATAAGTTTACATGCCCTCCCTATCACCAACCACTTTATAAATTGTACTGAGTGCATTCTATCATGGTACCAGTACTAGAGTGGTTCACATGATATGGCACGGTGAGTTCTCTCCTCCCACTTTTGGTACAGTTTCTTCAGCTGGATGCCTTCCTATCACAAAGCACTTCACAGTGTACTGGATGCGTTTATCCAATCACCAACACTAGAGAAATTGTCATTTCTTTGACACGGCTGAAGAGTTCTTTGAAATCCTTTGTTTGGCATGTTTTGCTGCAGCTGGATGTGCTTCATATCCAAACCACCTTACAGTGTATAGCATGTTTTATCATGGCACCATCATTAGTTCACATCATGCCTCACCATACTGTTGACACACAAAAGATGAGAAGAGTAGATATTTTTTAAACCTGGTTTGTTGTTATAACCAACTTAAATTCTTGGATGAATAATATCTTCAAATAATTTCTTCTAACAGTAGAATTAAAAAAACAAAACAAATCTGACCTGTTAAGAACAAAATGAATTAACCCTTTAGCATTTACATTACTCTATTTATACTATTATATTTTCACAGTAAAGGCTTTACCTCACATAACATTCACATTACTCTATATATACTATTGTATTTTCATGGTAAAGGCTTTACCTCACATAATATCTCACATAACATTTACATTACTCTATATATACCTTACATAATATCTCATAATATTTACATTATTCTATATATACTATTGTATTTTCATGGTAAAGGCTTTACCTCACATAATATCTCACATAACATTTACATTACTCTATATATACTATTATATTTTCATGGTAAAGGCTTTACCTCACATAACATTTACATTACTCTATATATACTATTGTATCTTCATGGTAAAGGCTTTACCTCACATAATATCTCTCATAACATTTACATTACTCTATATATACTCTTGTATCTTCATGGTAAAGGCTTTACCTCATATAATACCTCATATAATACCTCATATAATACCTCACATAATATCTCACATAATATCGAATGTATGAGATTTTGATATTATTTATTTTGAGAACAATGCCTTAACATAAGTATGAGTGGTTGGTTACAACTGGTTTAAACAGAAAGAGGTGAGATAATTCTGGCTGGATACAGCTGGTATAAATGCTAAAGGGTTAAAGGATTTAGACATTTTTCAAAAATTGGGTTTTCAAGGAATTTGTTCCAGCAATAAAAAGGATTTTGAAATAGTTAAACATGTGAATAACACAAATCTTTCCGACAGACAATCCTTTCTAGTGAAAAGAAATTGAAAAACAACTGTGACATTGGAGTAATTTTTCTTCTTCTTAAATGTCAACCATTTCTATATAAGTCAAAGGACCAGCAGCAGGTCTGGAATGGTTTTAAGAACAGAAATATTTCTCTATACTTTTAATGGTATAACGAACAAAAATATCTCTGTATCCTTTTGACCAGGATATTTTATGTGGTGAATCGATGATGAAAGTAATGGTATGTTAGATCTGTTTTTTTTATTTTACTTTTTGTTTTTGTTTTTGCTCACCCCTAAGCAAGACAATAAAGCCACTAAAATCAAGGGGTTACCGAGAAGGGAAAATGATGCAATAAAAAATATATAACGCTAAGCAAGGAAACAAAGTCACTAATATACAAGGGTTTACTGAGAATGGAAAATGACATGACACAGAGTATATAATTCGAAGCAAGGCTACTAAAACGAAACGGGTTACTGAGAGGGGAAAAGGTCAAGACAGAGAGAACATAATTCAGAGAGCGACAAGATGAAAAATGTTGTTGCTTTTGAATTTTTGGAAATTGTAGTGGTCAAGAAAGCAAGAATCTGGAAGAGAATTCCATAGGTGAGATGTGAGAGAGAAGAAACTACTAGAATAGAATTTGTGTTTATATTTAGGATGTTTAACTTTAAATGGATGCTACCTAGCTACTAATCTGGTGCTATGTTTAAACTCAGAAAGATGAGACAAGGAGGAAAGCTCAACAGAACTATTCCAATACCAAAGATATTGGACCATAACAATATTATTTGCTGCATTGCACATATTGCACAAACATGGGAAAGACGGCAAATTAGTGGAGTTATTAGTGTGATTAGATTAAAGTAGCACTGGTAGTAATTGTAGTAGTAATAGTGGTGGTGGTGGTAGTAGTAGATGTAATAGTTATATGTTGCTGCAGCTGCTACTATTACTACTATTATCAGATTAAATACTCTGCAATGTGTGTTGTGGTGCAATGTGCTTTAAGTTCAGATCCCATTTGTGAAAACAATGGTTGGAGGAGAAAAAGACTAACATACTTTTATAGACATCCTATGATTTACTGACAGATATGAGGAAAGTAGCTGAAAATAGTCTGTTCACCTTTTACATGGAGATGCTTTCATAAATGCATCTTCATGTAAAGCAATTCACATAATTCAAGCCTAATTTTCCCATTTAAATTAATGGAAATGCAACTCTTATAAAATATTATAATTTCTGATGGTTTCCTTTGTCAATTCTAATGTTATATTTCTGATATAAGTAAAATAAAAACCACATGCGTTAAAGTGCATTGTTCGTGCAAAGTGAATATTTAATAATATTTTTTCAAGAGGCCTTAAAACAAGTTTGCGTAATTCAAGTTTGCGTAAAAAGCAAACAGACTGTATATATAACTAGGTGGGGAGTTGACTAAATATCTGGTGGTATTTCATCTACAGATGTGAAGTCTGTAGTCATGGATAGTATGGGGGGAGCACGTGGTGTGTGTGTGTGAGGGGGGGGGGCACGAGTGGGAGTGGGAGGCATGGGGGGGGAGTGTGACACATATGTAGGTATGTATGTCTGCATGTATGTGTGCGTGTGTGTGTGTGTGTGTATACGTATGTATATGTATGTATGGTTGTATGTATGTGTGATGAAAACATCGGGGAAACTCTTGTGACATAGAGTGTTTCTTGTGCCCTTTAAACCTGACAGTCCATCCCCTCTCCTGGTTTGAAAACAACTGATTTCTTCTAGAGAAGGAGAAAGTGGGAAAGCAATATAGAGGAAGAATCAACTCCAGTACTTTACTGGTACTTTATCAAACACAAAATGAGGAAAGGCAACGTTGACCTTCGTGAATTTTGAACTTAGACCTTTGGGAAGATTAATTCCAGGTCAGACACACGTTTCATGAGCTGTGAAAGAAAGTGTATAGTTTTTACTTGTATTTCATAGCTTACTAGGACAAGAAATGATATAGGAAGGAACAGAAAGAATTTTCAATTTTAGATTTGACCAATCCCAAATTTTCCCTTATGGTTACCTTAATAAAAGAGTTTAGGTAAACAAGCCACAAATATTCCAGGATCTGAAGAAGATTATTTGGTATAGGAAGGACAACCAGCTGTAGAAAGCTTGCCAAACAAATGTTTGGGAGAACTCTTCAGCTGTGTCAAGGACATGACAACTTCCCTAGTGTTGGTAATCCACATGATAAAAGCACACAGTACATTCTGTAACGTGGTTGGTGAGATGAAGACTATCCTACCATAGAAAGCTTCATAAACAAAGGGTTCGGAGTGCGCTACAGTTGTGTCTATTACATGACAGCTTCCCTAGTGTTAGTGTCCTACATAATAAATACACCCAGTGTAAGCTGTAAAGTGGTTGGTGAGGGGACCCTTCAGTTTGTGTCAAAAGACATGAAAACTTCTCCTGTGCACTTAATAGAACATATGACCATATGTGAGTTGCAGATCCTTCAACCTGTCTTTGAGGTCAGTAGCCCTGCTTCAGTACTGGTTTTGTCTATATAGACCTGTCCAACCCTTGCTAGCAGGGAAAACAGACATAAAGTAATGATGATGACAATGGTGAACTGTGGTTTAGATTACATTATAACCTGTCATGGAACACTGGCTAGAAAATATTTGCCTCAAGGAAGCAGAAAATAGAAAGAATTTGCATGATGTTATGTTTCATAATTTACTTCAAAGTAATTTCTATGGTCCAGGAATATATATCTAAAGGGAAAATTTTCTTAACATTTTCATACAAAAAAAATTACTGAAAATTTAAAAATGTATAGTGATTTTTACCTCACCCTGTAGAAATAAATAATAAAAATTCGAAAATAAAAAACAGGATAACAAACTTAATTCATTAAATTGTATTTAAATAACTTCCTCATTAACTTTATAGTATACTCAATTGTTAGTTTCCTTCTTCATTTCTTTGTTTTTTTGTCTCATATAAATCATTTGTTTCTTTATTAGGTTTTCTTCTCCATATTGTGTAATGGTTAATGGACATTATTAAGAAAGAAGTATTAACAAACAATATTTCAAAGCTTATAATCCGATTCCATTCAGCTTCTCTTGCTTTCATCTTCCTTTATTATCCACTGTTTTTTTTGTTTATCTGATTACTTCCCTTTGGTCTCATTTATGTTGGGTAATAATCAGGATTCTACTACTCTATATAATTATTTGTATCTATTGTCTTGGCACAAAGCCTTGTTATTTTATTGCCTCTATCTTCTCTCCCCTTTTTACTCTTTATTTTGTCCTCTCTCGCTCTCTTTCTCTGTGTTTCTCTCCTTCTCTCTCTCCTTCTCTCTCTCACTGTTTCTCTCTCTCTCTCTCTCTCTCTCTCTCTCTCTCTCTCTCTCTCTCTCTCTCTCTCTCTCTCTCTCTCTCTCTCTCTCTCTCTCTCTTGTCTTTTTCTAATTGTCTATCTTTTTCAGATTTGTTCATTCTTGAAATATGAGAATCTTTTAAAACAAAACAAAACTTCCTTTTGTTTAGGAACAAAAATTACTCGCATTTAAAAAAAAACACCACCACCACCACCACCACCAACAACAACATATATAAAATGTGAGTTGTGATGTTCATGCCTGCTCACATGACCTTATTATTGGTGTAATAATTGAAGTCAATGAAATTTAAATTACATTTCAACCTAGAAATTGAAACTAGATTTGCTATCTTTGATGCATTAACTTTGGTGTAATGAGGTTTCAAACTGCTGCTGTTGTGCTCTGTACCCAGCTCTCGCTAGCTAATCCATTGTTAATAATTTAATTAGACACATAAGACAATATAATCTAAGTGACGGTTTTGAAATAGGATTTCACGACATTCGTCTACGCAGAGAGCGTTAATAATATTAAGGAAATGACTTTGGTGTTTTCAAAAATAGAAACTAGGTCACACCACAATTTGTGAAGATCTTACACCTGACTCTGTATAAACTTGAGAGAAAAACAAACAAAAGTGTTTAAGAATTCAACAAACATTCAAATAATTATTTATATTTGTTGATTTAGCTCTAATAATTGTTTCTACTTTAGGTACAAGGCCAGCAATTGTTTGAGGGGAGAAGAAAAGTCGATTAAATCGACCTAGTTCATTACTGGTAGTTTATTTTAGTGACCCTGTAAGGATGAAAAGCAAAGCTAACCTCAGAGGGATTTGAACTCAGAACGTAAAGGGCCGTAACTCTGTCACGAAGCATGGTGCCCGATGCTCTACCAATTCTACCTATCCACCGCCCTAAATTTAATAATAGTCCATAGTTGTATTTTGGTGAGAGGAGAGCTAGAAATAGCAGTGAAATCTACCTCAAATTAATTAGACACTACAACAGATTTGAACAAATAGATGATGATGTAGTCCAAGGTACACGCGGTGTGAAAGTATAACAACCTGTTCATGACTGGCATGGATGGCATGGCTTTCATCATAAGTCTTCTCTTTCAATATCTCTCACCATAGTCTTCAGTTATTCTCAGGTTTTTAATAGTTTAGTGAGGGTAGGGAGGGCCACATCCAAGAACCCTTTAGCATTTAAACCGGCCATATCCAGCCAGAATTCTCTCACCTCTTTCTGTTCAAACTGGCAGAAACTGGCCACTCATACTGACGTTAAGGTATTGTTCTCAAAATAAATATCAAAATCTCATAGATTCAATATTATATAAGATAAAGACTTTACCACAAAAATATAATAATAAATATAGAGGAATGTAAATGTTATAGGGTTAAGATATTGTTCTCAAAATAAATAATATCAACATCTCATAGATTCGATATTATGTGAGGTATTATATGAGGTAAAGCCTTTACCATGAAGATACAATAGTATATATAGAGTAATGTAAATGTTATGTGAGATATGTGAGTTAAAGCCTTTACCATGAAGATATAATAGTATATATAGAGTAATGTAAATGGTAAAGGGTTAAACTGGTGTAAGAAAGGAAGATAATCTCAGACCAGATCCAAAACTTGCCAGGTTTTTAGCAGAATGTACTATGACTTTTTGTTTATGAGGGCTGGACTAAGACTGGTGTAAGGAAGAGATGTCCTCCTCAGACTAGGGCAAAGCCTGGCCAGAATGATTGTAGTAGAATGTACTGTTCTATTGGCATCCATGAATTGGACAGTGGGGAGAGTGTTAACCCAGGTTATGGAGGCAGGGATTAATGCTACAATCACCACTACCATTGTATACTCTCTTCAATTATTCTTGAGCTAAACTTTGGTAATAAATTAGTGAGAATCTCTAAGTTTGGTGTAAGAAAGAGTAGAAGATTTCATCAGACCAGACAGAAAATTGACCAAAAGAATAGTTGCAACAGAATGCAATAATGCCCTTTTCAGGGACACAAGATTAATGTAGGGAAGAGACAAAGATCTGTTCAGACTGGACAGACACCTGGCTAGAATGTTTGCTGTACAATGTATCATACTAGGCCCTTTTTAAGAAACTAGGACTGGGGGTTAGGAAAGGAGGAAGATATCCTGAGACTAGTCAGGAACCTGGTCTCAGAATGCCTACAGCGTAATGTATCATACTGTCTCCATTTTAGGGGTCTAGGACTGGGGTTAAGAAAGAGAGGAACATATTCTGAGACCAGTCAGAAATCTGTTCAGAATGGTTGCAGGAAAATGTATTATACTATCCCCATTTTAGGGACCTACGTCTGGGGTTAAGGAAGGGAGGAGAATATCCTGAGATCATCCAGAAACCTGATCAGGTTGGTCACAGCACAGTGTATTATACTATGCCATTTTAGGGGCCTAGGACTTGTGTAAGCAAGTTGAGACACATGACCTAGTAGTAAGGGTGTTAGACTTACGATCATTTATGTTGTGGGTTCAATTCATAGGCTGGGTTGTTCCAGTATGCTCAGCTGTAAATGAGAACCAGCAATAGCTGGGAGTTTATCCCTGCGATGGACTGGATCCTGTCCAGGGGGAAGTTCGTATTCTCAGTCACTTCACACCATGAAACCTGGATAAGCACCAGCCTTATGAACCTTCTGGTTTAAAACAGACTTTAGATCTTTAGGACAGGTGTAAGGAAAAGAGGAAAATATCCTGCATCAAGTCAGAAATCTGACCAAAGATGGCTGAACCAGAATTTTCTATGCTGAAGGCATCCAAAGCTAGGACAAAAAGGTAGTGTTAACTCTTCAGCATTTAGATTTCTCTATATTTACTATTGTATTATAACAGAAAAGGCTTTACCTCACATAGATATCTCATAATATCGAAGCTACATGATTTTGATATAATTTATTTTGAGGGCAGTATTGGTAGAGGGTCAGATGCCATGTTTTGCAGCATAGAGTTACGTCCTTTTACGGTCTGAGTTCAAATTCTGCCAAGGTTAACTTTGCCTTTTAATGTTTACGGAGTCGATAAAATAAAGTACCAGTAATGCACTGGGGTAATTGCTGGGCTTGTGCCAAAAGTAGAAACAATTATATATTTTGAGAACAATATCTTAACATAAGTATAAGCGGCCACTCACGGCCGGTTTGAACAGAAAGCGATGAGAGAATTCTAGCCGATTATGGCCTGTTTAAATGCTAAAGGGTTAAACCACCATCTCCATTACCACCACCACAAACACCACCATTGTTTCTGTTTAAATAATGATGGGGATAATCATAGCTTGAACATTGCCAATCATAGATATGATTGAGCAGGGATGACCAA
>OZ024749.1:7104717-7168190 GCA_964016885.1 Eledone cirrhosa | reverse complement strand
GTATATATTAATCTATAATGTATATTTATATATATATATATATATATATATGTTTGTGTGTTTTTGTGTGTATATGTAAATATATATTGGTATGTATTGATATATGTGTATATATTGATATATGTGTATATATATATATATTGATATATGTATATATTGATATATATGTATATATGTGTATATATATATATTGATATATATGTATATATGTATTGATATATGTGTATATATATATTGATATGTGTATATATGTATATATATTGATATGTGTATATATGTATATATATATTGATATATGGGTTATATATGTGTATATATATTTTGATATATGTGTGTATATTTGTATATATATTTGTATATTTATATATATATATTGATATGTGTGTATGTATGTATATGTATTTTTAATATATATTGTGTGTGTGTGTATATATATATATGCATATATATATGTATATATGTGTATATATATGTGTATGTAAATATGTGTATGTATATATATGTGTATATATATGTGTATGTAAATATATGTGTGTATGTATGTATAATGGAAGTAATAAATTGTTAATAACCTTTTTCAACTTTACTCTATAAAATATAAATGGTGATAAATAGATGTAGCTTCTTGTTTAATTCTAAAACAACATTCCAAATATATTTATACCAGCAATACTGTTTTTAGCTTCACAACAGATATCCAGGTTTAACAACCAGCAATACTGTTTTACTTAGCTTCACAACAGATATCCAGGTTTAACAGCCACCAATACTGTTTTACAATTTAGCTTCACAACAGATATCCAGGTTTAACAACCACCAATACTGTTTTACTTAGCTTCACAACAGATATCCAGGTTTAACAACCACCAATACTGTTTTTAGCTCCACAATAGATATCCAGGTTTAACTACCACCAATACTGTTTTACTTAGCTTCACAACAGATATCCAGGTTTAACAACCATCAATACTGTTTTACTTAGCTTCACAACATATATCCAGGTTTAACTACCACCAATACTGTTTTACTTACCTCCACAACAGATATCCAGGTTTAACAACCACCAATACTGTTTTACTTAGCTTCACAACAGATATCCAGGTTTAACTACCACCAATACTGTTTTACTTAGCTCCACAACAGATATCCAGGTTTAACAACCACCAATACTGTTTTACTTAGCTTCACAACAGATATCCAGGTTTAACAACCATCAATACTGTTTTACTTAGCTTCACAACAGATATTCAGGTTTAACTACCACCAATACTGTTTTACTTAGCTTCACAACAGATATCCAGGTTTAACAACCATCAATACTGTTTTACTTAGCTTCACAACAGATATCCAGGTTTAACAACCATCAATACTGTTTTACTTAGCTTCACAACAGATATCCAGGTTTAACTACCACCAATACTGTTTTACTTAGCTCCACAACAGATATCCAGGTTTAACAACCACCAATACTGTTTTTAGCTCCACAATAGATATCCAGGTTTAACTACCACCAATACTGTTTTACTTAGCTTCACAACAGATATCCAGGTTTAACTACCACCAATACTGTTTTACTTAGCTTCACAAGAGATATCCAGGTTTAACAACCACCAATACTGTTTTACTTAGCTTCACAACAGATATCCAGGTTTAACTACCACCAATACTGTTTTACTTAGCTTCACAACAGATATCCAGGTTTAACAACCACCAATACTGTTTTACTTAGCTCCACAACAGATAGCCAGGTTTAACAACCACCAATACTGTTTTTAGCTCCACAATAGATATCCAGGTTTAACTACCACCAATACTGTTTTACTTAGCTTCACAACAGATATCCAGGTTTAACTACCACCAATACTGTTTTACTTAGCTTCACAACAGATATCCAGGTTTAACAACCACCAATACTGTTTTACTTAGCTTCACAACAGATATCCAGGTTTAACTACCAGCAATACTGTTTTACTTAGCTTCACAACAGATATCCAGGTTTAACTACCACCAATACTCTTTTACTTAGCTTCACAACAGATATCCAGGTTTAACTACCACCAATACTGTTTTACTTAGCTTCACAACAGATATCCAGGTTTAACAACCACCAATACTGTTTTACTTAGCTTCACAACAGATATCCAGGTTTAACAACCACCAATACTGTTTTACTTAGCTTCACAACAGATATCCAGGTTTAACTACCAGCAATACTGTTTTACTTAGCTTCACAACAGATATCCAGGTTTAACAACCACCAATACTGTTTTACTTAGCTTCACAACAGATATCCAGGTTTAACTACCAGCAATACTGTTTTACTTAGCTTCACAACAGATATCCAGGTTTAACTACCACCAATACTGTTTTACTTAGCTTCACAACAGATATCCAGGTTTAACAACCACCAATACTGTTTTACTTAGCTTCACAACAGATATCCAGGTTTAACTACCAGCAATACTGTTTTGCTTAGCTTCACAACAGATATCCAGGTTTAACTACCACCAATACTGTTTTACTTAGCTTCACAACAGATATCCAGGTTTAACAACCACCAATACTGTTTTACTTAGCTTCACAACAGATATCCAGGTTTAACTACCAGCAATACTGTTTTACTTAGCTTCACAACAGATATCCAGGTTTAACTACCACCAATACTCTTTTACTTAGCTTCACAACAGATATCCAGGTTTAACTACCACCAATACTGTTTTACTTAGCTTCACAACAGATATCCAGGTTTAACTACCACCAATACTGTTTTACTTAGCTTCACAACAGATATCCAGGTTTAACAACCACCAATACTGTTTTACTTAGCTTCACAACAGATATCCAGGTTTAACTACCATCAATACTGTTTTACAATTTAGCTTCACAACAGATATCCAGGTTTAACAACCACCAATACTGTTTTACTTGGCTTCACAACAGATATCCAGGTTTAACAACCACCAATACTGTTTTTAGCTCCACAATAGATATCCAGGTTTAACAACCACCAATACTGTTTTACTTAGCTTCACAACAGATATCCAGGTTTAACAACCACCAATACTGTTTTACTTAGCTTCACAACAGATATCCAGGTTTAACTGCCATCAATACTGTTTTACTTAGCTTCACAACAGATATCCAGGTTTAACTACCACCAATACTGTCTTACTTAGCTTCACAACTGATATCCAGGTTTAACAACCACCAATAGTGTTTTACTTAGCTTCACAACAGATATCCAGGTTTAACAACCACCAATACTCTTTTACTTAGCTTCACAACAGATATCCAGGTTTAACTACCAGCAATACTGTTTTACTTAGCTTCACAACAGATATCCAGGTTTAACTACCAGCAATACTGTTTTACTTAGCTTCACAACAGATATCCAGGTTTAACTACCACCAATACTCTTTTACTTAGCTTCACAACAGATATCCAGGTTTAACTACCACCAATACTGTTTTACTTAGCTTCACAACAGATATCCAGGTTTAACTACCACCAATACTCTTTTACTTAGCTTCACAACAGATATCCAGGTTTAACAACCACCAATACTGTTTTACTTAGCTTCACAACAGATATCCAGGTTTAACTACCACCAATACTGTTTTACTTAGCTTCACATCAGATATCCAGGTTTAACTACCACCAATACTGTTTTACTTAGCTTCACAACAGATATCCAGGTTTAACTACCATCAATACTGTTTTACTTAGCTTCACAACAGATATCCAGGTTTAACTACCACCAATATTGTTTTACTTAGCTTCACAACAGATATCCAGGTTTAACTACCACCTATACTGTTTTACTTAGCTTCACAACAGATATCCAGGTTTAACTACCACCAATACTCTTTTACTTAGCTTCACAACAGATATCCAGGTTTAACTACCACCAATACTGTTTTACTTAGCTTCACAACAGATATCCAGGTTTAACAACCACCAATACTGTTTTTAGCTCCACAATAGATATCCAGGTTTAACTACCACCAATACTGTTTTACTTAGCTTCACAACAGATATCCAGGTTTAACAACCATCAATACTGTTTTACTTAGCTTCACAACAGATATCCAGGTTTAACTACCACCAATACTGTTTTACTTAGCTCCACAACAGATATCCAGGTTTAACAACCACCAATACTGTTTTACTTAGCTTCACAACAGATATCCAGGTTTAACAACCATCAATACTGTTTTACTTAGCTTCACAACAGATATTCAGGTTTAACTACCACCAATACTGTTTTACTTAGCTTCACAACAGATATCCAGGTTTAACAACCATCAATACTGTTTTACTTAGCTTCACAACAGATATCCAGGTTTAACAACCATCAATACTGTTTTACTTAGCTTCACAACAGATATCCAGGTTTAACTACCACCAATACTGTTTTACTTAGCTCCACAACAGATATCCAGGTTTAACAACCACCAATACTGTTTTTAGCTCCACAATAGATATCCAGGTTTAACTACCACCAATACTGTTTTACTTAGCTTCACAACAGATATCCAGGTTTAACTACCACCAATACTGTTTTACTTAGCTTCACAACAGATATCCAGGTTTAACAACCACCAATACTGTTTTACTTAGCTTCACAACAGATATCCAGGTTTAACTACCACCAATACTGTTTTACTTAGCTTCACAACAGATATCCAGGTTTAACAACCACCAATACTGTTTTACTTAGCTCCACAACAGATAGCCAGGTTTAACAACCACCAATACTGTTTTTAGCTCCACAATAGATATCCAGGTTTAACTACCACCAATACTGTTTTACTTAGCTTCACAACAGATATCCAGGTTTAACTACCACCAATACTGTTTTACTTAGCTTCACAACAGATATCCAGGTTTAACAACCACCAATACTGTTTTACTTAGCTTCACAACATATATCCAGGTTTAACAACCACCAATACTGTTTTACTTAGCTTCACAACAGATATCCAGGTTTAACTACCAGCAATACTGTTTTACTTAGCTTCACAACAGATATCCAGGTTTAACAACCACCAATACTGTTTTACTTAGCTTCACAACAGATATCCAGGTTTAACTACCAGCAATACTGTTTTACTTAGCTTCACAACAGATATCCAGGTTTAACTACCACCAATACTGTTTTACTTAGCTTCACAACAGATATCCAGGTTTAACAACCACCAATACTGTTTTACTTAGCTTCACAACAGATATCCAGGTTTAACTACCAGCAATACTGTTTTACTTAGCTTCACAACAGATATCCAGGTTTAACTACCACCAATACTGTTTTACTTAGCTTCACAACAGATATCCAGGTTTAACAACCACCAATACTGTTTTACTTAGCTTCACAACAGATATCCAGGTTTAACTACCAGCAATACTGTTTTACTTAGCTTCACAACAGATATCCAGGTTTAACTACCACCAATACTCTTTTACTTAGCTTCACAACAGATATCCAGGTTTAACTACCACCAATACTGTTTTACTTAGCTTCACAACAGATATCCAGGTTTAACAACCACCAATACTGTTTTACTTAGCTTCACAACAGATATCCAGGTTTAACTACCATCAATACTGTTTTACAATTTAGCTTCACAACAGATATCCAGGTTTAACAACCACCAATACTGTTTTACTTGGCTTCACAACAGATATCCAGGTTTAACAACCACCAATACTGTTTTTAGCTCCACAATAGATATCCAGGTTTAACAACCACCAATACTGTTTTACTTAGCTTCACAACAGATATCCAGGTTTTACAACCACCAATACTGTTTTACTTAGCTTCACAACAGATATCCAGGTTTAACTGCCATCAATACTGTTTTACTTAGCTTCACAACAGATATCCAGGTTTAACTACCACCAATACTGTTTTACTTAGCTTCACAACTGATATCCAGGTTTAACAACCACCAATACTGTTTTACTTAGCTTCACAACAGATATCCAGGTTTAACAACCACCAATACTCTTTTACTTAGCTTCACAACAGATATCCAGGTTTAACTACCAGCAATACTGTTTTACTTAGCTTCACAACAGATATCCAGGTTTAACTACCACCAATACTCTTTTACTTAGCTTCACAACAGATATCCAGGTTTAACAACCACCAATACTGTTTTACTTAGCTTCACAACAGATATCCAGGTTTAACTACCACCAATACTGTTTTACTTAGCTTCACAACAGATATCCAGGTTTAACTACCACCAATACTCTTTTACTTAGCTTCACAACAGATATCCAGGTTTAACAACCACCAATACTGTTTTACTTAGCTTCACAACAGATATCCAGGTTTAACTACCACCAATACTGTTTTACTTAGCTTCACATCAGATATCCAGGTTTAACTACCAGCAATACTGTTTTACTTAGCTTCACAACAGATATCCAGGTTTAACTACCATCAATACTGTTTTACTTAGCTTCACAACAGATATCCAGGTTTAACTACCACCAATATTGTTTTACTTAGCTTCACAACAGATATCCAGGTTTAACTACCACCTATACTGTTTTACTTAGCTTCACAACAGATATCCAGGTTTAACTACCACCAATACTCTTTTACTTAGCTTCACAACAGATATCCAGGTTTAACTACCACCAATACTGTTTTACTTAGCTTCACAACAGATATCCAGGTTTAACAACCACCAATACTGTTTTACTTAGCTTCACAACAGATATCCAGGTTTAACAACCACCAATACTGTTTTTCTTAGCTTCACAACAGATATCCAGATTTAACTACCACCAATACTGTTTTTAGCTCCACAAGATATCCAGGTTTAACAACCACCAATACTGTTTTACATAGCTTCACAACAGATATCCTGGTTTAACTGCCAGCAATACTGTTTTACTTAGCTTCACAACAGATATCCAGGTTTAACTACCACCAATACTGTTTTACTTAGCTTCACAACAGATATCCAGGTTTAACTACCACCAATACTGTTTTACTTAGCTTCACAACAGATATCCAGGTTTAACAACCACCAATACTGTTTTACTTAGCTTCACAACAGATATCCAGGTTTAACTACCATCAATACTGTTTTACAATTTAGCTTCACAACAGATATCCAGGTTTAACAACCACCAATACTGTTTTACTTGGCTTCACAACAGATATCCAGGTTTAACAACCACCAATACTGTTTTTAGCTCCACAATAGATATCCAGGTTTAACAACCACCAATACTGTTTTACTTAGCTTCACAACAGATATCCAGGTTTAACAACCACCAATACTGTTTTACTTAGCTTCACAACAGATATCCAGGTTTAACTGCCATCAATACTGTTTTACTTAGCTTCACAACAGATATCCAGGTTTAACTACCACCAATACTGTCTTACTTAGCTTCACAACTGATATCCAGGTTTAACAACCACCAATACTGTTTTACTTAGCTTCACAACAGATATCCAGGTTTAACAACCACCAATACTCTTTTACTTAGCTTCACAACAGATATCCAGGTTTAACTACCAGCAATACTGTTTTACTTAGCTTCACAACAGATATCCAGGTTTAACTACCACCAATACTCTTTTACTTAGCTTCACAACAGATATCCAGGTTTAACAACCACCAATACTGTTTTACTTAGCTTCACAACAGATATCCAGGTTTAACTACCACCAATACTGTTTTACTTAGCTTCACAACAGATATCCAGGTTTAACTACCACCAATACTCTTTTACTTAGCTTCACAACAGATATCCAGGTTTAACAACCACCAATACTGTTTTACTTAGCTTCACAACAGATATCCAGGTTTAACTACCACCAATACTGTTTTACTTAGCTTCACATCAGATATCCAGGTTTAACTACCAGCAATACTGTTTTACTTAGCTTCACAACAGATATCCAGGTTTAACTACCATCAATACTGTTTTACTTAGCTTCACAACAGATATCCAGGTTTAACTACCACCAATATTGTTTTACTTAGCTTCACAACAGATATCCAGGTTTAACTACCACCTATACTGTTTTACTTAGCTTCACAACAGATATCCAGGTTTAACTACCACCAATACTCTTTTACTTAGCTTCACAACAGATATCCAGGTTTAACTACCACCAATACTCTTTTACTTAGCTTCACAACAGATATCCAGGTTTAACAACCACCAATACTGTTTTACTTAGCTTCACAACAGATATCCAGGTTTAACAACCACCAATACTGTTTTTCTTAGCTTCACAACAGATATCCAGATTTAACTACCACCAATACTGTTTTTAGCTCCACAACAGATATCCAGGTTTAACAACCACCAATACTGTTTTACTTAGCTTCACAACAGATATCCTGGTTTAACTGCCAGCAATACTGTTTTACTTAGCTTCACAACAGATATCCAGGTTTAACTACCAGCAATACTGTTTTACTTAGCTTCACAACAGATATCCAGGTTTAACTACCACCAATACTGTTTTACTTAGCTTCACAACAGATATCCTGGTTTAACTGCCAGCAATACTGTTTTACTTAGCTTCACAACAGATATCCAGGTTTAACTACCACCAATACTGTTTTAATTAGCTTCACAACAGATATCCAGGTTTAACTACCACCAATACTGTTTTTAGCTCCACAACAGATATCCAGGTTTAACAACCACCAATACTGTTTTACTTAGCTTCACAACAGATATCCTGGTTTAACTGCCAGCAATACTGTTTTACTTAGCTTCACAACAGATATCCAGGTTTAACTACCAGCAATACTGTTTTACTTAGCTTCACAACAGATATCCAGGTTTAACTACCACCAATACTGTGTTACTTAGCTTCACAACAGATATCCTGGTTTAACTGCCAGCAATACTGTTTTACTTAGCTTCACAACAGATATCCAGGTTTAACTACCACCAATACTGTTTTACTTAGCTTCACAACAGATATCCAGGTTTAACTACCACCAATACTGTTTTTAGCTTCACAACAGATATCCAGGTTTAACAACCATCAATACTGTTTTACTTAGCTTCACAACAGATATCCAGGTTTAACAACCATCAATACTGTTTTACTTAGCTTCACAACTGATATCCAGGTTTAACTACCACCAATACTGTTTTACTTAGCTTCACAACAGATATCCAGGTTTAACTACCATCAATACTGTTTTTCTTAGCTTCACAACAGATATCCAGGTTTAACTACCATCAATACTGTTTTACTTAGCTTCACAACAGATATCCAGGTTTAACAACCATCAATACTGTTTTACTTAGCTTCACAACTGATATCCAGGTTTAACTACCACCAATACTGTTTTACTTCACAACAGATATCCAGGTTTAACTACCATCAATACTGTTTTACTTAGCTTCACAACAGATATCCAGGTTTAACTACCAGCAATACTCTTTTACTTAGCTTCACAACAGATATCCAGGTTTAACTACCATCAATACTGTTTTACTTAGCTTCACAACAGATATCCAGGTTTAACTACCAGCAATACTCTTTTACTTAGCTTCACAGCAGATATCCAGGTTTAACAACCCCCAATACTGTTTTACTTAGCTTCACAACTGATATCCAGGTTTAACTACCACCAATACTGTTTTACTTAGCTTCACAACAGATATCCTGGTTTAACTACCATCAATACTGTTTGACTTAGCTTCACAACAGATATCCAGGTTTAACTACCAGCAATACTGTTTTACTTAGCTTCACAACAGATATCCAGGTTTAACTACCACCAATACTGTTTTACTTAGCTTCACAACAGATATCCAGGTTTAACTACCACCAATACTGTTTTTAGCTTCACAACAGATATCCAGGTTTAACTACCACCAATACTGTTTTTAGCTTCACAACAGATATCCTGGTTTAACTACCAGCAATACTGTTTTACTTAGCTTCACAACAGATATCCAGGTTTAACTACCACCAATACTGTTTTACTTAGCTTCACAACAGATATCCAGGTTTAACTACCACCAATACTGTTTTTAGCTTCACAACAGATATCCAGGTTTAACTACCACCAATACTGTTTTTAGCTTCACAACAGATATCCTGGTTTAACTACCAGCAATACTCTTTTACTTAGCTTCACAACAGATATCCAGGTTTAACTACCAGCAATACTGTGTTACTTAGCTTCACAACAGATATCCAGGTTTAACAACCACCAATACTCTTTTACTTAGCTTCACAACAGATATCCAAGTTTAACTACACCAATACTGTTTTACTTAGCTTCACAACAGATATCCAGGTTTAACAACCAGCAATACGGTTTTACTTAGCTTCACAACAGATATCCAGGTCTAACTACCAGCAATACTGTTTGACTTAGCTTCACAACAGATATCCAGGTTTAACTACCACCAATACTGTTTTACTTAGCTTCACAACAGATATCCAGGTTTAACAACCACCAATACTGTTTTACTTAGCTTCACAACAGATATCCAGGTTTAACTACCACCAATACTGTTTTACATAGCTTCACAACAGATATCCAGGTTTAACTACCACCAATACTGTTTTACTTAGCTTCACAACAGATATCCAGGTTTAACTACCAGCAATACTGTTTTACTTAGCTTCACAACAGATAACCAGGTTTAACAACCACCAATACTGTTTTTAGCTTCACAACAGATATCCAGGTTTAACAACCACCAATACTGTTTGACTTAGCTTCACAACAGATATCCAGGTTTAACAACCACCAATACTGTTTGACTTAGCTTCACAACAGATATCCAGGTTTAACTACCAGCAATACTGTTTTACTTAGCTTCACAACAGATATCCAGGTTTAACTACCATCAATACTGTTTTTAGCTTCACAACAGATATCCAGGTTTAACAACCACCAATACTGTTTTACTTAGCTTCACAATAGATATCCAGGTTTAACAACCACCAATACTGTTTTACTTAGCTTCACAACAGATATCCAGGTTTAACTACCACCAATACTGTTTTACTTAGTTTCACAACAGATATCCAGGTTTAACAACCATCAATACTGTTTTTAGCTTCACAACAGATATCCAGGTTTAACTACCACCAATACTCTTTTACTTAGCTTCACAACAGATATCCAGGTTTAACAACCACCAATACTGTTTTTAGCTTCACAACAGATATCCAGGTTTAACTACCATCAATACTGTTTTTAGCTTCACAACAGATATCCAGGTTTAACAACCACCAATACTGTTTTACTTAGCTTCACAATAGATATCCAGGTTTAACAACCACCAATACTGTTTTACTTAGCTTCACAACAGATATCCAGGTTTAACAACCACCAATACTGTTTTACTTAGCTTGACAACAGATATCCAGGTTTAACTACCACCAATACTGTTTTTCTTAGCTTCACAACAGATATCCAGGTTTAACAACCATCAATACTGTTTTTAGCTTCACAACAGATATCCAGGTTTAACTACCACCAATACTCTTTTACTTAGCTTCACAACAGATATCCAGGTTTAACAACCACCAATACTGTTTTTAGCTTCACAACAGATATCCAGGTTTAACTACCATCAATACTGTTTTACTTAGCTTCACAACAGATATCCAGGTTTAACAACCACCAATACTGTTTTACTTAGCTTCACAACAGATATCCAGGTTTAACAACCACCAATACTGTTTTACTTAGCTTCACAATAGATATCCAGGTTTAACAACCACCAATACTGTTTTACTTAGCTTCACTACAGATATCCAGGTTTAACAACCACCAATACTCTTTTACTTAGCTTCACAACAGATATCCAGGTTTAACAACCACCAATACTGTTTTACTTAGCTTCACAACAGATATCCAGGTTTAACAACCACCAATACTGTTTTACTTAGCTTCACAACAGATATCCAGGTTTAACTACCACCAATACTGTTTTACTTAGCTTCACAACAGATATCCAGGTTTAACTACCACCAATACTGTTTTACTTAGCTTCACAACAGATATCCAGGTTTAACTACCACCAATACTGTTTTACTTAGCTTCACAACAGATATCCAGGTTTAACTACCACCAATACTGTTTTACTTAGCTTCACAACAGATATCCAGGTTTAACAACCACCAATACTGTTTTACTTAGCTTCACAACAGATATCCAGGTTTAACTACCATCAATACTGTTTTACTTAGCTTCACAACAGATATCCAGGTTTAACAACCACCAATACTGTTTTACTTAGCTTCACAACAGATATCCAGGTTTAACTACCAGCAATACTGTTTTACTTAGCTTCATAACAGATATCCAGGTTTAACTACCAGCAATACTGTTTTACTTAGCTTCACAACAGATATCCAGGTTTAACTACCAGCAATACTGTTTTACTTAGATTCACAACAGATATCCAGGTTTAACTACCAGCAATACTGTTTTACTTAGCTTCACAACAGATATCCAGGTTTAACAATCAGCAATACTGTTTTACTTAGCTTCACAACAGATATCCAGGTTTAACTACCACCAATACTGTTTTACTTAGCTTCACAATAGATATCCAGGTTTAACAACCAGCAATACTGTTTTACTTAGCTTCACAACAGATATCCAGGTTTAACAACCAGCAATACTGTTTTACTTAGCTTCACAACAGATATCCAGGTTTAACAACCAGCAATACTGTTTTACTTAGCTTCACAACAGATATCCAGGTTTAACAACCACCAATACTGTTTTTAGCTTCACAATAGATATCCAGGTTTAACTACCATCAATACTGTTTTACTTAGCTTCACAACAGATATCCAGGTTTAACAACCACCAATACTGTTTTACTTAGCTTCACAACAGATATCCAGGTTTAACTACCACCAATACTGTTTTACTTAGCTTCACAATAGATATCCAGGTCTAACTACCAGCAATACTGTTTTACTTAGCTTCACAACAGATATCCAGGTTTAACAACCACCAATACTGTTTTACTTAGCTTCACAATAGATATCCAGGTTTAACAACCACCAATACTCTTTTACTTAGCTTCACAACAGATATCCAGGTTTAACAACCACCAATACTGTTTTACTTAGCTTCACAACAGATATCCAGGTTTAACAACCACCAATACTGTTTTACTTAGCTTCACAACAGATATCCAGGTTTAACAACCACCAATACTGTTTTACTTAGCTTCACAACAGATATCCAGGTTTAACTACCACCAATACTGTTTTACTTAGCTTCACAACAGATATCCAGGTTTAACTACCACCAATACTGTTTTACTTAGCTTCACAACAGATATCCAGGTTTAACTACCACCAATACTGTTTTACTTAGCTTCACAACAGATATCCAGGTTTAACTACCACCAATACTGTTTTACTTAGCTTCACAACAGATATCCAGGTTTAACAACCACCAATACTGTTTTACTTAGCTTCACAACAGATATCCAGGTTTAACTACCATCAATACTGTTTTACTTAGCTTCACAACAGATATCCAGGTTTAACAACCACCAATACTGTTTTACTTAGCTTCACAACAGATATCCAGGTTTAACAACCACCAATACTGTTTTACTTAGCTTCACAACAGATATCCATGTTTAACAACCACCAATACTGTTTTACTTAGCTTCACAACAGATATCCAGGTTTAACAACCACCAATACTGTTTTACTTAGCTTCACAACAGATATCCAGGTTTAACTACCAGCAATACTGTTTTACTTAGCTTCACAACAGATATCCAGGTTTAACTACCAGCAATACTGTTTTACTTAGCTTCACAACAGATATCCAGGTTTAACTACCAGCAATACTGTTTTACTTAGATTCACAACAGATATCCAGGTTTAACTACCAGCAATACTGTTTTACTTAGCTTCACAACAGATATCCAGGTTTAACAACCAGCAATACTGTTTTACTTAGCTTCACAACAGATATCCAGGTTTAACTACCACCAATACTGTTTTACTTAGCTTCACAATAGATATCCAGGTTTAACAACCAGCAATACTGTTTTACTTAGCTTCACAACAGATATCCAGTTTTAACAACCAGCAATACTGTTTTACTTAGCTTCACAACAGATATCCAGGTTTAACAACCACCAATACTGTTTTACTTAGCTTCACAACAGATATCCAGGTTTAACAACCACCAATACTGTTTTACTTAGCTTGACAACAGATATCCAGGTTTAACTACCACCAATACTGTTTTTCTTAGCTTCACAACAGATATCCAGGTTTAACAACCATCAATACTGTTTTTAGCTTCACAACAGATATCCAGGTTTAACTACCACCAATACTCTTTTACTTAGCTTCACAACAGATATCCAGGTTTAACAACCACCAATACTGTTTTTAGCTTCACAACAGATATCCAGGTTTAACTACCATCAATACTGTTTTACTTAGCTTCACAACAGATATCCAGGTTTAACAACCACCAATACTGTTTTACTTAGCTTCACAACAGATATCCAGGTTTAACAACCACCAATACTGTTTTACTTAGCTTCACAATAGATATCCAGGTTTAACAACCACCAATACTGTTTTACTTAGCTTCACAACAGATATCCAGGTTTAACAACCACCAATACTGTTTTACTTAGCTTCACAACAGATATCCAGGTTTAACAACCACCAATACTGTTTTACTTAGCTTCACAACAGATATCCAGGTTTAACAACCACCAATACTGTTTTACTTAGCTTCACAACAGATATCCAGGTTTAACTACCACCAATACTGTTTTACTTAGCTTCACAACAGATATCCAGGTTTAACTACCACCAATACTGTTTTACTTAGCTTCACAACAGATATCCAGGTTTAACTACCACCAATACTGTTTTACTTAGCTTCACAACAGATATCCAGGTTTAACTACCACCAATACTGTTTTACTTAGCTTCACAACAGATATCCAGGTTTAACAACCACCAATACTGTTTTACTTAGCTTCACAACAGATATCCAGGTTTAACTACCATCAATACTGTTTTACTTAGCTTCACAACAGATATCCAGGTTTAACAACCACCAATACTGTTTTACTTAGCTTCACAACAGATATCCAGGTTTAACAACCACCAATACTGTTTTACTTAGCTTCACAACAGATATCCATGTTTAACAACCACCAATACTGTTTTACTTAGCTTCACAACAGATATCCAGGTTTAACAACCACCAATACTGTTTTACTTAGCTTCACAACAGATATCCAGGTTTAACTACCGGCAATACTAATACTGTTTTACTTAGCTTCACAACAGATATCCAGGTTTAACTACCAGCAATACTGTTTTACTTAGATTCACAACAGATATCCAGGTTTAACTACCAGCAATACTGTTTTACTTAGCTTCACAACAGATATCCAGGTTTAACAACCAGCAATACTGTTTTACTTAGCTTCACAACAGATATCCAGGTTTAACTACCACCAATACTGTTTTACTTAGCTTCACAATAGATATCCAGGTTTAACAACCAGCAATACTGTTTTACTTAGCTTCACAACAGATATCCAGGTTTAACAACCAGCAATACTGTTTTACTTAGCTTCACAACAGATATCCAGGTTTAACAACCAGCAATACTGTTTTACTTAGCTTCACAACAGATATCCAGGTTTAACAACCACCAATACTGTTTTTAGCTTCACAATAGATATCCAGGTTTAACTACCATCAATACTGTTTTACTTAGCTTCACAATAGATATCCAGGTTTAACAACCACCAATACTGTTTTACTTAGCTTCACAACAGATATCCAGGTTTAACTACCACCAATACTGTTTTACTTAGCTTCACAATAGATATCCAGGTCTAACTACCACCAATACTGTTTTACTTAGCTTCACAACAGATATCCAGGTTTAACAACCACCAATACTGTTTTACTTAGCTTCACAATAGATATCCAGGTTTAGCAACCACCAATACTCTTTTACTTAGCTTCACAACAGATATCCAGGTTTAACAACCACCAATACTGTTTTACTTAGCTTCACAACATATATCCAGGTTTAACAACCACCAATACTGTTTTACTTAGCTTCACAACAGATATCCAGGTTTAACAACCACCAATACTGTTTTACTTAGCTTCACAACAGATATCCAGGTTTAACTACCACCAATACTGTTTTACTTAGCTTCACAACAGATATCCAGGTTTAACTACCACCAATACTGTTTTACTTAGCTTCACAACAGATATCCAGGTTTAACTACCACCAATACTGTTTTACTTAGCTTCACAACAGATATCCAGGTTTAACTACCACCAATACTGTTTTACTTAGCTTCACAACAGATATCCAGGTTTAACAACCACCAATACTGTTTTACTTAGCTTCACAACAGATATCCAGGTTTAACAACCACCAATACTGTTTTACTTAGCTTCACAACAGATATCCATGTTTAACAACCACCAATACTGTTTTACTTAGCTTCACAACAGATATCCAGGTTTAACAACCACCAATACTGTTTTACTTAGCTTCACAACAGATATCCAGGTTTAACTACCAGCAATACTGTTTTACTTAGCTTCACAACAGATATCCAGGTTTAACTACCAGCAATACTGTTTTACTTAGCTTCACAACAGATATCCAGGTTTAACTACCAGCAATACTGTTTTACTTAGATTCACAACAGATATCCAGGTTTAACTACCAGCAATACTGTTTTACTTAGCTTCACAACGGATATCCAGGTTTAACAACCAGCAATACTGTTTTACTTAGCTTCACAACAGATATCCAGGTTTAACTACCACCAATACTGTTTTACTTAGCTTCACAATAGATATCCAGGTTTAACAACCAGCAATACTGTTTTACTTAGCTTCACAACAGATATCCTGGTTTAACAACCAGCAATACTGTTTTACTTAGCTTCACAACAGATATCCAGGTTTAACAACCAGCAATACTGTTTTACTTAGCTTCACAACAGATATCCAGGTTTAACAACCACCAATACTGTTTTTAGCTTCACAATAGATATCCAGGTTTAACTACCATCAATACTGTTTTACTTAGCTTCACAACAGATATCCAGGTTTAACAACCAGCAATACTGTTTTACTTAGCTTCACAACAGATATCCAGGTTTAACAACCACCAATACTGTTTTTAGCTTCACAATAGATATCCAGGTTTAACTACCATCAATACTGTTTTACTTAGCTTCACAACAGATATCCAGGTTTAACAACCACCACTACTGTTTTACTTAGCTTCACAACAGATATCCAGGTTTAACAACCACCAATACTGTTTTTAGCTTCACAATAGATATCCAGGTTTAACTACCATCAATACTGTTTTACTTAGCTTCACAACAGATATCCAGGTTTAACAACCACCAATACTGTTTTACTTAGCTTCACAATAGATATCCAGGTTTAACAACCACCAATACTCTTTTACTTAGCTTCACAACAGATATCCAGGTTTAACAACCACCAATACTCTTTTACTTAGCTTCACAATAGATATCCAGGTTTAACAACCATCTCCTGCATCAGTACAGGCGCTTGGCCTTGTGGTACGGTTGTTGGGTTTATAATCATAATGTTGTTGGGTTTATAATCATAATCTTGGGCTGGATTGCGTGTTGTGTTCTTGAACAAAACACTTCATTTCACGTTGCTTCAGTATACTCAGCTGAAAATGAGTACTAGCAATAGGTGGGGGTTTAACCCTGCAATGGACTGGTGTCCTATCCAGGAGGGAGTCTTGTACTCCCAGTCACTTCACACGGGATAAGTACCAGTCTAACGAGCCTCCTGGCTTGAGAGAGACCTGCATCCACACCACAACCACCACTAGCAAGACATGGTCACATGACATGACAGCCTGTCTAACTGATGCAAGCATGGAAAATAGGCATTAGATGATGATGATGATGCTGAAGATGATGATGTCAATGACGATGATAGCAATGGCGAAATGTGGTGATGATGGTGACAATGGTGCTGATGATGTTAGCGATGAGGATGATGATCATGATCATGATAGCGATAGCGATGGTGACGAAGATGGTGACAATGATGATGATGATGATGACGATGATGGTGACAATGATGGTGATGACGATGATGATGGTGACAATGATGGTGATGGCGATGATGATGGTGACAATGATGGTGATGATGACGACGACGACGACGACGATGGTGGTGGTGACAAAAATAATGATGATATAGTAATTAGCAATCAGCTAACTAATTAGAACTATCATACATAAATGATAGTTCTAATAGTTACTGATTTGGTCTTTAACAGCCTGTCTAACACATGCTAGTGTATATACATGGTAACACAATAAAGATGACAGGATAGTGTATGATTATACACACCTGTCTGCATGTGTGTATGTGTGCAGGCAGGGCTGGCCTTGTATCTGTGGATCTGTATGTTTTACGTTCTATGCCCTCGTAACATATATTTCTATATCTATACATCTGTATATGCAGTTATTACATGCTAAACGTCTACAAGTTTGACTTTAATGGCTTGTTCTTAGAAGTAGCCATGCTCTGTCTGTAATTATTCTCACTTTATAGTATATATTATATGAAGTATTGTGAAATATGTGGTTAAGATTGTTTGGGGAATGTGAGTACAATGCAAGCTTGAAATATAGAAGTAAAAACTAAAATAAAGTAAAACTCTTTTATTTCTAACTTGCATTGGACTGGCATTCCCTTAACCCTTTAGCATTCACATTGCTCTATATTTACTATTGTATTTTCATGGTAAAGGCTTTACCTCGCATAATTATCTCACATAATTTTGAAAGTATTTATTGTGAGAACAATACCTTAACATCAGTTTAAGTGACTAGTTACAGCCAGTTTCAATGAGAAAAAGGTAGAGAATTCTGGCCGGTTTTGGCCGGTTTGAACATTAAAGGGCTAAACAATCATAATTTGACTGTCAAAGCCAGAACAATGAACTGGCAGAGTTAGGATGCTAGAATGAATGCTTTACAGAATTTGATCTGGTTCTCTGCCCTCTTGAATTCATAAACCACTGAAGTCAACTCTGGACTCTCACCATTTTTTCATGAGCATTAACAGAAAAAAGTACCAATCCAGTACTAGAACTCATTCTCTCTTTCCCTCTTTCTCCTCTCTCCCACTCTTTTTCCCTCTCTTTCCCTCTCTATCTCCCCTCTCCCACTCTCTATCTCCTCTCTCCCACTCTCTCACCCACTCTCTCTCCTCTCTCCCACTCTCTCACCCACTCTCTCTCCTCTCTCCCACTCTCTCACCCACTCTCTCTCCCTCTCTCTATATCCTCTCTCCCTCCCTCCCCCTCTCCCTCTCTCCCACTCTCTCCTTTCTCTCTGGAAGTAATCAGTTGTGTTCAGTTTTAGAGAATGTCCCATTTAAATGGATAGTAAAGGTCAATGGACTGTGAAACCTGCAGGTAAATGTGTGTAGTGCTACTAGTTAACAATAGTTAACTACATCTCAAAGATAAAACACAAAATACTAAACAAAATCATCTTGAAATCACATTGTTGAAAAATACCACAAATCAGGGAATTCCCTTTAGGATTTAAACTGGCCAAATCCATTCAGAATTCTCTCACCTCTTTCTGTTCAAACCAGCTATAACCAGCTGCTCATACTGATGGTAAGGTATTGTTCTCAAAATAAATACCAAAATCTCAGATTCAATATTATGTGAGATACAGCCTTTACTATAAAAATACAATAGTAAATATAGAGTAATGTAAATGCTAAGGGGTTGAAATGTTAGCTGTGTCTGGCCAGAATTCGCTCACTTTTTCTGTTCAAACCGGCTGTAACTGGCTGCTCTTACCGACGTTATGGTATTGTTCTCGAAATAATTGTTTCTACTTTTGCCACAAGGCCAGCAATTACCCCAGTGCATTACTGGTACTTTATTTTATCGACCCCATAAGGATGAAAGGCAAAGTTAATCTTGGCGGGATTTGAACTCGGAATGGAAAGGGCCGTAACTCTATGCGTCAAAGCATGGCATCCGACTCTCTACCGATACTGCCTTTACCGCGAAAACACCATAATGTGTTTTTTAACCAGTCCTTTTAAAGCATCGTCTGCAGCCCATGAGCTGCATTCAACCCATGTCTTTCTGAATGGCACACCTAATTTCATGGCTCACCTTATGATGTGCCACATCCTATGTGACCCACTACTGGAAAACTGTTGCCCATGACTGTATTAAACAATATAAACTTAGGTTTCATCTAGTTTGAATCAATTAAAACCATTTAGGTTAGCACCTTTAGCTGTTGTTAACTGGAAATTAACCACATATTCAAACATTTTTAACTGGAAGTATTTTGAAGTGTAAAATAGGAAACAAAATCCCCAAAACATAGTAATAAATAAAATATTTATTAGATTAAATTAATTTAAAAATGGAAATAATAATATTTGTTAGAGTGAGAACCAGGCATGAGTTTCTGTATTTATCTCAGTTTTTCTTTTGTTACAATTACTTTCAAGAAGCTAAACATTTAATTAAAAGTAGTAATGTATATAGATAACGAACTTTGGAATATGCAAATTGCTATTGTTATTGTTGTTATTATTTGTAGTAGTAGTAGTAGTAGTAGTGGTGGTGGTGGTGGTGGTGGTAGTAAAAAGGTAAAATATATATATAATACTTGTGATAATAATTATATATGTATGTATAGATATGTCTGTATATACACACACACATAAATTCATACTCACACACACACACACATATATATATACACACACATACATACACTCATTCATATGTACGTACGTACATACATACACATTCACACACACACACACGCACACACACACTTGTGTGTGAGTGTATATTTTACATATAATTCTAAGCAATTATAATTTCCTCTTAAAATTGAAATATAGAATTCCTATTAAGTCATAGAATATGTTCTTAAGTTAACAATAACGTATGTCTCCTAGGTTTAAATGGTGAAGAATGCTGACATGTTAGAGAATACCCTTGAGGTGGTACAGTAAATTGAATTTAACTATTGTTATTCCTTGCATATATATATGTATATATATATATATGTATATATATATATATATACATATATATATAATAATAATGAAATTATTGTGTAAAGTGCTCAGGTGCACTACAACTCGTCTAAGGTGTATGTATAGTACATAGAATAATAGACAAATGTCAGGGAAGTACATGTGTGTATGTGTTAGCTGTAGTGTTGGCGGATATCGGGAAGCATGGAGGCTTTAAAGGATGCAGTGTCTCGACAGCTAACAACTGATGCAGGTAGTTTGTTCCATGCTTCAGCAACTCTGAGCGTGAAAAAATGTTTCCGAAAGTACACCAACATACACTGTTGTTATTCATTACATAAATATGTGTGTGTGTGTATGTATGTATGTTTATATATATATATATATATATATATATATACTTGTTTACGTGTGTATGTATGTTTATATATATATATATATACTTGTTTACGTGTGTATGTATGTTTATATATATATATATATTTTTTTTTTTTCATTTTTTTTTTCATTTCCATTTTACGTCCACTTTTTCCCTGCTTGTTTACGTGTGTATGTATGTTTATATATATATACATATTTATGTGTATCTATATATATATATACATATTTATGTGTATCATATATATATATATATAAGGATTAGAATACTGGAGCGTGTTTGAGTCAAACACCCTCTCTCTTGTTGTTTTGATTGCCCTGATGAGTCCTTAATAGGACGAAACATTGTCGGCTAATAAAAACTTTTGATGTATTAAAGGATTCTTTGTTTTACTCTCTTAATATATATATATATATATATATATATATATATAATGAGCATGGTTATGTATGTTATCTATGTGCATGTATATATATATATATATATATATATATCTATATGTGTGTGTGTATGTAGATGTGTGTGTGTGTATATATGTATATGTATATATATGTATGTGTGTGTGTATATATATATATACATCTATGTGTATATATATACCTGTATGTGTGTGTGTATATATATATATATATATATATATATATATTCATGTATGTGTTTAAATATACATGTATGTATGTATATATACATGTATGTGTGTGTATATATATACAAGTATGTGTGTGTTTATATATATACATGTATGTGTGTGTATATATATATACATGTATGTGTGTGTATATATATATACATGTATGTGTGTGTATATATATATATACATGTGTGTGTGTATATATATATATATATATATATATATATACATGTGTGTGTGTATATATATATACATGTGTGTGTGTATATATATATATATATATATATATATATACGTGTATGTGTGTTTATATAGATATATATATGTATGCGTGTATATATATATACATGTATGCATGAATATATATATACATGTATGCATGAATATATATATACATGTATGCATGTATATATATATACATGTATGCGTGTATATATATATACATGTCATCATCATCATCATCATCATCACCGTTTTACGTCCGTTCTTCCACGCTAGCATGGGTTAGACGGGTTGTCCTGTTGTGGGCAGTGTCTGGTCGGCTGACCATGCCTTGCTCATACAGGAACTGATCTGGCTTGATTTCTACAGCTGGATGCCCTTCCTAACACCAACCTCATTTACAGTGAGTGCTGGGTGCTTTTTCGTGGCGCCTACACGTCCACTTTACAGTGTGGGCTGGGTGCTGTTTTGCCGTGGCACCTCCACGACCACCTTGCGGTGGGGGGGGGGGGGGCATATCGTTTATATGCTTCAGCATGTACCCATGGGAGGTCGGGTACCCTGTATTACTGCGTGACGCCAGAAGTCACGGTCGTGTGTCATTGACTTTGAGAGGTGTAGTTGGGTAAGGTCGGCTTTTATCACCTCATCCCAAGTCATCTTGGGTCTCCCCACTCCGCGGTTTCCATCAACTTCTAGTGCTCTGCACCTTTTTATGCAGCTGTCATCCTTCATACGCATCACATGTCCATACCAGCGTAACCGCCTCTCCTGCACGCAGCATTTGATTCCTCTTATGCTCAGTCTCTCTCTCAATTCATTTATGCTTTGTCGTTCACGTATATTACTGTTACACATCCATCGGAGCATGCAGGCTTCGTTTCTCTCTAATCTACGTAAGTCTTCCACCTTCAGCGCCCAGGTCTCACTACCATGCAACATCGCTGTTCGGATACACGCATCATACAGTCTGCCTTTCATTCTGAGGGAGAAGCCTTTTGCAGCTAGCAGTGGTAGTAGTTCCCTAAACTTCTTCCATCCCGTTCTTACCCTAGTTATTGTACTTTCTGAGCACCCACCTCCGTTGCTAATTCGGTCACCTAGGTAGCAGAAGCTGTCTACTGTTTCTACAGGGCCCTCCCAGAGATTGGTGGTACTTGTTTCCTGTGGCTGTTTGCTTGCTGTTTCAGCACAGCTGCTGCATGTGAATCCTACATTCTTAATTAAGCTTCCTGAGATCCCGCTACATCTCTTGTGTACCCATTGTTTGCATTTGGGGCAAAGAATGGAGTTCCTACCTACACCTTTCCTACATACTGAGCAAGGCCATTTCCCTGAGGGGATCTGGGTTCTGTTTTCTCGTCTACTTATAAGGACCTTAGTCTTTGTCATGTTGACTTTGAGGCCCTTTCTCTCTAGTCCCTGCTTCCAGGTTTGGAATTTATTCTCTAGTTCTACCATAGATTCAGCTATGAGTGCGAGGTCATCAGCATACAGGAGTTCCCATGGGCATCCGGTCTTAAACTCCTCCGTTATTGCCTGCAGGACTATGATGAACAGGAGAGGGCTAAGAACAGAGCCCTGGTGGACCCCAACCTGTACGCTAAATTCCTCGCTATACTCATTGCCAATCCTAACTTTGCTGACTGCTCCCCTATACATGGCTTGTACCGCTTTCACAAGCCATTCATCTACTCCTAGTTTTCTAAGAGCCCACCAGATTACTGCACGTGGAACTCTGTCAAAGGCTTTCTCAAGGTCGACAAATGCCAAGTAGAGTGGCTTACTTTTAGCTAGGTACTTTTCCTGTAATTGCCTCACAAGGAAGAGCGCATCAGTGGTGCCTTTCCCTGGAACAAACCCAAATTGCATCTCGTCTATATTCACCCGGTCCCTAATCAGCTGTGCTATAACTCTTTCTGTTACTTTCATGACCTGGTCCATCAACTTTATACCTCTATAGTTTCCTCTATCTAGTGCATCGCCTTTACCTTTGTAGCAGTTGACAATGATGCTACTGCACCAATCTTTTGGTATGGCCCCCTCTAGTATTACCTGGTTAACGATACGTGTGGTTATAGTGTGACCTACAGACCCAGATGCCTTCAGCATCTCGGCAGCTATACCCGATGGACCGGTTGCCTTCCCTATCTTCATATCTCTGATTGCCTTACTTACTACGCTGCCGCTGACTTGTACTGCTGGTCCCTCTATAGGGTCTACGTGGGGTAGGGTCTCTTCTTCCCATGCATTCTCCTCATTTAGTAATCTATCATAATGACTCTTCCATGCATCTTTCTTCTCAGCACTTGTGAGGGCAAGCTCACCTTTATCATTCCGGATACACTTCTCTCCAATGACATCACAACTATCTCTGACACACTGCCTCGCAATCTTGAATACCTCCTGTTTCTGGTCCTCACGTTGTAAAACATGCTTGAATTTTCTATCCTCTGCTTCCCTCCTAGCTAAGTATACTTGTCGCCTAGCTTCCCTCTTGGTCTCTATGTAATGTACCCTGCTCCCCCCGTTCTTCCATTCTTTCCATGCCTGTCTCTTGGCCTTGACTGCTTCATCTACCTTATTGTTCCACCACCAAGTCACTCTCCTCCTGCTTGAGGTCTTACTCCAGCCACAAACCTCATCCGTCGCCTCTAGTAAGTTATTTTTTAGGAACTCCCAGTTCTCTTCTACGTTAAATGTCTCTATCTGTTCTTCTTTACTGTCGTAGGCGTTGAGTAAAATATCTTTAAATCTGTTACTGGTTGAGGGGACTTTCAGCTTCCAGATCTTTCTTCTCCAGGTTGGCCTCTGTTTCAGGGCTCGTCTAGTTCTGACCGTGAGGTCGCTGACAACTAAGCTATGTTGGGATGTACATTCCTCACTAGGGAAGGCTTTTGTGTTTACGACCGTCCATCTGTCACGTCCTCTGATGAGGATAAAATCTAACTGACTAGAGTGCTCCCCTGATCTATAGGTGATCAGGTGGTTGTCGGGTTTTTTAAAGTTTGTGTTACATATCGACATGTCATTGGCGTCGCAGAATTCTAGAAGTCTGAATCCTTCCTCATTCCTTGTGCCAACTCCATGGCCTCCATGTACTCTATCGAAGCCGTCGCAGTGTTTACCTACGTGTCCGTTAAAATCTCCTGCAATGATTAGGAAGTCCTTGTCGTCTGTTAGAGCAGTAGTGTGTATTAGGGACTCGTAAAACCTATCCTTAAGTTCGTCTGGCAGCCCCGATTGGGGTGCGTAAGCTGATATTATTGTGGTAATTGTCTTATTCAGGACTAGTCTGAGTTTAATGATTCTTGCATTTACCCTGTACACTGAGATTACTTTATCTACCCACTTGTCAGCTAATAGTATACCTACACCACCCATCCCATCGTCATTTCCCACCCAGAAAAATTTGTAGCACTGGCTTTTTCCTACAAGGACTCTAGCAGACCCTCCTCTCCATCTAGTCTCTTGCACACAGCATACATCAACTTCCTTTCGCTCTAGCATTTCTACGATTTCTCCTGCTCTTCCTTTCATTGAGCCTACATTGATGGTACCAACTCGGAGTTTTGGGCATTTGTCGACACTCGTAGGGGAGGGTCTCTGGGTTGGCGCTTCACGTGGGTGCTTGGTAGCTCGCAGATTCATATTTCATCTATTGATTCAGAGTTGCTCGTGTATTCCCAGCTCATCCATCCCTAATGTATGTGTGTATATATATATATACATGTGTGTGTATATATATATACATGTGTGTATATATATATATACATGTATGTGTGTATATATATATACATGTATGTGTGTATATATATATACATGTATGTGTGTATATATATATACATGTATGTGTGTATATATATATACATGTATGTGTGTATATATATATACATGTATGTGTGTATATATATATACATGTATGTGTGTATATATATATACATGTATGTGTATATATATATATACATGTATGTGTATATATATATATACATGTATGTGTGTATATATATATACATGTATGTGTGTATATATATATACATGTATGTGTGTATATATATATACATGTATGTGTGTATATATATATACATGTATGTGTATATATATATATATATACATGTATGTGTGTATATATATATATACATGTATGTGTGTATATATATATATATATACATGTATGTGTGTATATATATATATACATGTATGTGTGTGTATATATATATATATACATGTATGCGTGTATATATATATATATATATATATATACATGTATGTGTATATATATATATATATACATGTATGTGTATATATATATATATATACATGTATGTGTATATATATATATATATACATGTATATATATATATATATATATATATACATGTATATATATATATATATACATGTATATATATATATATATATATATATACATGTATATATATATATATATATATACATGTATGTGTATATATATATATATATACATGTATGTGTGTGTATGTAGCAAAGTTAGAAACAGGTTAATTCACATTTGGAGGTTACCATATATCAGTAGATTTAATTTTAAACATGTTTTTCGTTAAATCATTTGGTGACATTCATTAGATGATAGGTGTAGAATTGGCAGAGCTTTTAGATCCTTCGATAGAATGCTTTGTGGCATTCCTGTGGGTTCCCTTTACTTTCTTCAAAACCCACGGAGGTTAAATTTGTCTTTCATCTTTTCAAGGTCAATATGTACCAGCCCGCTACTGGGGTCAATTCTTCCTCTATATCTCTTTCTCATTTCCTCTCTACCACTGTCCCTATTTCCTTGAAAGAAATCAGCAGTGTTCCAACCTGGAGATATGTTGTACTCTGCCAGGTTTAAAGTGTACAAGACACACAAGGAATTATGTGTCCAAACACAGAAAGAAAGCTATGCAATAGAACTGAAGTTGAAATAAAGCTGAAGCCAGGAGTTTGGGAGGTGAGATCCTAAGTTGTCGGTTGGAAAGTGTGTTTCTGGCTTTGTAATATATTTCTAATCATTATATAGTCCAGTGGTTCCCAAAGTGGGTTCCGCAAATATGTGCAGGGGGCTCCGTGAAAAAAGGTAGAGGAGTATATTTATATTACGACCATATAACAGTATTGGACTTTGGGGTCCCCTAAAAGGTTCTGAGCCAAACAGGTTCCAAGTTTGAAAAAGTTTTGGAAACCCTGATAGAGTCTGGCATAATAGATAATCCATAATCCAATGTGTGCCAGAAAACGTTGAGTGCTGGAAAATTGGTGTTGGGTTTGTATTTTATCAGCCCCAAAATAAGCACCTGGCTCAGTGGATTTACAATCATGATGTGACAAGTTCAATTCCTAGACCAGGTAATGTTACTAATGTACCAATGTTACCAACCATATTACTCTCTATATACAGGGTGAGTCAAAATTATGTTAACACTTTTCTCGATCAAACATTTCCAAATTGTTGGATAGGTCATGGTGGACCATTGGGATGGCCTGCACACTCCCCTGATCTGACACCCTGTGACTTCTGGTTATGGGGCATGGTAAAGGAGCGTGTGTATAGCAAAAAAGTTAGAGACATCGATGAACTCAAGGACAGAATACAAGGTGTCATATCAAGTATTTCCCGCCAAATGTGTGTCAAGGCACTAAATTGTGCTGTTGATCGCTGGTTTTTGTGTATTGATCATGCTGGTGACCAGGTTGATGCTGTTCAGTAAAGTCTGAATAAATGATTTCTCCCATACTAGTGTTAACATAATTTTGACTCGCTCTGTATTATTGTATTTTCCTGGGAAAGACTATAATACAGGGATTTTGATATCACTTATTTTGAGAACAATACCTTAACATCACTATGAGTGGCCAGTTATGGCTGGTTTGAACAGAAAGAGATAAGAGAATTCTGGCCAGATATGGCCAGTTTAAATGCTAAAGGGTTAAACAAGGCACTTTATTATATGTTACACATTCTACCATGAGTTGCAACTGGTAGATAGTATCAACAATGGAAAAACCAATTGAAATATTGTTTCTAATGATGTCCAATACACTCAGTGTTTGAGACTTTGAGAAAAACACTATCTATCTCCCTCTGTGTTTTTTTCTCTCTCTATCTATCTCTCTCTGTTTTTTCTTTACATGAATTTCTTCTCTCTCTCTATCTATCTCTCTATATCTATCTCTCTCTGTTTTTCGTTGCATGCATTTCTTCTTTTTCTTCGCTTTCTTTCTTTCTTTCTTTTTATAACTGTCCCTAACATTTTTCACTACCAAATCAACTTTTTAAATGGAAGTTGAAGTTGTAAGGTATGTCAAATCTATCTATTTATAAGACTGTTTATATTGTATTTTGTCTGAAGAAGGCATACCATATTTTTAATATGATATCCCTGAAATATATATAATGAAATAAATATGGTTTTATAAATATAGTTTCCATTTATTTAATATCGTATATATATATATATATATATATATATATATATATATATATATATATATAAAGAAAAAGAGATGAAATCGAAAATGCAACTGGAGTCTTATTTTTTTTTTAAATATATATATTTATTTGGTTCCTTTACCGGTTTCGCAGTTCTTCTGCTTTTCAAAAGGTGAGTTGAGATGGAGGGTCTGTGGTTTTTCTCACATCTGGTTGGTCTCTGAATGTTACTTGTTTTATATGGAAAAAGTGGCTCGAAATGCCAGGTTTTTCGAGAAGTAATTTGATTGGTTTGTCAATAATTATAATAAATTTTGCACCAGTTCGCGTTACAATAGTTCTTCAAATAAGAGGGGGGGTTCTCACAGGTTCTTTTTTCAAATATGAGTGTTTGAATTTCTTTTTACTTGAAAAAAGGGGCTCACGAAGGCTTTTTTTTGGTTGGTTATAAATGAAATTAATGCTGTCACGTGAACAAGTTTTCATTAAATTTCCGTGCCCTTATTTGAAATCCATTCTGTAGCCTTTTTAGAGAATTTTATGATAAGTGAAAGATAATGGTCAAGAGAAAGGGATGGAAGAATTGTTCTGGTTCAGTGAATATGGTTAGTTCGCTGGGGTGTCAGAATTCAGATTTTCTATTGAATAAAGAAAGTAAAGATATGTATGTTTATTTGTGTGCTTGTGTGTGTTGTGTGTGTTTGAATTTCTTTACTTAAAAAAAAGGTGGCTCACGAAGGCTTTTTTTTAATAAACGTGATTTGATTGGTTATAAATGAAATTTGGCTGTCATGTGAACAAGTTTTCATTACATTTTCGCACCCTTATTTAAAAAAATAAGACTCTAGTTGCATTTTCGATTTCATCTCTTTTTCTTTATACTTTCACTCGTGTAGGACACCGCGGTTGTTTTTCATTTTGTAAAAAAAACCTCACTTTCTAATATATATATATATATATATATATACATTATTCCGGGTTGAATCGGAGGTAACCACAGTAAGTAAGGTACTCAATAGCAGAGTATAAATGTTTTAATATAGATGAGATCCTACAGGACTAGAACTGTTTCATTCTTTAGAAATCATCAGGGATTCCTGATGATTTCTAAAGAATGAAACAATTCTAGTCCTGTAGAATCTCAGCTATATTAAAACTATATATATATATTATAAAACAAAAAGTTATCGCTCTACATGGCTGAATACAATAAATGTAATCTGCGTTTTTCGTTTGAAATTATGCAAACAGCCTCTTTTAAGCCATGTCAGTAGAATGAGCCCCTCATTCTTGCACTTGTGTTGGCATGTCATCATCATCACTCGTCGACTACTGTCGAGATGATGGATCTCACTCTCATGCCTCAGAATCCCCTGTCCCCCATCGCTGCCCCCAGGTCCTGTCTGCTGATTCCCGTATCCCTAGAGATAACGTCAGGGAATGACAGCTTCCTACTCCTAGTCAGGCTGGAGTCAGGGTTCCAGAGCAAGAGAGCGGATATGATTTCATTGCTGGCACGGTGACAGTGGCCAGCAAGTTGGCATGTAAACAGAACTGGTGACACTGTTTATGGATGATTATCCTCCATCATTGCAGTTTACTTTTCATCTGCCATCTGTCAGAGCTAGTGAAGTGTAATCACCCAGAAACATTAGTGTCTGCAGTTCTGTTTACATGCCAACACAAAAGCAAGAATGAAGGGTTCATTCTACCGACATGGCTTAAAAGATGCTGCTTGCATAATTGCAAACGAATTGAATGTTATTATTAATACTCAGATTACATTTATATATAAATATATATATGTGTGTGTGTATCATCATCATCAGCAATGTGAAATAAAGTGTCTTGCTCAAGGAAACAACACATCACCCGGTCTGAGAATTGAACTCACAATCTTTCGATTGCAAGGCCAATGCTCTAACCACTAAGCCATGTGCATCCATGTATGTATATATATATTTAGACAATATGCCCCCACACCCTCCCACTGCAAGGTGGTCGTGGAGGTGCCACGGCAAAAAAGCACCCAGCCCACACTGTAAAGTGGACGTGTAGGCGCCACGAAAAAGCACCCAGCACTCACTGTAAATGTGGTTGGTGTTAGGAAGGGCATCCAGCTGTAGAAATCAAGCCAAATCAGTTCCTGTATGAGCAACGCATGGTCAACCGACCAGACACTGCCCACAACAGGACAACCCGTCTAACCCATGCTAGCATGGAAGAACGGACGCAAAACGGTGATGATGATGATATATATATATATATATATATATATATATATATGTATATATATAAAAGATCAAAAGATGGTTAAAAGAGTTCCAAGTATTTTATTATGCACATTTCAAAAACAAATATCATCATGGGATGATATTTGCGTTTTCATCAGATAAAATAGGGATACATGATATGAAGCTTAAAAAACACTTGTGAATAGTGAAGTTTTAAATCAACATATGAAAAATAATTTAAGATTGATGTATGAGATGGGGAAAAAGTGTAGAGTGATACTTATCCGATATTTGCATTGCTTTATTGTGCTACAATAAAACTCACCTCCTACATTATATATATATATATATATATATATATATATATATATATATATATATATATATATATTCCCTTTTCAAATATATATATGTATATATATCATATATATATATATATATATGTACAATGTAAATAATAACCTAAGAGTGTTTAATCTTTCAAACATTTAAAAACTAACAATCGTTTCATCCTAACGCAAGGCAGGAATGTTCTTGTGACAAAGATTTGATCCTATATTTGTGTTTAACTTTTGTAATAACTCTGATGATTATCCCTGCCTTGTGCTGGGATGAAACGATTGTTAGTTATTAAATGTTTGAAAGATTAAACACTCTTTGATTATTATTTACATTGTATATATATATATAGTTCCCGTCCCACCCTTGCAAGCAGGGAAAAAGCGAACGTAAAATGAAATGATGATTATATATATATATACATATATATATATATATATATAAATATATATACATATACGTATATGTGTGTGAATATATATATGAGTGCAGAATAACATGGATCGGCTGTACAATAGGGTTTATTCAAAGTATTAAGGAATGTTTCATTAGTCTGGTGTGTCTAAAAACTGCTGTTTGTAAAAGGCCACGTCACCACAACTGTGGAAACTTCTTGTTGAGTCAAACAACGCCGAACGTTAAAATTATCCTCGACACAGAGTACTGATAACCTCTACTTGGATTACCTTAAATGATACCTCGTTAAATTAAATACTATATATATATATATATATATATATATATATAGGAACGAGTAGGATCCCGACGGCTGATTCAACGGCTAATTCTGGACAGAGTCCAGAATTAGCCGTCGAAACAGCTTGAGCTCAGCCGTTGGGGTCCTACTCGTTCCTATTACCCACTCTACTACCCTAAGTATTGAGTACTTTGGTGCGTTATGGTCCACCTGGTTCCTTACCACATTTCCTTCGTTATATATATATATCATCATCATCATCATCATCAACGGTTCACGTCCGTGTTCCACGCTTGCATGGGTTTGGACGGGGGTTTTCCCACTTGAGGCAAGAGTGGTTGTCTTGCTCGCATAGGACTGTCTGGCAGGTTTTCTACAGCTGGATGCCCTTCCTAACACCAACCACATTTACAGTGTGGGTCTGGGAGGTTTTTACCGTGTTGCCTACACGGCCACATTACAGCGTGGACTGTGTTTTTTTGTCGTGACACCTACACGATCTCATTTGTTTCGGCCTATGGCGCGGCACCAACATAACTTTACATAGAACGGGGTGGTGTGGATGGGGTGGGGGTGGTGGTGGTGGGACGGGGTGTATTTTGTTAGAGATGCCTACTGGTTGGAGTAGGTTTTACTATATATTTAGGTAAGGCGGGTCTTCTCTGTTACTGAGTACCGCCAAAGGTCTCGGTCCAGTGACATTGTCTTGGAGAGGTGTAAGTGTGTGATGTCGGAGTTTATCAGCTCGTCCCAGGTTTTTCTAGGTCTGCCTATTCCGTGACTACCGTCTATCTTTATTGCCCTGCACTTTGTTATACAGCTATCGATTTTCATGCGCATCACGTGTCCATACCAACGTAGCCTTCTCTTGAGTAAACAACATCTGATCCCTCTTATCTCTAATTTTTTCCTTAGTTCGTTTATGCTTTGCCGTTCACATATATTACTGTTACACATCCAGCGGAGCATGCAAGCTTCGTTCCTCTCTAGTCTGCGTATATCCTCTGCACACAATGCCCAGGTCTCACTGCCATGCAGCATTGCTGTTCGTATGCAGGCATCGTACAACCTGCCTTTCATTTTTAGGGAGAACCCTTTAGCAGCTAATAGTGGTATAAGCTCTCTGAACTTTTTCCAACCAGTTCTGACTCTAGCTACTGTACTTTCAGAGCACCCTCCCCCACTGCTGATTTTATCGCCCAGGTAACGGAAGCTGTCCACTATTTCTATAGAACCCTCTGCGCAATTGAAAGAGCTAGTATTTTGTGGGCACTTGCTGCTACTTATTGCACCAGAACACCGGCCACATGTAAAATCTATGTTCTTAGTTAGCTTACCTGTGATCCCACTACATCTTTTATGCACCCATACTTTGCATTTAGGACATAAAATGGAGTTTCTACCTACGCCTTTCCTACACACCGAGCATGACCATTTCCCAGAATGGACCGCCGCCTTGTTTTCTTTCCTACAAATTAGAACTTTGTATATATATATATATATATATATATATATATATATAACAAAGAAAATCTGGTGAGAAACCAGGTGGACCATAATGCACCAGAGTACTCAATACTTAGAGAAGATCTAGCTGTCGAAACGGCCGGAGCTCAGCCATCGAGGTCCTGACTCTTTTCTTCCCATATATATATATATATATACATATCATTTCATTCATCATTCATTTTACTTTACGTCCGCTTTTCCCTGCTTGCAAGGTGGGGGGGGGGGGAACTGATTCTGGCTTGATTTCTACAGCTGGATGCCCTTCCTAACACCAACCTCATTTACAGTGAGTGCTGGGTGCTATTTTACCGTGGCACCTCCACGACCACTTTGCAGTGGAATGATAGGGACCCCAGTCCCTATCATCTCATTTCTACAGCTGAGTAAACTGGAGCAATGTGAAATAAAGTGTCTTGCTCAAGGAAACAACACATCACCCGGTCTGAGAATTGAACTCACAAACTTTTGATTGCAAGGTCAATGCTCTAACCACTAAGCCATATGCCTCCATATATATATACTGAGCTCCTTAAAAGACGGCTGGTCGACGACCTCAAGGTTGTGCTTCACATGAGAGTCGTGCGCTGGTACAGCCATGTTGAGTGCAGCGGAGGCTGGATCAGCAAAGTGATGAATGTTAATCCAGGAGGTAGTAGAGGTCCAGGAAGACCAAAAAGGACTTGGCTGGACGCTTGGCCTGGTCCAAGTGAGACCAGTTGACAGAATCACATAAAACAATGCCCACCCCTACTTAGGGATTAATTGTGTCCTGCATAACCAAAATCTGGATGATGATTATATATATATATATGTATATATATATATATATATATATATATATATATATATATATATATATGAGAGCTTTCTAGGTTCAAATTCCATGGTCATTCGTGACCAAAAGGAGTCTTTACTCTTTTTATTTACACACATATATATATATATATATATATATATATAGGAATGAGTAGGACCCCAACGGCTGAGCTCAAGCCGTTTCGACGGCTAATTCAGTCCAGAATTAGCTGTCGAAACGGCTTGAGCTCAGCCGTCGGGGTCCTACTCGTTCCTATTACCCACTCTACTACCCTAAGTATGGAGTACTTTGGTGCGTTATGGTCCACCTGGTTCCTTACCACATTTCCTCCGTTATATATATATATATATATATATATATATATATATATATATATATATATATATATATATATTAGTATATAATTGTTTCTACTTTTGGCACAAGGCCAGCAATTATCCCAGTACATTACTGGTACTTTATTTTATCGACCCCCTGAGGATGAAAGGCAGAATGAGAGTAACATTTTACTCACTTACTAAGTGTATTTTAGCTCAATGCAATGATAGGATCATGCAGAACAGATAATATATATCACTCATTAGAATATCAAGACAAAACGTTACCTTTACAAATGTAGTTCATTGCAGTCCAAAAAATATAGTTTCAGTTGTGTTGAAAGTTGTGATTTTTATAATGAATTCATAGTTTAAAAAATGGTGTTATTTGTGTGTAAAGTTTTCCAGCCAAAAAGAAATTTGAATATATAGAGTTTTAACAAAGCAATATTCATATTATAAGTATGTATACGTACATACATATATGTATACGGACATACAGTAGTATGTATATACATACATGCACATATATATATATATATGGGTTTACCGAACATTTATTATAATGTTCGGTTTGTTTAATTCGGTTTGTTCGAATTAAGCCATACAGTGTTCGGCAACCATCGTTGCCCTTTTGTTCAACACTGACAAAGGAACGATGAACTAGTTTCTAGCTTGTTAGCTGTCATCAACACCGTATACCTTCCTCATATTTATCCCTGGCAATCTAACAGATTTAATAGGGTTAAAATATATTTACTGCAAACCTAACGTTATATTGTGAATCATGAAGTTATACGCAGTGAATATATTATATATATGTATACATAATATTAATAAATGGAAAATATCTTTATAAAACCATATTTATTTTATTATACGTATTTCAAGGATACTAATATTTTAGTACGCTTTCGTCAGATAAAATACAATAATTGTTGAATAATCAACAAACCAAATAACTCATTGTTTATATATATATATATATATCATCATCATCATCATTTTACGTCCGCTTTTCCCTGCTTGCAAGGGTGGGGCGGGAACTGATTCTGGCTTGATTTCTACAGCTGGATGCCCTTCCTAACACCAACCTCATTTACAGTGAGTGCTGGGTGCTTTTTTGCTGTGGCACCTCCATGACCACTTTACAGTGGAATGATATGGACCCCAGTCCCTATCATCTCATTTCTACAGCTGGGTAAACAGGAGCAATGTGAAATAAAGTGTCTTGCTCAAGGAAACAACACATCACCCTGTCTGAGAATTGAACTCACAGCCTTTCGATTGCAAGGCCAATGCTCTAACCACTAAGCCATGTGTCTCCACATATATATATATAGTATTTAATGTTTCAGTTGTTACAGACATATTCTATCTACTAAATTATTAAATAATCGTTAATATTTATTTATATGTGAGAAGAGTATATTAGTAATATTTACATATTTCGGAATATCATTTCAGAAGTTTAAGGAGCGTAATTTAATGCGTTGAAGTGGTGTTAAATTAACGAAGTAGACTGTTAATTATCTAGATATCATTGCTAAGCAGATATATTTGAATTAATGCATGTTAAGCATTTACACTTATTTAACCTTTTAGCATATAAACCCGTCGTACCCGACCAGAATTCTCTCACCTCTTTCTGTTCAAACTATCCGTAACCAGCCGCTCATACTGATGTTAAGGTATTATTCTTAAAATAAATAACATCAAAATCTCATAAATTTGATATTATGTGAGATATTATGTGAAGTAAAGCCTTTACCATGAAAATACAATAGTATATATAGAGTAATGTAAATGCCAAAGGGTTAAATTTACAAAGTGTACTATTGATTATCTGGATATTATGGCTAAGCAGATATATTTGAATTAATGTATGTTAAGCATTTATACTTATTTAAGTGATATTTTATATTTGGTCAAGATATAAAAGCAGGTGATGTATTTAAGAAAATTAATACATTATAATGAAATATAATTAATTTAGTTCAAACCTTGCGGAGGTAAGATGAGATAAGAGGATTCGTTGTATTGAATAGATTAATATAACTTGTTGATTCAGTGTATTTTATATTATGTTTTATATTATACTAGCAGTGTATCCCGGCGTTGCACGGGTAAGAACATTGGTAATAGCACCTCCAGTGAGAAACGTTTATTTGTGAGTGCCTGTTAAAAACTCGCAAAAATATACCGGCTGGAAACTTGTTTTATTTGGAGAAAATTAAGAAGTTGAAAGTACAGTTTAGTTGTCTACGTGCATTGTTCATAGAAATATTGTTGAGCCCCTTCTTTTCATACTCCTTCCATGAAATACTCCGGTGTTTCCACTCTGTTTTGGCCTATTGGAGTAAATGTGAAAGAGAAAGTCACAGTTTAAGTTGGCAGAAGGTTCCAGTGCAATAGCAGTAAGGCGTAGGCTACTTACCTCAAAAGTTCATTCGCACTCTTTCCACTAAGTTACTCTTTCTCTCTATCCCTCTCGGTGCAGTCCCTTGCAAATTTCTCGCGTAGGCCTGGTGTAGATTTGCACCTGATGCACATGTCTGCTTTGTACGGCTTTTGGAGGAAGGAATGACCAGCAGTATGTTGTTTGGTATTATTATTATGGTATTATTATTTGGTATTATTATTATTTATGGTATTATTATTATTTATCGACCCTTACGGGGTCGATAAAATAAAGTACCAGTAATGCACTGGGTAATTGCTGGCCTTGTGCCTAAAGTAGAAATAATTATTATGAAAAAGTGTAGCAGAGAATCCCGCGTGAACTAACAGCTCGGGAGGAAACTGCTTACCTCGAAGATTCATTCGCCATCGTTCTTTTCAACGCTCCGTTTAGTTGGTATTTGTTGATCTACAGTTAGATGAATGGCGCACAAAGGGTTAATGTTTATTGGCAAGAAGTTTTTTGATTAATAAAAGACGGGTTAAAGTTTTCTACAATGTATCATTCTGCGTTGATTTTAGTGGTTTTTGTTATTGTCAATGTGTTTTTTGGATGGCAAATTCGAGACCCTTTTGTTTCTCCCTCAATAAACCGACTACTATGAAGACCATTCCATGTCAGCCTGCGGATGGAAATGCAGAACGCAAAGGTGAAAGTTCAGTGGTAATGGGAGTCCTATGTAGCAGCAGTAACATTGAGATTGCTTACGTGTGCTTTCACCCTTAACGGGATCTTCTGAAACTAAAAAAATCAATCTGCGAATATTATAAGGGCGCGACCTTATAGCTATGTATCTATCTAAAAAGATAGACTAATAAAGAGAGTGAGAGATCGATAACCGGCGCCTAACATGCCTTTAACAACTGAAAATTGACAAATTAAAACTGCAGTTAATATCTTTAGACCACAAGGAATATATAAATGCAAGTTTGAAGTCAATCGGAGTAGAAATATGGATTTGTATAGACTTTGCAAAAATTAGGGGACACACACACACACACACATACTATTTCAATTTTATATATATTTATAGATACATACACTATATATATACATATATATATACACACACACACACACAGATAGCATCATAATGTTGTAATGCAGACAGTCAGACATACAGACATATATTATAAGGGCGCGACGTTCGGCGCCTAATGCGGTCCCTAGGGCATTGAAAATTTGAAATATTCTTTGCTCATAACACTCACATGACCATAAGTATTACATGTGTAAAGTTTGAAAAAAATCGGTTGGGTGGTTCTCGAGTTTTAGATAGACAGACAGTCAGACATTCTCTGTTTTAGATATATAGATAAATGTATGGGTCTACCTAAACATTGTTCCAATACCATGGATTTAATATCGGAATAGTTACTATTTTAATTGTGAATATAGTTGAGTATATTTGCTAAACATGTTGGAAAAAGTTCAGAGAGCTTATACCACTATTAGCTGCTAAAGGGTTCTCCCTAAAAATGAAAGGCAGGTTGTACGATGCCTGCATACCAACAGCAATGTTACATGGCAGTGAGACCTGGGCATTGTGTGCAGAGGATATACGCAGACTAGAGAGGAACGAAGCTTGCATGCTCCGCTGGATGTGTAACAGTAATATACATGAACGGCAAAGCATAAACGAACTAAGGAAAAAATTAGAGATAAGAGGGATCAGATGTTGTTTACTCGAGAGAAGGCTACGTTGGTATGGACACGTGATGCGCATGAAAGTCGATAGCTGTATAACAAAGTGCAGGGCAATAAAGATAGACGGTAGTCACGGAATAGGCAGACCTAGAAAAACCTGGGACGAGCTGATAAACTCCGACCTCACACACTTACACCTCACCAAGACAATGTCACTGGACCGAGACCTTTGGCGGTACTCAGTAACAGAGAAGACCCGCCTTACCTAAATATATAGTAAAACCTACTCCAGCCAGTAGGCATCTCTAACAAAATACACCCCGTCCCACCACCACCACCCCCACCCCATCCACACCACCCCGTTCTATGTAAAGTTATGTTGGTGCCGCGCCATCCAGGCCGAAACAAATGAGATCGTGTAGGTGTCACGACAAAAAAAACACACAGTCCACGCTGTAATGTGGCCGTGTAGGCAACATGGTAAAAACCTCCCAGACCCACACTGTAAATGTGGTTGGTGTTAGGAAGGGCATCCAACTGTAGAAAACCTGCCAGACAGTCCTATGCGAGCAAGACAATCACTCTTGCCTCAAGTGGGACTACCCCCGTCCAAACCCATGCAAGCGTGGAACACGGACGTTAAACGTTGATGATGATGATATGAACTATTTTTACTGAAATTATCAAACTCATGGCACCAATAGAATTGTGTCCTCATCAATTATATTTAACCCTTTAGCATTTACATTACTCTCATCATCATCATCATCGATTAACGTCCATCTTCCACGCTAGCATAGGTTACTCTATATATACTATTGTATTTTCATGGTAAAGGCTTAACCTCACATAATTATCTCACATAATATCGAATCTGAGATTTTGATATTATTTTGAGAACAATACCTTAACATCAGTATTTACAGCCGGTTTGAACAGAAAGATGTGAAAGAGTTCTGGCCGGAAAGGGCCAGTTTAAATGCTAAAGGGTTAAGCATGTATTATCATTAAGGTCAGAGGAAGAAGTTATATAAGAACACTCCTCTCAGGTATTTTCATATCTACCTTTTGTAGACACACATAATCACTGCTTCAATTTGTCCCTCTTTCCTATATCCATATTTGGCCATTTTAGTAAAACTAACCTGCTTAGTGAATATACTTTTTTGTGGAGAGCTAGTATGATCAGAACACATCCATGGCCTTCACCAACTAATAGCCAAGATCCACTCTCACTGGTTTGTTTTGATTTGTTCCAAAAGACTTGGCTCAGCCAAAGCTACAGGAGTATTTTCCCTTCTTTATAGTCATTTGAACAATTAAAGAGAGTTTCAGCTTTTACATGGTTAGTCTCGTATGACTCAGCTGTTCCTCCTTTGTATAGACACTGAGTCTCTCTTTGTCTATGTACGTGCATTTATAGCCCCCCCCCCCATATATATCATCATCATCATCATCATCATCACCTTTTAACATCCATTTTCCATGCTAGCATGGGTCAGACGGGTTGTCCCATTAGAGACAAGTTGAATCGTGTGACTCTTGTGCTCATATAGAACTGTTTCTGGCTAGGTTTCTATGGCTGGATGCCCTTCCTAACGCCAACCACGTTTGCAGTGTGTGCTATATATATATATATATGTATCCTCATCATCATCATAATCTTACGTCCACTTTTCCTTGCTTGCAAGGGTGGGACGGGAACTGATTACTGTTTTATTTATTAAGATATATTTATCAAACTTGGGTCAGTTTGTCTTCATGACTTGTTCTTTTGATCTCACTCGATAAACCTGCCAGTGGCTTTGATGATGGCCTCAAGGCGGCCTCGGAACCAGCTACATGCCTTCGTCACTATGCCCAGACTTAGGCCCCTAAAGGCACTTGTGATCTTGGCCTTCTGATCGTCTTTCGTATTGAAGCTAGATCTGTTGGTGTCTCGTTCCACTGTGCCCCACACAAAGAAGTCGAGGGGGTTGCAGTCAGGCGAGCTGGGAGGCCAGATGTCAGGTGAAGTGCTGATGACACCTAAGACCAATGTTGTTGCTGGAAACTTTGTCTACATGACTCTGGGCACGTCTTTGGATTAGACAGCGAGCCACCTGTTGTTCTGGGACTTGATCTTCTGGTCTTGGCAGAAGTTTTTCTCGTCGGAGAAAAACCACAGCATGTCTGGCTCCAGTCGGTGTTTCAACTTGTTGATCAGCTTCTTTGCGTGCTTCAGTCGCTTTTCTTGCATCGCCTTTGACAGAAATTGTCCTTTCCTCATCTTGTATGAAACGTAGCAAATGTCTTCATGTACCACCAGCCTAATGAGCTTTTCATCCATGCCTTTCTCCCTTGCAATGGCATGCATCGACTTGCTAGGTTCATTGTTGATGATATCCTGAACTTCAGCGACGAACTCGGGCATTCTGAAGGCGTCAGATCGTCGATCATGTGTTTTCCTCTCTGATATTGTTTCGTAGTCGAAACCTGAATCTTCCAATTCCTTTCTGACCTTTTCCAACTCCTTTCTGACCTTTTCCAGCATTCTCCTGCTGACGCTGAGAAAGTCTGAAATTTCCTTATTTGTCCTCCCGGCGCGGGTTCCAAGAAGAACTTTGTGTCTCTTCCACAAATTTGGAGGGTAAAAATTATTCATAATCAATTATTCTGAAAATAAATAATGGAAATATAGTCACTGTTTTTATGAAGACAAGAGTGACAAAGGAAGTAAAAAAAATTTGCATAAAATTAGCAGTTAAAAATTGCGAACAAATATCGTCCACACCCTGTATATGTGTATATATATATATATATATATACGATATTAAACAAATGGAAACTATATTTATAAAACCATATTTATTTCGTTATATATATTTCTGGGATATCATATTAAAAATATGTTATGCCTTCCTCAGACAAAATACAATACATAAGCTGTTTTATAAATAATTAGTGACATACCTTGTAATAATGCAACTTCCTTTTAAAAAGTTGATTTGGTAGTTTAATATCGTAAACCTACTCCAGAAACTGTCGAGTGCTTTTATATCAGTTATAAAATATTTACTCATTGTAACCCAACAATCTTAAATAAAACTTTTGCATATATATATATATATATATATATATAGAGAGAGAGAGAGAGAGAGAGAGAGAGAGAGAGAGAGAGAGAGAGAGAGAGAGAGAGAGGTAATTGATAGGTTCCAATACCTAGGTGATCAGATTAGCAAGGAAGGAAGTTGCTCCAAGGCCATAGTATCTAGAATAATGATGGGTTGGAAGAAGTTTAGGGAGCTGCTTCCTCTGTCGACAAAGAAGGGTTTCTCCCTACGAATGAAAGGCCGGTTATATGATGCTTGTTTGAGATGTGCGATGCTGCATGGTAGTGACACATGGGCAGCAACTGCAGAGGATATGCTACGGCTGGAGAGAAATTAAGCAAGCATGCTCCGTTGGATGTGCAATGTCAATGTGCCTGAATGACCAAGCATAGACGAGTTGAGAGAGAAACTTGTATAAGAGGGATAAACTGTAGTGCACGGGAGAGAAGACTGCGTTGGTATGGACATGTGATGTGCATGGAGGACGACCACTGGGTAAAGATGTGCCAAGAAATCCCAGTAGAAGGAAGACGCAGTAGAGGAAGACCACAAAAAATATGAGCGGAGGTGGTGAGAGCTGACCTAAGATCGCTGAAGCTCACGGAGGAGATGACGAAGGACCGTAACAAGTGGAAAGATGCTGTACTTAATAGGACTCTTCCCACCCTTGCAAGCAGGGAAAAGCGGACATAAAATGATGATGATATATATTTTCAATATTTTTACAGACATTATTTACCAAATATTCCTTAACACAGATAATATCAACATTTCAGCATTATAAGATTCTGCAAAGGATTGAATGAAAGATGGAATTAAAAACAAACAAACAAACAAATAAATAGGAAAAAATCAAACTTAATTGCAAAATATATTTGCAGAAGCTAATGTCCTTTAAAAATATTCTCTCAGTATTCTGTTTTTATTAATATCTAAAATAATGTGTGAAGTATCAGTCAAAATCTCTCTCTAAATAATAAATATACCAAAATGAGAAAATAAGATATTACAAATAGGTTTTTTGACTTGACTTTCTTTATTTTTTTTTAATGTTTTTTTTTTTTTTGTTTTATGAGGTTTGGCTCTGTGTGTGTGTGGGGGGGGGTCTCATATTTTCAAGTCTAAAATATTTTCTAGATATCTTTTTCTCGTGATTATAAGAAAGTGTAAAACAAAAATAAACAAAACAAAAACAAAGGAAAAACAAAAAAAATATAGTATCATAAAGTGATGAATAATGTACATTGTTGTGTTCTTCCTTTCTCTCTCTCTCTTTCTATCTATCTTTCTATCTATCTTTCTATCTATCTTTCTATCTATCTTTCTATCTATCTTTCTATCTATCTTTCTATCTATCTATCTTTCTATCTATATTTATTAATGTTAGACTTATATGATTTTTATGTAAAACCCCCGCCGTCACGTCTTGTAATGTCCCATTTTTGTATGCCCCTGTGGCAAATAAAGAAACATATCTATCTATCTTTCTCTCTATCTTTCTATCTTTCTCTCTATCTCTCTATCTTTCTCTCTATCTCTCTATCTTTCTCTCTATCTTTCTCTCTATCTTTCTCTCAATCTATCTCTCTATCTTTTCTATCTATCTCTCTATCCTCGACGGCCTGCCGCGCCTCTCGGACAGGGAGGCGAAGTCCTGCGAGGAGCCGATTTCGGCCGCTGAGATAGAGGACGTGCTGAGCCAATGCGGCAAACGCAAATCCCCGGGTCTCGATGGTCTTCCTTACGAATTATATCTAGCTATGCCGGACTTGTTCCCCGATCTCCTCGAGGCGGTCTACTGCAACTGGCAACAGAACGGGAGAATTCCCTGTACTGTGACCAAGGGCGTAGTCACGCTAGTGAGGAAGGATGAGAACAAGGGGGACGAAATAAGTAACTTCAGGCCCATAACACTGCTAAATACAGAGTTACAGATTTTGGCCAAGGTGCTAGCAAAGAGGTTGGCGCTTGTCGTGGGCAACCTGGTGGGAGATGCGCAGACATGCGCTATCCCGTCCAGGTCCATCCATGACAACCTCCACCTCATGCGATACATCATAGAGAGGGTTGGGAACGAACCCGGCTTTGGTGGGGCTCTGATCAACTTGGATCAATCTAAGGCGTTCGATAGGGTCGACCATGGTTACCTGGATGCGGTGCTAGCGGCGGCAGGCTTCGGACCCGTTTTCAGGGGCTGGATCACTGCTATGCACAGCAGCCGCATCTGCTCTAGGGTCAAGGTGAACGGCTACCTCTCGGAGCCGTTCAAAATCGCGCGGTCCATCCGACAAGGGTGCCCTCTCTCCTCCCTTCTGTATGGGTTGACTCTCGAGCCACTACTGCGGAAGTTGGAGTTGTTGCAGGGCATCCCTTTGGAACCGGGATTGCGGAAAGCGGTGTCGGCCTACGCCGATGACGTGACAGTAATGGTGTCGACGGCCTCCGAAATCGAGGTGGTCGGCACCTTACTAGAGGAGTACGAAAAGTTCACAGGGGCTAAGCTGAACCGGGACAAGTCGATCGGTTTGCAACTCGGCACGTGGAGGGGCAGACCGATGCCCTCCGATAGCGTCGTCGGACGCTGGACGGAGGGCCCGGTGAAGTTGCTCGGGGTCTGGTTCGGACCGGACCTCCAGGTGGAGAAAAACTGGGCGGAGGTTACGAACAGGGTGTTTGCACTGACCCAGAAGTGGGCCAGTTGCAAACTATCCCTGAAAGGTCGGGCGGAGGTGGCGAACACCTACATAGCGTCCGTCATCTACTACCGCCTGACCGTAGTGCCCTGCCCAAGGGAAACCCTCACCAAGATGGAGCGCGCGCTCTTCCAATTCCTTTGGAAGAGGCGGGCTCCTATGGTGAGGAGATCCATCTGCTGTCAACACCCTTCGAAAGGAGGGCTGGGGATGCCGTGGCTAATGATGCGTAAACACGCATTAAGGCTACGGCACCTCTACGTATTCCTCACCGGACAACCGGTGTGGGCCTCGTTTGTGAGACGAACCTTTCCCAGACTCGTCTCACTCACCGAGCTGCAATCCTGGGTCAAGCAAAGACCGAGAAAACTGGGCGCCTGGCACACTGAGTGTGCCCAGGCGCTCACCGCCCTCTGGCAGGCGGATCCGGTTATCAGTGGAGACTCCACCGCAACATTCTATAGAGGGCTGGTATGCAGCAGGTGCGACGACGCCCTCGGAGAAGCCCTAGACATGGAGGAGGACGAACTGGCCAGCCTGTTCGGTAGGACATTCAGCCCGGGACCTATGGACAACTTCCAGAAGTCCCTGGCCTGGCAGTGCTACCGAGGGGCTTTACCCGTTCGAGAAAGGCTCTACAGACACGGGCGCCCGGGTAGGGACCCCGCCAAAAAGATCTGTCCCAGAAGCGTGTGCGACGAGGAAACCGTTGCACACGCATTAGTACACTGCTCGGGCGTAGCCGATCTGTGGGGCTATGTCGAACAACTGCTGTCAAGGGTGGGACCGATCCGGTTGACCACCGAGTCTATTGTAATGATCAAGCCGCCTCCCCCCTTCAAAGATGAAGCAGAGGCGGTGTTTCTGTGCGTAATAGCCATGGCGAAAGAGGTTGTATGGTGGACGCGTCTGAAAGGACTGAGGTCGGGCACCTTTCTCTCTGGCCAACAACTGGTCCGTTTCTTCCGATATCATTTCGGAAGAAGGATCAGGATGGAGAGAGAGGTGCTGCACCCCAGCCGTTTCTATGAAAGATGGGTGAAAGTGGCGAGAATGGCCTGTGTGAATGGGCCTTCACTCTACATCAGACTATAGGTGAGGAAGATGAAAGACCAAGGGAGCACCCCTTCTCTGTGCTCCTGAGGAGAAGGGTTGCACACTTTTTTCGGGGGTGTGTGCGACCCCCCCAAGGCGCCTCCTCTCTATTGAGGATTTTGTTAAAAATTTTATTTTTTGTTATATCTTATTTTATTTTTATATTTTGTTATTGCCTCCTCCTTATTGAGGACGCCTTTTTGTGTAAACTCCCCCCTTTGTACTTGTCCCACTTTTGATGCCCTAGTGGCAAATAAAAGAAATCTATCTTTTCTATCTATCTATCTATCCCTCTCTCTCTCTATCTATATATCTTCTATCCATCTCTCTCTCTATCTATCCATCCATCTAACCATCTCTCTATCTTTCTCTCTATCTTTCTCTCTATCTTTCTCTCTATCTTTCTCTCTATCTTTCTCTCTATCTATCTCCCTATCTATCTATCTCCCTATCTCTCTCTCTCTCTCTCTCCCTATCTCTCTCTCTCTCTCTCTATCTATCTCTCTCTCTCTCTCTATCTATCTCTCTCTATCTCCCTATCTATTGCTGCACCCTAACACTCCTTTTCTTTATCACTCATACACACAGACACATGTGAATATGCATATGCGTATATATACATACTTACATACATGCATACATACATGCATACATACATGCATACATACATACATGCATACATACATACATGCATGCATACATGCATACATACATGCATACATACATGCATGCATACATATATACATATATACATATGTGGATGTGCATATTAGGAAAATAAGAAAAACAGTAGAACATGTTAATGGGATTTTCTCATATATATATATATATATATATATATGTAAAATTGCAAGTTTGAAGAACTATTAGATAAAATATATATATATATATATATATATATATATATATATATATATATATATATATATATATTATAAATTATTATAAATTATTTTTTTATTGGTTCGGGGGTTGTGTGATAAACACATTAAACATGTACTGAAATAAGGTGAAATATCAGTGTATAGAGTCCATGTAATAATTGATATTAATGGTGACTCTTGACTTCAAAATTTTGCCATTGTTCTTACCAAAAACACTGAGTCTGATAATTTAACAACATTAATGAAGCTTCCACAACAACTATTATTTGCTTGTTATTTATATATTCAAATATCGCTGCATGTTGTAAAGTTCATTTAGTCAATTATAGTGTTTTATATCAGGAAGGACATCTGGCTTTAAAACAATGTCTGGTTCAACCCACGCCAGTATGGAAAAACAGATACCAATGATGTTTATGACGATGATGATGATGATGATGATTCATATAATAATTGTTTCTACTTTTGGCACAAGGACAGCAAGTGTATTACACCAGTGTATTACTGGTACTTTATTTTATCAACCCCGTAAGGATGAAAGGCAAAGTTAACCTTGGCGGGATTTGAACTCAGACCTTAAAGGGCCATAACTCTGCTGCAAAGCATAGTGTCGGACGCTCTACTGATACTTAATAATAATAAAGAATTAGAACAGAATAGCTCTGACTTGGTGGTTTTTGATAAGAAAAAGAGATCATGCATGATTATTATGTAGCTTATCTCTTGAGTACCAGAGTGGGGGAAAATTAACTGGTACCTGGACCTGAAGAGGGAACTAAAAAAGGATTTGGAACTGCCATGAGATCAAGGCTGTCCCCATCATTATGGAAGCACTGAGTACTATCTTGAAGAGTTTCCAAGGCTGGCTAAAGACCATCAGCTCACTCCCCCGTTTTGAAACACTTCAAAAGGCATGCCTACTTGGAACAGCAAGGACCCTCCGATATGTCCTGAATATCTGAGGCTGCAGGTAGCAGCTTGGTATTCATTAGGGCAATTATTCCGGTTGAATGACTGAGTCATCAAGTAATAAAATAATGATAAAGATAATTCAAATTCATGTGCCACAAATGAAACCAAAATGTGAGCAATATGCATCGATTCCACACATATTTTATAGCAACTCTATACCCTAAAAGTGAAAATATAACAACACACATAAAATCTGCAACTCTCTGATTTAAAGCTCAACCCTATCAAACTATCAAATTTAAGGAGATACATATTATAAACAAACAAAATGATATATGAGACATGAAGTAAAGCATTTAAAAGAATAAATACACAACACAAACATAAATAATGGTTTCTGATTTAGGCACAAGACCAACAATTTTTGGGGAGGGGAAAGTCAATTAAATCGACACCAGTGCATTACTCGTACTTTATTTTATTGACCCCATCAGGATGAAAGGCAAAGTTAACCTCAGCAGGGGCATAACCCTATACCATAAAGCATGTTGTCTGATGCTCTAATGACACTGCTAATGCAAACACAAACAATAAACACAAAACAACTAATGAACATAAATATGTTGAGAATTTAAAAGATGAAGATAATACCAACATATCCACAGATAGAATAAACAACACACCCCAATCCTAAAAGACATACAGAGTACTAACCAACATACACAGATTCAGGATATCATAACCAAAAATACAAATTAAAAGAAATCTGAGGAGAAAGATGTATGGAAGACAACAATAGGATAAAACTGGAAATAGTCCAAGAACACCAAACATTAGAAGATCTCCCTATGAGCCAAAGAATACACCACCCCTTCTTCTTTCTTTGCCCACTTATTCCTACAAGGGTCGTGGAGGCAAAGTCCTTAAACACTCCCTCCAGCAGGTCTTGTCAGAAGCAACCATCACCAATTAATCTGGCTGGATCTCCAAGCGAGACCAGCCGAGCCCATGGATGTTATCCAACCATTTTCCCCAGGGTCTACCCCTGGCTCTCCTGCCAGTTGGTTTTACCCATAAAACCTGTCCAGTGATTCTTTCCAGAAACATTCTAACCTCATGTCCATAGTATTGGAGCTGTGATCTCTCAATACAGAGATGTAGTGGCTATATGTGGAGAGACTCTCTGATCGCTGAGCTCCATTGAGTAACATTACTCCAAAGACCCCTCGAAGGAACCCTATTTCAGCCGCTTGTATTCATTATCGTATTCTTTTGGTCATTACCCAAGATTCATGAACGTAGGTAAGGGTTGGCATGAATACTGAATTGAAGATAGTGAGTTTGGCTTTTACACCTACCCCCCTTCTTCTGATTACTGAAAGCTAAAGCTGGCGCAACACTGCACCTGCTTTTGCAAATCTTGCACTTAATTCAGCCTCCTGCCTTCCATCACTCATGAACACAGTCCCAAGATACTTGAACTTCTCCACCTGCTTCAGTGGAACTCTTTTCACGGGTAGAATGCACAATGCAGGCTTTCTTGAGAGAATGGCAACGCCAATCTGAATACAAATGGAGAGGCCTTACTAGACTCCTGTTCAGCAATGGACTCTCTATTACAAACACCTTCCAGCATAGAGACATACACAAATAATAAACATGGTATAAGGCGAATCAGGGTCAGAAATTATTAATTGATTTTATTATTTTCTCTGATCTCTTTGATTCTGGTAAAAAAAATAAACACCTTCCAAATATATAAATTAATTGTTTCTACTTTTGGCACAAGGCCAGCAATTACTGGTACTTTATTTTATTGACCCCGTAAGGATGAAAGGCAAAGTTAACCTCGGCGGGATTTGATCTCAGACCATAAAGGGTCGTAACTCTATGCTGCATAGCATGGTGTCCGACTCTCTACCGATACTGCCAATTCACCGCCTTAAATATATAAATTAATAATAAAAGAAAAGTTATAAAACAAAGTCTAATCTACCCACCATAGACTTAATAAACACAAATAAAAACATTAGTATCAGAAAGTTAAATGATATGCAAGCAGGGAAAAGCGGATGTAAAATGATGATGATGATGTACAACAGCCTCTGTGGTTACGAAAGAAAGGGGGCACCCCTTTAGATCTACACAAGCAAGTAAAACAAAACCCAAGCAAAGATAGAAATAAAAGAAAAGACCTGTCAATGTTAAATGAAATACGAAAGAAAGCAACAAAATTAGGAATAGAAATTACCATGTAGAGAACTAACAAGAACATAAAACACAGCAGCTGAACAACTGTGGGAAGATGTGTCTATAACACTGAACAACTGGGGAGAGATATGACAGATGAGGTGTCTATAACACTGAACAACTGGGGGGGGGGGGAGATATGTCAGACGAGATGTCTATAACACTGAACAACTGGGGGGAGATATGACAGACGAGGTGTCTCTAACACTGAACAACTGGGGGGGGGGGAGATATGACAGATGATGTGTCTATAACACTGAACAACTGGGGGGAGATATGTCAGACGAGATGTCTATAACACTGAACAACTGGGGGGAGATATGACAGACGAGGTGTCTCTAACACTGAACAACTGGGGGGAGATATGACAGACGAGGTGTCTATAACACTGAACAACTGGGGGGAGATATGTCAGACGATGTGTCTATAACACTGAACAACTGGGGGGGAGGAGATATGACAGATGAGGTGTCTATAACACTGAACAACTGGGGGAAGATATGACAGACGAGGTGTCTATAACACTGAACAACTGGGGGGAGATATGACAGACAATGTGTCTATAACACTGAACAACTGGGGGGAGATATGACAGACGAGGTGTCTATAACACTGAACAACTGGGGGGAGATATGACAGACGAGGTGTCTCTAACACTGAACAACTGGGGGGAGATATGACAGACGAGGTGTCTCTAACACTGAACAACTGGGGGGAGATATGACAGACGAGGTGTCTATAACACTGAACAACTGGGGGGAGATATGACAGACGAGGTGTCTATAACACTGAACAACTGGGGGGAGATATGACAGACGAGGTGTCTATAACACTGAACAACTGGGGGGAGATATGACAGACGAGGTGTCTCTAACACTGAACAACTGGGGGAGATATGACAGACGAGGTGTCTATAACACTGAACAACTGGGGGGAGATATGACAGACGAGGTGTCTATAACACTGAACAACTGGGGGAGATATGACAGACAATGTGTCTATAACACTGAACAACTGGGGGGAGATATGACAGACAATGTGTCTAACACTGAACAACTGGGGGGAGATATGACAGACGAGGTGTCTATAACACTGAACAACTGGGGGGGGAGGAGATATGACAGACGATGTGTCTATAACACTGAACAACTGGGGGGAGATATGACAGATGAGGTGTCTATAACACTGAACAACTGGGGGGGAGGAGATATGACAGACGATGTGTCTATAACACTGAACAACTGGGGGGAGATATGACAGATGAGGTGTCTATAACACTGAACAACTGGGGGGGGGGAGATATGACAGATGATGTGTCTATAACACTGAACAACTGGGGGGAGATATGACAGATGATGTGTCTATAACACTGAACAACTGGGGGGAGATATGACAGACGAGGTGTCTATAACACTGAACAACTGGGGGGAGATATGACAGACAATGTGTCTATAACACTGAACAACTGGGGGGAGATATGACAGACGAGGTGTCTATAACACTGAACAACTGGGGGGAGATATGACAGACGAGGTGTCTATAACACTGAACAACTGGGGGGAGATATGACAGACGAGGTGTCTATAACACTGAACAACTGGGGGGAGATATGACAGACGAGGTGTCTATAACACTGAACAACTGGGGGGAGATATGACAGATGATGTGTCTATAACACTGAATTAAGCAACTGGAAGGCACAGGTTCACGACAAGATCCCTAACTTTTGGCTGCAATATTTCACAGGTCACATTGTGTACTTGCAAATACTGACAGAGAACAGAACACGTTTTCTACAGGTGAATGCTCTTCCTGTTACCAAACACTTACATCATCATCATCATCGTTTAATACCTATGAATGTATATATATATATATATATATATATATTTATTAAAATAACAGATTAAAGTTTAAACAAAGAATCGCTGCTTTCACCCTTAACGGGATCTTCTGAAACTAACAAAGTCAATCTGTAAACGCAGAAGTGAATATTTAAAAAAACGTTGCAACCGGAGGAGGACAGGAAGACGATACTTTGGTTCGTGGAAACGTTCCCTGGCAAAGAACAGGAATAAACGAATATAATACGTCATTAATAGGAGCGGTGAAAAACAATTACACGCAAAGACAAAACCACGTTTATGGTATAAAAGAGGTCGTAGACTAATGTTCTCTTAGAGAACATTAGTCTACGACCTCTTTTATACTACAGATGAGTATTGATGTACATCAATACTCATCTTTTTCCATTTATCTGAGGGTTTCTAAACCCCATTATCAGGCTAAAATTTCTTTAGTCAAAAATACGGTGAAAGCTATTCTATTTTCTAATTTCAAACCTGCTCACTGTTTCAAAACATACTTACTCATATATATATATATATATCTAATCATCATCATTATCATCTTCGATTAACATCCATCTTCCACGCTAGCATGGGTTAGACGGGAGTTGTCCCACTTGAGGCAAGGTTGGTCGGGTGACCGTGTCTCACTCATATAGGACTATCTTGCAGGTTTTCTATGGCTGGATGCCCTTCCTAACAGCAACCACATTTACAGTGTGGAACTGGGAACTCTTTACCGTGTTACCTACATGGCCACATTACAGTGTGGACTGTGTTTCTTTTTGTCGTGATACCTACATGATCTCGATCTCATTATCTCATTTATTTGGACTGAATGTTGTGGTACCAACTTTACAGAGAGAGAGTGGTGGGAGTGGGAGGATAGGTTAGGGGTAGTGGATTGCGGTGTATATTTGGTTAAGAGGTGCCTACTAACTAGGTTTCGCTTTGTACATAGGCAAGGCTGGTCTTCTGTATTACTGCATAGCGCCAAAGATCTCGGTCCAGTGACATTGTCTTAGAGAGGTGCAAGTGTGTAAGGTCATAATTTATCTGATCGTCCCAGGTTTTTCTGGGTCTACCTACTCCGAAACTACCAACAATTTTGATCGCCCTGAACTTTTTTATACAGCTGTCGCCTTTCATGCACATCACGTGGCCATACCAACGTAGTCTTCTCTCAAGTAAACAGCATCTGATCCCTCTTATTCCTAATTTCTCACTTAGTTCATTTATGCTTTGCCGTTCACGTATATTACTATTACACATCCAACGGAGCATGCATGCTTCATTCTTTTCCAGTCTGCGCAGGTCCTCTGCACGTAATGCCCATGTCTCACTACCATGTAGCATTGCTGTTCATATACAGGCATCATACAATCTGCCTTTCATTTTTAGAAAGAAACCTTTTGTGGCCAATAGCGGTATAAGCTCTCTGAACTCTTTCTATCCCGTTCTGACTCTAGCTACTGTATTTTCAGAACACCCTCCACCACTGCTGATTTTGTCACCCAGGAAACGGAAGGTGTCCACTATTTCTATAGAACCATCTGGGCAATAGAAGGAGCTAGTATCCTGTGGGCACTTGCTACTTATTGCACCTGAGCATCGGCCACATATAAAATCTATGTTCTTAGATAGCTTACCTGTGATCCCACTACATCTTTTATGTACCCATAATTTGCATTTGGGACATAAAATGGAATTTCTGCCTACTTCTTTCCTACACACTGAGCATGGCCATTTCCCTGAGGGCACCTGTGACCTATTTTCCTTTCTACAAACTAGAACTTTAGTCATTGACAAGTTAACTTTAAGGCCTTTTGATTCTAGGCCATGCTTCCATATTTGGAATTTCTTCTCTAGTTCAGCTATAGATTCAGCTATGAGAGTTAGATCATCTGCATATAGAAGGTCCCATGGTCAGCCGGTCTTGAACTCCGCTGTTATAGCCAGAAGGGCAATAATAAATAGGAGGGGGCTAAGGACATGATGAACACCAACTTTTACACTAAATTCTTCACAATATTCATTGTTAATTCTAACCTTACTGACTGTATGTATATCATCATCATTTCATTTTACGTCCACTTTTCCCTGCTTGCAAAATATGAGCAAAACATGGTCACCCGACCCAACTTGCCTATAAATGGGACAAACCCATCTAACCCATGCTAATGTGGAAGATAGACTTTAATCAACGATTATGATGATATATATATATATATATGTGTTTGTGTTTTTTTGTATGCATTCCTTACGCTGTCCTACACATGGCAACATAAATTGAACACTAAAGCTATCTCTTCTCTGGCATGTACACACATATATGTCATATTTTGTTAATAACAGTGTACCTAAAAGTAAAATATTTAACACTGTAGAACAACAACATTCACCGTACATCGATTTACTATTTAATCTATATGCATGAATAAATATTACAACATTTATTCCTTTCTTCTTAGTGGAGTTTGGTATTTATTATTCCTACAAAACTTCAAATCTGCAAATATATTAAGAATAATCGAAAATAATGCAGACTGTTATAATGAAAAACGGAAAAATATATATGTATAAAATATATAAAACTATACAAAATGAGACATGTAAAAACATTAAAATTTCTTTCAAAATAATTATGTATGCAAAGTAAAAAGATATTTAAATAAGGAAATTGAATATATTAAAATGTCCATCAAGGAGAGTATCTCATGATTTATATTATCTTTATTATTATTATTATTATTATTATTGTTGTTGTTATTATTTTTGTTTTTTTCTTTTGCAATTTGAAAATACAAAGATTTATTTTAACAAATATGTAAATACATAAATATGCTTAAATTACTTTTATTCCTCACTGCCGCGACATGAGGAAAATAAAAGCAAGATTTAAATTAAAATTAAACAGTTAAATGCTGTGAAGTCATTTTGTGAAGATGATCGTTTCATTATTTGACATGTTCAGAAAGTTTTACTTTGAGAAATGGTTGTTATCTTGTAATCATCCTCACCCACAACACACTATGTCTAATGACATGTGTGACGTATGGTTCTATGAGAGCAAAGATCAGTGTACATACACACACACACATTTATATAGTGTAGTTGAATTTTGTAATAAATATCCAAGTCGGTAGAGCACTCCATCTGGAGGACAATTTGTGTTATATATGATATATCTGGAGGACAAGTTGTGTTATATATGATATATCTGGAGGACAAGTTGTGTTATATATGATATATCTGGAGGACAAGTTGTGTTATATATGATATATCTGGAGGACAAGTTGTGTTATATATGATATATCTGGAGGACAAGTTGTGTTATATATGATATATCTGGAGGACAAGTTGTGTTATATATGATATATCTGGAGGACAAGTTGTGTTATATATGATATATCTGGAGGACAAGTTGTGTTATATATGATATTTCTGGAGGACAAGTTGTGTTATACATGATATATCTGGAGGACAAGTTGTGTTATACATGATATATCTGGAGGACAAGTTGTGTTATATATGATATTTCTGGAGGACAAGTTGTGATACATATGATATATCTGAAGGACAAGTTGTGTTACATATGATATATCTGGAGGACAAGTTGTGTTATATATGATATTTCTGGAGGACAAGTTGTGTTATACATGATATTTTATTACATTTTGCCACGTGTTTCATTCAGATGATCTAAATAGAAACTCCTCACTTCCTTAGTTCCGTAATATTAAAATTTAAAAAAAATTTATTTTTCAAAATTCAGCTGAACTGATTCATGTAAATGTATTGAGGCCGATTCTTTCTCTGGAAGAAATCTTCTGTACTCAGGCTTGGAGAGGGGTGGGCTCTGCTAGGTTTAAAATACCTAAGAAAGGCTGTATGTCAATATGGCATCCCTATGTCTTCCCCAATAGTTATGGGACCATAAATACCTACATACCTACGTACATACATAGTTGATGTAATAAAATATTATATATATGTGTTGGTGTCACACTGTAAAGTGGTCATGTAGGTGTCAGGACAAAAAGCACCAAGCCCACACTGTAAAGTGGCCTCATTTGTGTCATGACAAAAAAGCACCCAGCCCACACTGTAAAGTGGTTGTGTTGGTGTCACATTAAAAAGTGCCCAGTCCACACTATAAAGTGGTCATGTTGGGGATATGACAAAAAGCACCTAGTTCACACTATAAAGTGGTCATGTAGGTGACATGACAAAAAGTATCCAGCACAAACTATAAATGTGGTTGGCATTAGGAAGGGCATCCAACCATAGAAACCAAACCTGAAATAGTTCTGTATGAGCAAGACATGGTCATCTAATTTGACCTATCTCGCAGCAAACAACTCATCTAACCCATGCTAACATGGAAAATGGACATTAACCCTTTAGCATACATATTACTCTATATTTACTATTATATTTTCATGGTAAATGCTTTATCTCACATAATATCGAATCTATGAGATTTTTAAAGTATTTATTTTGAGAACAATACCTTAACATCAGTTTGAGTTACCAGTTACAGTCAGTTTCAACAGAAAGAGGTAGAGAATTCTGGCCGGTTTTGGCCGGTTTGAACATTAAAGGATTAAACTGTGATGGTGGTGATATCAGTGTTTTCATGTCTAAGCTTCTCTGTTTGCCTGGATACAATGGAACATTTTGAGACAGTGTTTTAAGGGAGGGGGGGGGCTCTAAGCTGACACCACACCTGATCATAACTTGCAACAAGCAGAAATATGATATAGCTATTCTAAATAAATGTTGGGATAGGATATACAAGTGTGTGTGTGTGTGTGTGTGTGTATGTATATATATATATATATATATAAATAAATATGGAGGCACATGGCTTAGTGGTTAGAGCATTGGCCTTGCAATCGAAAGGTTGTGAGTTCAATTCTCAGACCGGGTGATGTGTTGTTTCGTTGAAGAAGACACTTTATTTCACATTGCTCCAGTTTACTCAGCTGTAGAAATGAGATGATAGGGACTGGGGTCCATATCATTCCACTGCAAAGTGGTCGTGAGGTACCACGGCAAAAAAAGCACCCAGCATTCACTGTAAATGAGGTTGGTGTTAGGAAGGGCATCCAGCTGTAGAAATCAAGCCAGAATCAGTTCCCGTCCCACCCTTGCAAGCAGGGAAAAGGCGGATGTAAAATGAGATGATGAAATATATTAATAAAAGGAATTCCAACTTTGTCTGATTTACTTGTTTTATTTACAATCCTTTAAAATTTATAATGGTATTAGAATGAAATAGTATGGTAGAATTGTTTCTACTTTAGGCACAAGGCCAGCAATTACCCAGTGCATTACTGGTACTTTATTTTATCGACCCCGTAAGGATGAAAGGCAAAGTCAACCTCGGCGGGATTTGAACTCAGATCGTAAAGGGACGTAACTATGCTGGAAAGCATGGCGTCTGACCCTCTACCGATACTGCCAATCCACCGCCCTTTGTATGGTAGAATATTAAATGTTAAGTGTTAATTGAATAAGTACTTTCATGCTTTCGCAATCTTCAGGTTCATATTGTGTGGTGACAGTCAAGTTTACAATTTTCAACTATAAATATATATATAAATATATATATATATATATATAAATAAATATATATATATAAATAAATATATATATATATAAATGCATATGTATATGTGTTTGTATGAATGTATGTATGCATATATACAAGAAGACCAGGTGGTGTATATAATCTACCATTTTTATAAATGAAAGACATTCTTTAATCTAGCCAAAAAAACATATTTCTTTCCTGAATATAACTAGATGAAAATCTTTAATAATTATTACCTTAAAATAGCCTACTCTACACTTGTGAACTTAAATGACACAATATTTTTGAAAAAATAAATTAAGAATTGAAGCTATTTGAAGATCGCGAATAATGTGCAGAAATCTAATTCTCACTCTAAGCGTATATTCCCAATAAATTGAAGCTGCCTGATGTATCTTGTTCTCTATGCTGTCACTGTTATATCAAATATCAACTGAAATAGTATCGATTCTATATATATTATTAACCACAAAGTAATTTAAGGTTTGGATTCATCTGCATGATTATTTACTTAGAACATTCCTTAGAAATATTAATACAAGAGCTGGAGTGTATATGTAGTAATTATAATTGTTTCTACTTTCGGCACAAGGCCAGCAATTACCCAGTGTGTTACTGGTACTTTATTTCATCGACCCCGTAAGGATGAAAGGCAAAGTTAACCTTGGCCGGATTTGAACTCAGAATGGAAAGGGCCGTAATTCTATGCGTCAAAGCATGGCGTCCGACCCTCTACCGATACTGCCAATCCACCGCCATATCTAGTAATTATAATAACAGAACAGATAGCATTTTAAGGCAATTGTTCCTGTTAATATAAAGGTCAGCTTTGCAGGCCCCATAACAAGCTTCATACTTATGATTATGTCTTTTTTCTGACAATGTTTTATGACCAAATGCCCTTCTTTACAGCAAACCTTTTAGTTGCCTTTTATGACTTAGAAATGCAGTGGACCTCTTCTATCTACCAACATAGTTATTGAAAAATGAAAATGGTTTCTGATTTAATCACAAGATCAACAATTTGGGGGAAAGGGGAAAGTCAATTGAAATGACTCCAGTGCATTACTGGTACTTTATTTTATCGACCCCAAAAGGATGAAAGGCAAAGCTAACCCTGGCGGAATTTGAACTCAGAACATAAAGAGCCGTAACTCTATGCTATAAGGCATGTTGTCTGATGTATACCCATACTAGTAATTAGAATCTTCTAGATATATACACCTGTGTTTATCACCTTTGGAGCCTTTTCACTACAGTCACGTTATTGCTGTTAACCCTTTAATGTTCAAACCAGCCCAAACCGGCCAGAATTCTCTACCTCTTTCTGTTGAAACTGGCTGTAACTGGTCGCTCAAACTGATGTTAAGGTATTGTGCTCAAAATAAATACTTTCAAAATCTCATAGATTCGATATTATGTGAGGTAAAGCCTTTACCATGAACATATAATAGTATGTATAGAGTAATGTGAATGCTAAAGGGTTAAGCAATCATATAAAAATATTAAATTACTACATAGAATTAATCTCCTCATGCAATAATCAGTGAAGGTAACCAGTAAACACCATCAGAGACAAGAATGTAAGTGTATGAGATCCTAATATTACAGATAGACATATTCCCTTTCATTTTTATATTAGACTTAGAAGCTTGTGTGTCTTAAGACATATGAGGCAGCAAAAGTGCTCCAGTGACCAGAGTCAGTTGCCTCTTTTGTTGACAGCTTTCACCATGTCTCTACTTCTGTTGATAGAGCTTCCGAGGTAGGCGAAGCCATCCACGACCTTCACATCTTCCTTTCATTTTCATATTAATTTAATTCAATTCTCATTTTCATTTCCATCTGCTATCATCTATTTTCTTTCAGAATACTAACTCATGTTTAATTAATTTAATAATAGAGTTAGGAGGGGGATGGGCCCCTTTCCATTATTAGATCAATGTGCTTAGAGAAGAAATCTATATAGATATCATAATAATGGAAACAGAAAAGAACTTCTATCAAATATATTCCCTTTTATATATTTGTGTTTATTATCTAGTTTCTAACCTTTTCTCTCTATTTTAATGAACACTGCAGGAAAAGTGAATAATTAAATTAAAGTGGCATACCTTCAAATATAAATATGTACAACAAATGAAGGGTCATAGCTGCAGATGACATATAAATATATACACACTTATATAATGAGGTAAGGATGCTTTGATGGATGTGAAATGTTAACCCTTTAACATACCATTTACATTACTATATATTTACTATTGTATTTTTCACAGTAAAAGCTTCATCTTACATAATTGTCTTACATAATATCGAATCTATGAGATTTTGATATCATATATTTTGAAAACAATACCTTAACATCAGTATGAGGGACCGGTTGCAGCCAGGTTGAACAGAGAGAGGTGAGAGAATTCTGGCTGGATATGGTTGGCTTAAAGGCTAAAAGGTTAATGTGTGAGAATGACAAAGCATGGATGAACTGAGAGGAAAACTGGGTATAGGAGGCTACATATACCCAGATATACTACATATACATATAAACAGATATGTGATGTGCATGGATGATGATTGCTAGGTGAAGAAGTGTAATCCCGGTGGAGGGAAACCATAGTAGAAGACCAAGGAAGAACGGGATGGAAATGGTGAGAGTTGATCTCAAACCACTGAAGCTCAGGGTAGAGAAAACAAAAGAATGCAACAAGTGCAGCAATACTGTAGTAAAAAAGATTTGTCCAAGTCATGCAAGAGGAGATAAACAGACTTATGATGATGATTATACACCAAGCATATATATATATATATATGCAAACATAATTTCATCAATTTATTCTGGTTGGTGTATAATCATCATCATCATCATCATAAGTCTGTTGATCTCCTCTTGCATGACTTGTACAGATCCTTACTGTATACATAGATACATATATATTTATATGTAAAAGGAATAACAAGGCAAACAGCACAGTACATGGAAGAAATATATTAGTTTAATGTTTGAAATAGCAGGAAGAGAGTCTTAACGTTTCAGACACTAGTCTTTCATCAGAAGATAGTTAAAAATCGAAGATAAATAGAAAGTAAAAAGTGATGAGAGGAAGGAATGGAGAAAATGAGGAAAAAAATTGGGAGAAAAAAAACAGACGTGCGTATTCAATCGACTATCTTGATATTTATACTATAAGGTTTTTGGGATTACCAGTATTTCCCCAAACCTAGTTGGGAAAATTTCATAAGTATAGAGAAGAAAACACACAGTCCACGCTGTAATGTGGCCGTGTAGGTAACACGGTAAAAACCTCCCAGTCCACACTGTAAACGTGGTTGGTGTTAGGAAGGGCATCCAGCCGTAGAAAACCCGCCAGACAGTCCTGAGCAAGACAACCAATCTTGCCTCAAGTGGGACAATTCCCGTCCAGACCCATGCTAGCATGGAAAATGGACGTTAAACGATGATGATGATGATGATGATAAAGAACTAAGTTGAATAATGGTGTTACCAGTCTTAACCAATATCATTCTACCTATTTATATATATATATGTACACACACAAACACATGTATAAATACACAACAACACACAAACATGTATAAACGCACACACTAACACATGGATAAACACACACACTAACACATATTGAATAATTGTAAAAAATATGCTAACATAGATGAATTCAGCCATCCATTATAATGCTGAGAGAAACGTAGACATAGGAAGTCATGTGAAGGTCATACGAATCTACCTGGTGCTGCTGTCACAATAAAATACATCCAAAACAGTGTAAAGTGGTTGGCATTAGGAAAAGTCTGCAGCCATAGAAACCATGCCAAGAATTGAATTGTAATGAGCAAGACATGGTCTCTTGACCTGTCTCGGAAGACAGTTACTCCAATGGAGTACAGATTTAGTCTGTAATCACTTGTCCAGTTTGGAAAATTGAACATAAATTGATGATGGACATACAGAAATGGAAATACAGAGTATTAACAGAAGCATGACAACTGATTGGCATGGTTAGCTGATAATTCAAACAGAATAAGATTCATATTTATTGGTATTTTCATTTTAATAATGAACAAGTAAAGTTTGGTTAAGAGACATTATCCCAAGTGCCTTCGAGGTATGAAACTATTTGTAGTCAATAGAAATTAGGAAAATATATTTATATCAATTAAAATCTTATAAACTGTGCATTTTAGCAAAAACTTAACTGATGGCCATTTTTTTTCATTCTGGAAGCTTAGCTAAAGTATACATCCAGTAAAACCTCCAGCCCACACTGTAAAGTGGTTGTGATGGCGACATGATAAAAAGTACTCAATCCACACTGTAAAGTGGTTGTGATGGCGACATGACAAAAAGCACTCAACCCACACTGTAAAGTGGTTGTGATGGCGACATGACAAAAAGCACCCAGCCCACACTATAAAGAGGTCATGTAGGCATCACGACAAAAAGCATCCAGCACTCACTGTAAATGAGGTTGGTGCTGGGAAGGGCATCCAGCTGTAGAAAGCAAGCCAGAATTCTGTATGAGCAAGATATTGTCACCTGACCTGGCATTGCTTAAAACAGGATAACTTATCTAACCCATGCCAACAGGGAAAAATGGACATTAAATAGTGATGATGATAAGAAGCTTATATATATATATATATGTATATATGTATATTTACTTCCCTCCGAAGAAGAGATATTATCTCGAAAATTAAGGATATTCAAATAAATTTAAGGTAAAAGACTAATTGTCAGCAATATCTTTTGCATTTGTATTTATATTCTATATCCATACGTGCATTGTTTTGGCCTTCTAACTCCAAACGTTTATATATATATATATATATTTCGTTTCTGAATTTGTTTAGCAAGATTCTTTATCTGAAATCGTGTGTTGAAACCGATATTGTTATACTTTGGGAGGGTCATGTTGCCAATAAGAAACACACGCACCAGTTGCTTTCACTTCAATTTAATTTATTATATATTTATAAATTTACAAATTTATAAATTTCTGGTTGGTTGGTTGGTTCCACAACCAGATAGTTGTTTATATATATATAGTCATAGTTCTTTCGTCACACACTCTGTGACCTCTTCAGTGACTGGGGATTTCTTTCTTCGTTTCTGTGCCTTTCCTTTCTTCTGTCCTACGCCATTTTGTTTGTGTCATATATATATATACACACACGCACAAATGTTTTGTATTTCTTGGGTAATGACTGAAAGAATACAATTGTGAATACAAGCAGCCGAAATGGGGTTCCTCTAAAGGGTCTTTGGAGTAATGTTACTCGATAAAGTGTGTAGTTCAGAGATCAGAGAGTCCTTCCAGATAGAGATGCTACTTCTCTGAATTGAGCAATCACAGCTCCAATACTATGGACACGTGGTTAGAATGTTTCAGGAAAGAATCGCTGGACAGATTTTATGGGCGAAACCAACTGACAGGAGAGCCAGGGGTAGACCCCGAACAAGGGCTTGGATAACATCCATGAGCTCTGCTGGTCTCACTTGGATATCCAGCTGGATCAGTTGGAGATGGTTGCTTCTGACAGGCCCCTCTGGAGGGAGTGTTTAAGGATTCTGCCCCATGACCCTCTCAGGAATAAGTGGGCAAAGAAGAAGTTTATGTGCCCTGTTATTACATTATTTTCTGTAGCCAAAAATATGGTGAAAGCTACTAATTCAGTTTTCAAATCACAATTGTTGCCATGTGGTCATATATATATTTATGAATATTGTAAGGTTTACTGCTTAGAGCAGGGGTTGGCAACTTCTTTGCCTCCACGGGCCGGATCGAGTATTAATGACGGATAGCTAAATTACACAAGCTAAAATTTAATCACGAGTGTTGACTATACTTAAAAAATAATTTGTATTAACCACAGATGAATGTAGTAATGGAAAAACACTGTTTATTCAATTTAAAACATCGTTGTTTAAAAAATCTTAAAAATACATAGCAGCCAAAAAAATTAATGGTAGACTTGATGTTGTTTGTTCCTTGAAAGCTTCTCAATATTAGGTTTCAAATTTGTTGCCAAGAGTAAGATATCTCATTTCTCATATTACAATAAATTTAAATTTTAAATAAACAACTCATTGGGCATTAGTTCTCGTGGGCGGATCCGGCCCGCAGGTCGCAGGTTGCCAACCCCTGGCTTAGAGCATTGGCTTCACAATTGTGAGGTTGTGAGTTTGATTCCCAGGCAAGGTGATGTATTGTGTCCTTGAGCAAAACACTTTATTTCACATTCCTACAGTTCACTCAGCCAGAAAAATAA